>QTSX02003591.1:0-494966 GCA_014839935.2 Entomophthora muscae
TTTAAAAGTGAATTGGGGATTTACAGATTTTGAATAACGGTTGTTCAAATGCGTTCACCGCAACAACAGGAAAGTTTTTTTAAGGGGAACACAGGTTTATTAGGGTTCAGAGACAGTGTTTAAAAGGAAACACGGCCGTGGGGGGGAGGGAAGTGAGGGATACCAGAGGCAGGGGTAGCTGTCTGAAGGCCCTCTGTGTGCCTGTCTTTCCATTGAATGACTCCCTCAACTATGAGGTGAGATGACTCAACAATGGTATCCATAAGTTTCCTGTTCCCAGGAATTGTGTGGCCAAATTTGTCTGTACGGATCATAGTATTGTCCATTAGGGAGCAGAATTTCTCCTTCATAAGTGACACCAGGTTAGGTCCATTGTCAAAGATTACATCTATACGGGTAGTGTGGATGGTCCACAGTGCAAGATGATAAGCAACTGCTCAAACTACTGGGGGTTCCCGCTTGAGACTCCTCATGAAAAAGATGTCAAACTTTGGTTGAAAATGGACAGAGGTTCATCATGTGGGCAACTTCTGTCCAGAACCGCCACACAACTATACAATCAAAGAATTTGTGCTCCAGATTGGCATCTTTGAATGGGCAAAGCCCACACTGGCAAATTGGGTGATCCACTGGGAATGTTGACTCACTCCAGAAGGCCTTGTTGAACAGTCTCCAAGTCAGAGTCTGTGCACCTGTTGTCACCATTGGTACCCGCGTCAGAGTAGCCATTTCTTTGGGGGTGATTGTGACCAATCTGCCGGCTTCTACCCACTTGCAAACCATCTTGGGGTATTCTGGCTTGGGCTTTGGGTCTTGGACAACCTTCTTCCCACACTTGGACACCACTGTCTTCCGGTGTGTGACAATGCTCTTCATATCCAGATTGTAATTGATCTGTCTATTTCTGTCTGCCAGATGCAAGCTCTTGAGGTCCCAATTCTGTGGACCAGCAGGATCAAGATTCTTAGAGGTTTCCCATTCATTAACTCACATTATTGCCAAGCAGCGGCGCCAATACTCTGGAGTGTCTTTGGGAGGTGTGAATCTCTTTCTCTTCAAGAACCATTGTCTTAGACCAAATGTCAAAGGGTTGGGTATCTGGATAGCCCGCGCCCAGTTAACTGCTCTGCCCACTGCTGGTGAGTCAGTATGGGCTGCTAGTAGTTCCATTAGTCCTTTCTCCCACATCCTTCTGCAATGCTGGACATGATCTATCAGACCCAGTCTTCCTGCTGACCTGGGGAGAGAGACCACTGACATTTTTACAGGGACGTATTGGGAGTACCCCACAAGAAGTTGCGGGTCATGGCTGACACCTTCTTCTCAAAGGCTTTGGGGAAGGGTACAATGTGTACTACATACCACATCTTGGAGAACACAAAGATGTTTAGGGCTGTAACCTGTCCAATTACATTGAACCGGAAATGGCGCCACCTGTTGATCTTGTTTGCAATAGCCTTGAGAAGAATCTGCTCATTGGTCTGCAGATCAATATCCATAGAGTTGAACCACACTCCCAAGTGTCTAAAGGCTTCATTGGCTGGGATAGACATGAGGCCATGCGGTGGTGCAAAGTTTGGCACATCTATTTTAACCAGTGTCATCTTCTCAATATTGGCCTTTGCATTGGATGCCCTCTGGTAGAGCTCCAGAAAGGATGTCAGCTTTTGTGAGTCCTCCTTTGTGGTAAGGCCAACAATGGTGTCATCTGCAAAGGCAGCCATATGGAGTGCCTTCTGACTAGGATGAGTGAAGCCTCTCAACCTAGTGTTTCCAGCTTCCAAGAGCAAGTTTGCTGCAAAATTGAACAGGATAGGAGACAGAGGATCCCCTTGCCTTAATCCCTGATAAATTTCAATGTTCTCAGTTAGGTCACCATTGACAATAACGCGTGCCTGAAGGTTCAGTTACAGCGTCTTTATCCAACAGATCCATTCCTCCGGCAGGTTTACAGCCTGCATACTTGCATAGAGATATGATCACAATACCTGATTATACACCTTCTCCATGTCCAGAAATAGCAGGTAGCTCTTATTTGATTTACCCCAATTCTGGAGGGTATTTTGAACCATGTGAATATTATCCCAGATGGAACGGCCCTGAACAAAGCCAAACTGCATTGGGTGTAGGATCACATCTGCAATCTTCATGATTCTGTTAGACAGAAACTGGGTCAGCAGTTTGTAATCCGCGTTGGACAAAGAAATTGGTCTCCAGTTCTTAACATTGCTCCTATGGCCCTTGTTCTTGAAGAGAAGGCAAATTAAAACCTCATTCCCCTCAGGAAATTGGGTGGCTGAGGAAAGGACATAGTTGAAGAGTCTAGTCAGATAAAGTGCTAGCAGATTTCTAATAGGCTTATACACATCTGCTAGAATACAGTCTGGACCTGGTGTTTTGCCATTTGGGGACTCTTTAATGGCTGCAAGAGTCTCCTCCAGTGTGATTTCTGCTGTCAGAGGTCCACACATTGCCAGGGGACATTTTGTGAGCTCTGGACCAGCCTCCATCATCAGTGAAGAGAGGGAATCCTTATCCACATCTGCATGAGCATACAGACTGGAGTAGAACTCCTGGATCTTCTGCTTAATCACAGACTTGTCTTTAGATTTCAGACCACACCCTGTATCAATCTCAGTGAAAGAAGATCCTCTCTGACATTGAGCAAGGCTACATAGTCTTTCCTTTGTAGATGTGCCAAAGCTACATTGGAATTTGTATGTTGTGTTGATCCAACGGCGCTTCTCAATGGTCATCTGCAGCGTTTCAATCTGACAATGGAGGGTGTTGAACTTCAGAATGTCCAACTTGGCCATTTCTTTATATTTTTTCTCCAAAGCATGCAGTGTTGTGAGCTCATTGTTCTCTGCCTCCTCTGAAAGGAGATGGTGGATGATCAAATTTCCCTTTTGATTTCCAACCATGTGTCACTGGGTGATTGCATTGGGCCTATTTGGGGGGAGGTCATTGCCAGGATGGCTCTCTCAATCATCTCCTTCCACTTGTGGTTACAAAATGTGGACGGCTGTATGACCCACTGTTGTGTAGCACATTGGGTGACACCAGAGTCCCAGTCAAAATACACAATATGATGGTCCGAGATATGAGCTACCTGAACCTGGGATCCAGTAAATTCCTCTGAGATATCTTCAGAGATTAAGATATGGTCTAGTCTGGCGCCTGACACCAGAAACCCGTCCACATAACCCCACCTAGTCAGCTAGGTGAGGTCCAGGTCCTCATTGGCAATAGTCTCAACTACCCCTTGTGCTTCCAAAAACCCCTCCATCAGGTGCGCAGAGGGATGACGTCGCTGACAATATGGGTAAGTATCTCTTTGGTTATTGGTGTATGTGTTGAAGTCCCCACCGTAAAGAGTACGGTCAGGGAGGTCAAGTGACGACAGGATCTGTCATTCTTCCCTACTTTCCTGGGTTCTGCCAGGTTCCAGGTATACACCAACAACTGTGAGTGTCTTATCATTTCTAACATCTCTGACTTTTGCCACTAGAATTTGGCCATCTAGGTGCATAGCCACAAAGCGGATGGCAATGTTGTCTCTCAGGGCCACAATTGCTACGTGATCTGTCCAGAGTCCGTTCAGTTTACTCTCTCTTGACCACATGTGTGCTGCCGGGTCTGGTGAGAAGTCTGGTTTGGTTGCAAGTTGGTGAGCCTGGATTTCTGTCATGATCACCAGGTCAATGCTATTATTTGTTTTTATATAGTGTAGTTTCTCCCGACTCAATTTCAACGTTGCAATCCCCCTTACGTTGATAGTCGCAATCCTCATAACTGGTCGCCCGACCCACGGGTATGAGGCGCTGCATCAGCGGGGGGTTTTGTTGGTTGGGGAGGTTAGGGGATGAATCAACCATGGTGGAGGACTCTGGGTTCCACTTGCTCTTAGCAAGAAAGGGGCCTGGAGCCTTTTGAGCTGAGGCCTGAGCTTCAGCTATTTCCGAAGGACTAAAATCCTGTTTCATGTCATCTACATCCATGGGAACGGCACGAGGGTTTTTTTGGTGGGCTTGCTGGCTGGTTTAGGGTTCACTGTGGGCTTGCTAGTTGGCTTAGAGTTCACAGTGGGCTTAGGATCACTAGGGGGTTGGGTCTAGTAGTCTTGCTCTTCTTGGGTTTCTGGTTCCACTTAGCTTCCGCTTCCTTCTTCCACTCATCATGTGGTTTCCGGGTGGGAGAGTCCTGCTGGGGGAGCTCAACCTCAGACAGGGCTGTGGGATTACAAAAGGGCACTGTGACCTCATTGTCAAATCTTCACGCCATCATGGCCCGAGCTTTATAGTGTCTCTGAGCCAGTGCAGCTCTAGTGGCCAGAGATTCATGTGGATGAGAAAAACTAGAGGGTATCCACGCCACTAGGTTAGGGCAAAGAAAGGTACGATTCTTGATTCTAGTTACACCATCATCTGGCTCATAGATGATGTCCTGGTAGTAAGTGTTTTGTCTGTGATGACAGTGGCTGAGTGTATGGCCTAATCCATAACAGAGCCGACATACTTGTCTCTCTCCTTCCACTTCAACTGCAATTACCTTGGGATTCCCAGGAATACAGATGAAGCGTGGAATGGAGATCTTCTTTTCCTGAACTGTGGGAGATGGGTCCAGAAGAGCATGGATTGTAGTAGGCACAAAGTTATATGGCAGTATATCTGCACATTCAGTGTGCCATGCCACTATGTCCCTGTAATAGCAAAGACAGGTTTTTTATAGCGTCTTGAACCCATGCGCTATCTTTACACTCAGTTGGTACGTTAGTGAAAGATATCCACTTGGTACGCTTGTTGATGAAAGAAGTCCGCTCCATTTGGATGTGTCTACCTTTGTAACTAATGCCCTTCTTTTCTGCTTTGTCTCTAGACTCTACATCAGGAAACCCTACATCCAAGTAGTTCTGCTTGATTGCGTAGTGAAAGCAAAGCTGAGCATTTGGGAACTCACTCTCAAAGAACGTCTTTATGGCCTGCATATACCCTTCATGGTCACTCTTGGGCAGTTCATGTAATGACAGGCGGATTGCATTATTTATTACCAACTTGGGTGCCATACAATCTATAGCAGGGCCATTCAGTTTTTCACAAATGTATTCTTCAAAAGGCATGTCACCCTTCCATGCACTTTTGTTGCTGCACGAGGAGCTATAAGTGAACCCTTCCTGCTGAGCCTGACTCTTACGCTTGGGAGGACTAGCATGGGCCAGAGGTACTTTCTGGCCAATCCAGAAGATTGCCTTTTCTGTGGTGTACCCCACCTTTACCCATTTGAGAAGTTCAATAAGATCAAGGTTTTGGCAATGAAGCTTGTATGCTTGTGCCAGTTCAATCCTCATGTCAGTCCAGGCCTTGGCCATGGGCCAGTCAATGTCTTTGTCCAGCCAGTCAGCAGCCTCATCAGGAGCAAAACCTTCTGGGATAAACATAGCCACATCCTGAAAGCTCCGGCCTCTTGCTGTGCACCAGTTCTGAAGATTAATAGGGCTCCACTTCTCATTCTTAAATATAAGAGCTTCCTTAGCATCCACCCCGTTGTCAATCCATTCAGCCCCTTCACCAGCTGCCATGCTAGCTGAGAGGAACTCAAATGCCAGATCCGGGGAGGCAGAGGCTTGCATCCACTCTTTAACCTCAAGTACCTTGAATCCCTCCGCTTTCCATTCTCTGGCCAACTTAGGGTTAACCTGGTCCGTTCTGAGTTGGTCAGCCTCAGCCGGCATGAACCCTGTTTTGGACCAGGTCATGGCTGCCTCCACATTGAATGCATGTACAAACCACTCCACAGCCTTCAGAAAGTCAAAGCCTGCGACCTTCCATTTAAGCCAGTAGTCAAGGGAGAACTTTCCCATGTTCAGATGTGCTGTCTTACTGTGGAGAGACGCATTCACTCCAGACCGTGCCCATGCCATGGCCTCGTCAACTGAGACCTGCTGGCTTTCCTAGTACCGCATCACGGTGGCCGGGTATCCTGAATCTTTCCATTTGCAAGCATTATTGTATGGAATATTTGTAAAAGGCCCCCACTCTAAGTATGTCTTAGGTGTCCAGCCCGTGTTAACCAGATGGGCCGCTTGGGTGCAGTCCAGGCCCTTGGTAGCCCATGCTTGTGCCTCAAGGGGGGTGAAATTGGTCTTAGCCCAGGGACTGCAGTCCACTGGGTTCCACCCAAACTTAGCCCACTCCCTTGTGTTATCCAGGGTGATATCGGCTTTTGCCCATGCCCAGGCTGTTGCATCGGGGAACACCTCAAAGTATTCCTTGGCCTCAGAGGGGAAAGTTCCAGCTCCAAGATTGCCGCAGCATTTTCTCCGGGCAGGCCTGACTTAATAAATTTGACAATTTCAGAAGCAGGATACCTGTTTGCTATCCAAGGTTCAGCCTGCGCAAATGGTACACAGAATCTAGCAATATAGGCAATGGAATCAAGGGACAGTCCTGTGGTGATCCATGCCAACGCCTCATCTCTTGGTACTTGGTGCTTGCAAAACACAGACGCAGCGTCAACATTAATTCCAGCATGATACCACTTAGTGGCCGTATCCACTGTGAACTGATGAAGAAGCCACAGCTTTGCTTGCTCTAGAGTCAAGCCTAAGCTGCACCATTTTAAAATATCTTGGAGCCGTACACCATTGTCTTCCCAGCACTGGGCTGTGGATCTATCAATATTATAAATCTCAAGTAATTCTTTGAAAAGTCGCTGGCGACTCAGGACTTCAATTTTTTGCTTGGGCGATAAGGATGAATGGAGAGCGTCAAATTCCTTATCAGAAACCTTATCAATCCAATCGGGATCGTCCATTTCTTCCCCTGGACCAAGCCCCACTTCTGAAGCCCCTTTTTCAGAGATTTCGGAATTGTTCCGCCGGGATTTCACGTTGCCATCCTGGCCCGAGACGTTTCCTGCTACCCACTGGGCCTCCCAGTCGACGGGGACGTCCCCCGTGCAGGCAGGCGCAACGCTCGGCGCTGCTGTTGCCCCACCTTTCGCTCGCATCTTCTTGCCGCCTCCAGTATCTTCACGATCCATATACCCGTGTGTAAACAAAATAAAGGCACCTAGTGTATGTAACGATGATCGTGTGCACTTTTCAAATTCGAGATTAATTTAAAAGTGTCGCTAAGTGGAGAGAGATTATCGCAACAACGGGAAATGGTGGTAAGGACACTTACGCAAATGCCGTAATCGTCCCTTTTTGGGCCGCCGCAACCCTAGTTGCAAGTAATGATTTAATTCCATTACTATATTCTTGTAGCAAATTTTAGAACCGATAGTAGTAACACTGTTATTAGTGTAGCTTTTCATAATCCTCGAGATTCCTTAGATATATTTGAAGAGGTTTTTGCTGTAAACCTAATTTTTATGGGCTCACTCTCTAATCCAGTTAGTTGTTTTAAGCTATGGAACTCCTTCACTTCATCATTACAGATCTGCTGATTTTTTCTTCTACTTTTAAAAAACATACTTTTAGGTGTACGGTTTAGCTGCAATTTTATTTAGAATTTATATTCGCTGGGGATGTTATTATATAATTGGGGTCTGAAAGGTCACTTTTGCAAATTCTTCTTATATCTGACAGTTATCAGATCATTGGCATCACGAGAGAACTTGGTGAAGTCATATCGCCAGTTCTCTAGGCCCCCGTCACCACTACGGCGCATCCATTCCCCTGTTAAAGTTTCAGGAATGCATACCCCAACAATAGGATCTCTAAAGAAAGATCTATCTTCATGAATGACTTTCCACGAGGTTTCTTGATGATTCTTCCACTTCCCTGAGATTGTGGGCATTCCTTTAAAGACAGCACATGCATGGTGTGGATAATCAAGGCGGATTAACTGGTAGAGATCGCTGATGAGCTCCTTGTCAGACAAGCTTAGAACTGTTGTGGCAAGCAGGAAAAACTGTCTCATACTTTGGCTCTTCAATTTATTTAACTATTTATATCTTAAGAGTATCCATCGTTGGTTAATAACTGTTCCTTGTAAATTTGGTATGATATAGCTGACTGGCTTAAACGCTAGTTTGGCTTTTTGGTGGGTTGTCGCTGAAACTTGCAGAGCCGACATTGGCTATGATTGATACCCACTTATTTGGTTTGATTCAGAGCATTGCGATGCCATTCATTCTCTCGCTTTTGGCTCCTTAACAGATTGTAATTATGGGGCACTGCAACAAACCTTTTACAAAATACCAGACCAATCTGTTCTAAGCAGTATCTTAGCGATTTGATTCAAGAGAAATTTAAATCAATGGCCTTAATTCATAGGTATTTATTAAATTAGTTACAATAACTTTGGTAAGTCATTTGACTTTTAGATTGACAGATTAATTTTCCTGGAGGTTTTTTTGTGAAAAACAAAATTAGCTTATATAAGTTGTTTGATACAATAATACATCGTGACCACCTAGTATAAAGTTTCTCAAAAAGACGTTTTACATACAAAACAGTTCATTTTAGTGCAATCCCAGAAAAGGGGTGAAAAAGTATTGAGATCCAAGCTACCAATCGACCACACACTTAATGACCCAGGCTTAAACTAGAACACATCGCCAAGTTGAAATCAAAAGAGCGACGACAATAGTTCAGGTTTTCTTATTTGAGAATAAAGTTTTATTTAAAATTTCCAGTTTTTTGTGGTAAAATGAAGCCTAGCGTAAGTGCCCCTACATCTATCCAAGCATTGACTTGTGGTAAAACTATTGGTATATTAGTCATGACCTAAAAGTAAGAATCGATAAAAGGATGTTGAATTTTCATGCCACTGATGCTCTTAACTATCCAGGGTCTCGAAAGTTTTACTAAATCGTTCCAGAAGCCTGAATTCCCCCCCAATGTTCTCAGAATTTACCCAGGACCTTAAAAATCTTACTTAAAATACTTCAAATACAACTAAGATCCAAAAACGACCCAAGCTAGCCAATTCCACTCATAGGCAAGTATAATTATATGCTCAAGCAGCTAAAGCAACTGCAGAAACAAAGTGATTGATTTTTTAATTTGAAATGGCAGTTCTGGGTTTTTTCAATCATGACTAGAGATATAATGCTCATTAATAGCATCTGAAACCACCTTGAAAGAAAATACGAGAATCATTATTTTGGAGTTTAATCCATTTTTTAAGAGCCACGCTAACGAATTATGGCACAATCTAGTTCAACTTTCAAAAATAACACTTCAAATTTGAAACTTTAAATATAGCCTGGGTTTATATCTGGGTAGAGTGATATTAGAAATCATCCATATCGATGTGTCATTGATCTGTATGGCAACAAATCTGGCTACCAATACAATGCGTATCAAATGAACTATTGGGGGCTGGTAGTTCAGGAGTGACAATGTAAAAGGGGATGCTGTAAATCCTTAAGCCTTTAGGGAGACTTGGTAAACTAATGCCTTAAGTCCCAATATATCGACATTTGTCAAACATAAGAAGGTAGGTAAAGTTTGTAAAAGGAACCGGAATCAAGCTCCTAGAGGTTTCTAGGAAGTAAACCGGGGACTTGATCAGACCACGGAAGATAAAATAGAGCCCAGTCTTAACGCCGGAAGACAGGTCTAGAACCCTGATTTCAAGATCTGGATACTGCTCAGAATTGACCACTGGACTAAAACAATCAATAAACAAAGATTGAGTACGCTTGTAAAAACCACTCAACTGGCGAGATAGATAATCAACGGGGATCATGATCGAAGAACGGCTAACAAAGTTTGAAATCTCAAGATAAAGTTGAAGTTCCAAGTACCTTCGAAATACAAACCAACCAGTCTCATCTTGGTGTTGTGAGATGATGGCTCCAATATTTATCGGTTTCAAGAAAACTGAGATGAAGTCTAGGGGAAGATTTATCCCGTTGAAGGGAGAGGCTTGATAAAGAAGAGGGCTCATAAAAAGGTAGTGTAGAAGTTGCTCTACCATGGAAAAGGTTAAAATAAAAACCCCAGAAACCAACCCAAAGAAGTTAGCAGTGCTTGTTTAAACAAGTTTGCAAAACCACAACCAACCAAAGCAACCGCAGAAGCCCCCAAAAGAAGGAGCAAAAAATGATGGGTGTAAAGAGCAAAAAAGAAGTGAAACTCAAGCCTGGAAAGTATAGGATTGAAGAGAAGACCTATTCCAAAAAGGGGGAGACAGAAGTGTGGTGATCCACATAAGGAGATATTTTGCAGGCAAGGGCTTGATATTGGTAAAATAAAGATTGTATGCCTAAGCCAGGTAAAGGTTGGTTGGTTTACCTATATATCTAGCTTTGATGAGTAGAGAGCAGTAGTTTATGCCTAGGGAGGGTAGTAAGGGGGCCCCTTACCAGTGATGCAAAAGAATGAAAAAGTTGGGTACTAAGTATGGTTTTATTAAGGGATATTATCATTCTGTGGCTAGCTGGGGTGAGAATCCAGCTAGGGTTTTGCCCTGGGATGGATGTGCAGGGGTAGCATTGAGATCCTGATAACAGCTGGGGTGAGATTACAGTTGGGTTACTTTACCTAGGATGGAGGTGTCAAAACCGCAGGCTCAACCCGCAAGCAAGGTTCCAACCAAGCGGGTTCGTGACCTGCAATCCAATTACCCGGTCACTTGAAGCCAGACTAGGAAGTCAACTCGGATTGCCAAATCCAGCCACATGAACAAACAATGACCTCTCATGGTGGATACCTCAATTTGGCTTTTGACTCATTATAAGGATCAAGCCATCCCCTCTTCCATCCAGCTGTGTGATCACCAATCATGTTCCTGCTATCCATTGATTCACAATAGCTATTTAATCACTATCTCACAATAAAGATTATTATCTATCTTCTAAATATTTTTCCCCTTGTAACTCTGCTAAAACAGCACAGTTACGACATTGGTAGAGTTCCTCTTTCCATGACTTGAAACTAGCTCTAAGGATGTCCTACTGCTACTGTGCAAGCATGGATGTCCCAGAACCATCATTAAGGTGAATTTTCAGTGATATAGCTGTAGAACTTAATGATTTGGAGGTGACTGGGAAGTGAAGCTGGTTACTTTTCTCCTGAAAGCTCAAGCCAATCACTTGGGTGAGTAAAAACAGAGACAGGGCATGAGAAATTCTTCCTTATGATGACCTAAAGTGTAGGTCACTTATGGGGGTCAAGACTGGGTGAACTCTTTTGTGGAGATTTATTGACTGAGTCTGATGTGTTTACTGATGGGAAATTACAGGATAGAGAGGCCCAGATGGAGATATCTGTTAAGGACAGAAAAGAGAAGGAGTAGAAGAACTAGATAGAGGTCATTTGTAATGGCTGAAAGGAAAAAAGGAGAGAAATAAGAGAAAATGATTTAAAAAAATAATAAAAAACAAGAAATAAATATCAAAAGCAAGAGCAGAGAAATATAAGATAAAAATGAATAGAAAGAAATAATAAAGGAATAAATAAATGAAAAGAAAAGTTATTGAAATAAAGAAATCAAGGGGAAAAAGAAATGAAAGAATAAAAGGGTGGCCAGGAACAGGACAAAGAAACACTGAGAGCAGGGCAAACCATTTTTCCCGTGTGCTATAGCACAGAGTGAGGGCAAGACAGTGGGGCCTTTAGCTTTTGCCTTCTGAGAATAACAGGAAAACATTGAGCAAAACACAGGGGAGAAAATATCTTATGCTTTACATAAAGAAAAACAAGCAAATTGACATGGGGAAACTGACAGGATTATTCTGACATCCAATCTACAAACTACTTGGCCAATCAAAAATTAAGAAATAAACTTAAATTCTAGGCCAGGTAGTAGAATCTGCAACTTACTTAATGTAGATTGCAGCAAGGCAAGATGTATGGATATGATCATGCATGAATACTACTATCCATGTAAGTGTAACTCATTGAATACAGAACAGAAATTGATGCCGGAACCTGAATTCAAAAGGTCTAGACTAGCCTGACAATATTTCTTAAACAAAAGTAACTTGAGAACTCTAATCACAAGTGAAATTGGTTTAACCCAATACCCAGCAAATCATGAGCCACAATTTCATTCTATACTTTGACAATTATGAAACCTATGATTTAATGTTTTACCTCTTCTTTCTTGATTTAAAAGCTATAAATAAAGCTACCTTCATGTATTATAGTTTAAGCTATCATTGAATTTCAACCCAAACCTTTACCATAGTGTCAAGGATCTGGATGTACAATTATTCTGGCTACCGCCAACCTACTCAACATCCAGTCATTGCCCAATTTGGTGCCCTTCTAATATACAGTTCAACATACCAAGAATGGGAACCAAGCAATATCACATGACAATCCAAGTATCCAGTGGCTTGAATCCATCCTGCACATGACCAACCCCTAGGTTTGATCCAACTAAATCTCTGCCACAGCCAAGTCTATATAAGTCTAAAGTATTAACCAATAAAATATACTTCTCTTCTTTCTTAATTCCATACCTGAAGCTTCCCCAAAAAGATGCTCCTTATCACTGGTAGCAGCTGCGGTTTTTTGACCACACTCATGAAAGAGAAAATGACTGACTAAAACCCGCCCACCTTTGCTATTACAAAAGTAACAATTTTGATGCCCTGGGCAAGAATCAAACCCGCTCCTAGCCACCAGGTGGGGCTAGTGGGCAGGGAGATTCACCTGCACCTGGATTTTTGCTTTTTGAAGCAAATCCAGGTGCAGGAACCATTCCTGCCCTGGCAGTAGCTGCAGGGCCCATTCTGGGCCCCAAAAGCTATGCCCAAGCCTTGGTGGGTTTGACTGGGCCTGGGCAGACTATTTTTAGCTGCCCAGTAAACCCAGTTCAAGCCCACCCTCCATTAAGTAATTTGGGGTCCCCAATTGTGGACTCCTTTTTAATCAGGTTCCTTGGCCTCAGGAAAGCCTGTCAAGCCAGCCCAAAAAAGGTGATCAAATTGGGAAAACCCCCATAACCCCAGAAGCCAAACCCCTAGGATCAATGGCCAGCCAGGCCAAGATGGACCACCAAAAATCCAAACAACTGTTCCTGAAACCCCCAAAAATAACCATGAAGCAGCCAACCAAACAGCAGAACCTGAGATGTCAAGCCTTGCCACACAGATAGCACCAGAAGAATGCCCAGAGGCACCTGCATGTGAGTAAGTGTATAAACCAGAAGCACCTGAAAAAGTTCTGTATTTTCATCCTTACCAAATAAAAAGTTGTTATGAACCTTTGGTTCACCAATCTGCTTCCATACCTATTTTTGATACTCTTCTGTCTGCATACACCCAAGCGTCAGTACCCGTCCACTGGGATAGATAGCCAGACTTTAGTTGACAAACCCGAAGCCTTTGACTACTAACGTCCCCCAACACTCCATTTGGCCCTGTGCATTTCACTGAGTAAACCCCAAATCCTGACCACGAACCCTGGACCTTGGAAGACTTGCAGTGGTACACCCACCCAAATGCACCCAAGGAACCCTATCAAATTGTCCTTGACGGCAAAGCAATCACCATCTACCCTTTGACCTGCAACGGGAAGTACAACAATCCTGCTGCCTACCTGGTCCCCATGGAGCCACCCCTGACACCCAAACCAACCATCTCTACCTCACCCACCTCTGACGCCACTGGCCAGAACAGTCAATTCCTGGGGGTGCTTTACCTGGCACTCACAGGATTGATTAACTCTGCCTTGCCAGTGGCCAGGCCTTGGGCTGTGGCTGGGAAGGCCCTTTCCTACCTGGTAAAGTTAGATCCCATTATCTGGTGGGCCATGCCAGTACCTGCTTCAACTCCTCCCTCACCTACTGGAGCCCCACAGTACTCTTGGTATCCTGACATTTGCTCACGTACTCAACCAGGCTACATCCCAGGAGACCTGAAACACATTTCTGCACCAACAACATTGACAAAGATATACCTAGTAGATGCACCGTATTTGAAGGTCTGGTCATGCCCAAAGCATGTGCCTAGATAATTTAATACAGTTGCTCTCTTCAACCACAAACAAACGCACAACCACCTATCACAGGTGAAGTGACCAACACCAAATACATTGGTATCAACAAGTTCTTTGGTAAAAACAAAGAAAACATCATCAACTGGCTAGACCACTCAGCCGCTAAACTCCGCTCCAGCCACATCCCCTACAAAAAATGGGTCCAGGAAGCCAGCAAACACCTTTACAAGGCCGCAGCTAACTGGTTTGCCACCTGGGTTGGATCACAAACTGACAACCAGCTTGACAACTGGGAAGAGTTCAAAGCCGACATCACCCACAATTTCTGTTTCACCAAATCTCTTCAAGATATTGCAATACAGCTCAGTGATCTTCCTCAAAAGACCACTATTGCAGCCTACGCCAACAAATTTGAAGAAATACATTGCAAAATCCAAAACCCAGCACAAGCTGACAACGTACACACCAGAGCATCATTCATCAACAGAATGAAACCCTCTGTTGCTGCCCTCATCTGCCCAGAAGCAAATACCTTCATGCCTGCGCTCATTGCAGAAGCCAAATGTGTGGAAAAACGCACAAACATGGAATATGCTGCATGCAACGGCAACTGCTCCTCAAATGGCAATGGCAGAGAAAACTTCAATGGCAACAAACGCCAAAACACCAATAATAGCAACGGCAACACCAATTGCAACAATGGCAATCACAGCCAAAGCGCAAACTGCTCCTTTCCCAAAAAAGAGGACACTGCTGAAGTAAACAATGCTGAAATAGCAACCTGCTATGAATCTGACCCCACATTCTCTGATCTCAAAGGTCTTGAAACAGAGGAACAGGGAAAAGAGGAGGGGAACAGGCTTAAGTGCCCCTGTCTCCCCCCAACTTGACAAGAAACTGTACTAAGGCACAAACTTTGCTGCTCACATCCCATGTGTCCCGCAATCCTCCATTTTTATGAACTTAAAAATTAAAGATTGCTCACAACTTCTTGTCTACCCATGCACTTACAAATCACATACACATAAAATTTTATTTGACTCTGGTGCACAACACACTATGGTTAGCAAACCTTTTATAACCAAGTACAAAATACCAGTTGTCAAATCCAACTTCAAGTACACCAAAATGGCAGACAAATCAAAGGTTCTACTCAAAGGCAAAACAACTCCCTTCAGAATTGACCTCCAAGGCATACAAACGTCCATCAAAGGAATTGTCATGAACAACATAAACTACAACATTGTAGCAGGCATGGACTGGTTCATCTGAGTGAACCCCAGCGTATGTTGGAAAACAAAAACCATGACCATCAAACACATTGGAGTCAACTTTAACATCCTCAAAGAACCAAATGACCTCATTCTAAGAGACACAGTATTTGTCCAGGTCATAAACCAAGACAACTCTAACGTCTAACTAAAGACAGTACCCTCCACATAATGAGATACACCAAATTCAATAATATGCAAGCAACCAAGATTCAATGCCCAGAACTTGCAGCACTCCTAAAAAAATACACCCATGTATTCAAAGAAGAACTCACCAAGCTATCCCCCAAACAGGAGGTCAAACACAGCATCAACCTATGTAAAGCTATGCCTAAGCCTACACCCCTCCACAGAATCTCCCCCATGGAGACACAAACCCTCAAAACCCATATTGAGGACAACCTAGCCAAAGGATTCATTTGCCCGTCCAAATCCACGTGGGGGGCAGCAGTGTTCTTTTTAAAGAAAAAGGAAGGCACTTTTCATCTAGTAACTGACTACAGAGCACTAAATGAAAGCACATTAAAGATAGAAAACCCTCTCCCACTTATAGAGGATCTGTTTGCAAGACTCTCAGGAGCCAAATTTTTCTCCAAAAATGACCTCACCTCAGGTTATAACTAAGTTGAAGTAAAATAAAAAGACATACCAAAAACTGTGTTCCATACACAATTTGGATCCTTTGAATGTAGAGTAACAAACTTTGGGATGGCCAACGCTCCTGAAACATTTGTCACCATGATGAACCAAGCGCTAAATGGTCTTTCAAATACATTATGATACCTTGACAATGTCATCATATTCTCAAAAACAAAAGAGAAACACCTCATGCATGTCTGTAAGACACTCAATTGACTTGCAAAGCACAAACTCTACGCCAAGCCTAACAAGTGCAAATTATGGAAAAGGAACTCCTGTTCTTGGGCCACATTGTCTCTGACAGTGGCATCAAAGCAGACCCAGACAAAATTAAAGCCATAAACAACATGCAATGCCCCACCTCCGTTAAACAAGTTAGATGCTTTCTTGGAATGGTAGCTTACCTAAGGAAATACATCAAATACTGCAGAAAGCTCACTACACCAATCAATGACCTAACCAAGGGTAATGCCAAAAAGAAATTCATCTGGACACCAGAATGCAATAAAAATTTCCAACTATTGAAACAAGCTTTGATCAAAGCACTAATATTGCAATACCCTAATAACAGCGGGTGCTGCAAGCTTGAGTCAGATGCCAGTGACACCGCCATTAGCGCAGTCCTACACATCTGCCAGCCAGGGCAGCAATACTTCCTGCCAGTATATTACAAAAGTAGAAAACTAATCAACCCTAAGCAGAGGTACCCAATACACAACAAGGAATTGCTAGCAATATATCATGCATGCAAGAAATAAAGATGTTACCTAGAAGGACATTAAACGTCTGAGTACTAACTGACCATAAATTCTTAATCTACTTTAAAACTCAGAACACACTTGCACGGCAACAAGCCAAATGGATGTCCTTGCTGGAGCAGCTCAATTTGGACATCTAATACAAAAAGGGGGCAGAGCTGGTCATAGCTGATACTCTCTCTAGGCTACGCCAGCCAAGAGAGGATCATCCTGACCACCTGGAACATGACTGGCCAAACCTGTACAACACTGAGTATAAAACCAAAGGGAAAGACCCCTCAACACATCAACTGACCCACAATACATTAGTAAGAAACAAAAAGTATTTCCATGTATTGAATGGCACTGTATACCAAATCATTAACAACAAACATGTCCCTTACATTACACTTGCACAAAGAGTTGACACCATATTAAGACATCACCACCTAATAGGACATAAAAAGGCTAACAAGCTATACCTCACGTTAAAAGAGTTAGTATGGTGACCCAACCTCAAACAGGATATAGTTGATGTTCTGAAAAAGTGCATAGTGTCCAAGAAATACACCATTACAAAGGCCCCCAGCCAACAATCAACCCAGTACCTGACCCTGAACCATTCAAGGTTTAGGGACTGGATGTAGTGGGACCCTTCCCTGAAACTAAGACAAACCAATGTTTCCTGATTGTAGCCATCAATTTTGCTACACAATGGCCCATCTGCTGGGCAATAAAAGACCACAAAGCAGAATTCATAAACTGATTCATTGATAAAGCAATCATAGACAACTACAGCACTCCAGACTACATCATAACTGATGAAGCAACCAAGCTATCAGGTCATGTAGTAAACAATAACTTAAAATCCAAAAACATTAAACATTCCACAAACTTTCCCTACAGGCCACAGGCCAACAGCAGAGTGGAACACCTAAACAGCAGCCTTATCAGGACTTTAGAGAAAATAATGGATGGGAAAACCAAAGACACATGGCCACTATATGTGAAACATGCATTACTAGTATCCTGAGTCCACATCAATCAAGGGACAGGCTACTCACTGTTTGAACTAACATACATATACAAACCAGAAATAGTTACCCGCAACAAGCAACCATACATAAAGATCCCCCTGGGGAAACCCCCCACAGTAGAACAAGTACCAACTCTACAAAACATATACTTCAAATCCAAAATAGCAGAAATAAAGAGGTTCAAAACACAAAAGGTAACCTCCACAGAGGAACCACTTCCCATCAACTCCCCCATCTGGGTCCTAGCTGGAAACATAAAGAAGCTAGACTAAGTACACAGTGGACCAGGAAGAATCATCAAGTACAGACCAGCCAAAACACCTGTCTAGTGAAATTTCAAGGTGCCAAAACCCTGTTGTCAAGAAATACCACAGAGCCTGTCTCTGCCTTAGCAAAGGGGAAAACTCAACCAGACTGGTATCAACTAGCCAACAACTCCAGGAACATCAGGTGGCAGCTGTTAAGACAAAGCCCCCTCCTGATGAACCCAAGTAACCCCTTAAGGGAGGGGTGTGTTGAGGGTCTGGATGTACAAGTATTCTGGCTATTGCCAACCTACTCAACATCCAGTTATTGCCCAATTTGGTGCCCTTCCAATATACAGTTCAACATACTGGTAATGGCAACCAATTAATATCACACAACTGTCCAAGTATCCAGTGGCTTGAACCCATCCTGCACATGACCAACCCCTAGGTTTGATCCACCTAAATCCCTGCCACAGTCAAGTCTATATAAGCCTAAAGTATTATCCAATAAAATATACTTCTCTTCTTTCTTAATTCCATATCTGAAGCTCCCCCAAAAAGGCGCTCCTTATCAATATTTTCAATTCTATTATAGAAAGTGAACTCTGCTGTGTCTAATACAGCTGGGATTTACATAAATGTAGCATAAAGACAGGGAAATTGTTCAAAATACGGTTTGAGGATTGCCAGAATCTTGCCTTGAGTTGTAAGCACCCTATTTAAGAAGGAATCAACACCAGGTAGCTTGGGAATTATCTTGGTGTGATTGGTGGTTCTGGGTGTTTGATTGGCTGCAGGTTAAGGCTTATTTTATCAATTTTTATTAGTAAAGTAAGAGAAAAAGCCTAATAACCTGAGGGGTTAAAAGGGGGAAGTCTTCCCTGATTGACTAGAGTAATTATCAGGGGTTAATATATTATATAAGAGAAGAAAAACAATTATTTAAGCTTAGGAGAAAGAAACAGATCAGAAGAGAATCAGACTGAAACAAGGGTCTAAATAAGGGGTAATGGACTGAAACAAGGAGATCATCCACTTAAAAAAGTTAAAGAAGGAGTCCAAGGCCAAGAGCAAGGAGCCCAAGACCAAGAATAAGGGTACCAATATCAAAAAGCATAGGACCAAGGAGCCTAAGACCAAGGAAACCAAGATCAAACTCCAAAACAGGCTATAATACAGAAGGTTTCTAGGGAGATATTCCTCCTGTTTCCTATAAACACCACTCAAACATCTAAAACCCTCCTTGTTTTTCCATAGTTCAACATGGATAATATTTATCACATTTACTATCCTAGCATAGGGGAGGAGGATTTTTAAAGGCATTGTTATAGTAAGTTTTCCCCTAGCCAATTATATTAACAAGAGTGAGACCAACTGACCAGTAGTGTGTGTGAGAGAGGCTAAACTAACTAAGTTTGGCTCCCATCCTGGTGAGACAAACCACCAGAATATCATCCAGTGAATTACTGGGATGGCTGATCTGAAAGGGGATCAAAGAGAGGACACAGAAGACCATTGGGGGAAATATGTGTTCAATCCCATCAACACCAGGCCAGTAAGTAACCAAGGAGTATGTGTGGGTGTGAGAAATGGGGAGCAGGTTAATAGGAAATAAAATCAAGCTCTCAAATACAATAAAATTGTGGTTTCAGCAACACACAAAAGGTTGTCATCAAAAATTCCTGGGAGGCCAAAGAGGGGAAGGAATCAACTGAACACCAAAAGTAACAGAAAAAACCAAATGTCCAAATTAGACTAACAAATTTTAAACTTTATTAAAGTAGAGAATGGTGAAGCAAAGTCTTTTACAACTCTTGCATTCATTTAAGGGGATGGGGATGAATTGAGAGGTTAAGCGTCCTAAAAAAATCCATCAATGATATGTGGGATATGAGTGTGTTTATTAAAGCAGGAAAATTTGAGCAAATTTGAACAAACAAAATCAAAAGGAATGACTGACTAAACTAAAATTTGTGAAACCTGTATCAGATGGAAACACCACTGCTCCTGACCACTCTTGCACATGATATTTAACCAGGGATGTATCTTGGATAGGTTAGGTGAGGCATCTTCAACTAATTTTTCAAGTAATAATATGAAGGGTTTTATTGGGCTTTTTCAGTATATTTTTTGGATAATATTTTGTACATAGTTTGACAGAGATCCCCAAGCATTTTGTAGAGATTGAAGTGGAGGCCCAAGGGGGAGATGTAACTTTACAGTGGGAACACGTTCCAGAACTTTAGATGTCTGCTGGGGACCAGAGAACTTCTCTTCTAGCTGGGGGAAAGGAGGCACAAGTGTTTTCTTGAAAAAGGGGGTGTTCAGGTCAAGATCAGGGTAGTACAGATCCAGATCACCACAAGTAAGACTCCTGGCAAGGATCTCTCCAGAAGAGAGGAGCTCATTTGGGAGGTACAAGAGCCTAGAAGAGTCATCCCCCACAAGGCACACAGAAGAGGAAATCTGGCACCAAAGATCTGGGAAAGTTTTCCAGACAAGAAGCAGAACTGAAGCCAAGGAAAACACAACAAATTTAAGAGTAGGGAAAATTATTTCTGATATTTCCAGGATATTTGGAGCCTCTAGGTGTGATTTCTGTTTCTTAAACTTATAAAATTTTAGTTGGCTAAAGTAGCCACAAGAAACTCAAGAAAAATTAAGCTTGAGAGCTCAAAGAAGTGTTGCAACTGAACCAATGAGGATTCAGTATTTGAATTGGGGAAGACACCAGTCCAATAGAAAGGGCAGGAATAGTAAGAATAAGGTATTTTTTATTGCAGAATATTGTAACTAATATACTATATGGGGAAAGCCACAAGGCTGCAAGGGGGTGGCATAGTGGCATGTTCCATGTAAGGTTTAAAGCCAAGGAATAACTAATGAAGGGATCAGCAGGTCAAATTGATAGCACTCCTAATTAGGAGAAAGTGCCTGCAGTTTGACATTGCCATCAGATTGGTTCATGACGTTAGACACATCAAGGGGCAACTCATCAAGTGCCTCCTGTGTATTATAATATATGTTGACAGGCAAGTCTGGAAACTCAGTTGCAACAGAAGACTTGGAGAGCATCTTGGGGGACTGTTGGGAATTTTGACCAAGCAATGATGCCAATTATGATGGAGCCCATGGATTGGGATTGCTACAACCAAATCCATAAATTAGTAGTACAAAATACAATCATACTAATTATGACAGAGCTTGCATTTATGAATTGCAGCTACCAAATAACATAAATTGGCAGTATAAATTATATGCATATTGGATCAGCAGTAGTCTGTTGACCTGAGCCTTAAACTAGCCAATGATAAGAGCTGCCATGGCACTTTAAAAATATACAAGTGCTGCGGTGTCACCTAGCAACTGGATTAGGCGCCAAAGTGCCAAACTACTTTTATGTCAAGCGCCAACTGAAAATTATTGCAGGCGCTAAGGCACCGCTTAACTTTTACATTGAGCGCCAAGGCGCAGGGTTTGATTCCCCATAATCTCAAATTCTCATACAGTAGTTTTAAAAGCTATGGCAACAAGCAAAAATACTTCATATTTAAACAAAATGATTTCAGATTTAAACAAAATCCAACTCTTAGGTTAAAATATACACTCTGTTAACAGGGTTTATTGGTGTTAATGGGCAAAATGGGTCAACACAGCAACAAAGTACTCACGCGCAAAACAAAACCATTCAAAATATAATCCAAAATATATGAATTCACAAACAAAATGGTGTGAGTTGACTTTTGGTGTGCATATGTTTACTATGTGAATTGGTGACAAAATACACCCAAGCAAGGTGTGTCAAAACTCAATCCAAAAACAAAACACAATAGCAACTCACTATGTAAACAAAATCACTCAATCAGTTTATGCAATGGGTTGTAATCAAGAATGATACCAAGGTATCTAAAATAAGACATGGGATCTGAAACAATTTTTTTAAAAATATTGTGTTAGGTGCTTAATTTGGTGTAAAATATGGGAAAATGGGTGGAAATTATTTTGGGTATTCTAAAATGGGTGTAGTGAAAACTGAAAACAACTAACTAAGAAATAAAAAATCTATAATTGGAATATTGGGTGGGAAAAAATATTAATTGAATATCCATAAACAGATAAAAGCAAAAATTAAAAATAGGGAGTAACTTAATTAAGTTTTATTTAATATTTTATTAAATTCTCAAAATGGAAGGAACACAGCAACAGACTACCATTGCACCCACTGTGCGCTGCAGTCGCAGTTGCCCCACAGGTCAAAGAATAGACTTAGTACAACACAAGTGCCTACTCAGGAGGGAGGCGGGAGAGGAGAGTTCCATAGTGACACTGCACTGACACAGCCGGTTCAAGGAGCACAAGCTGCTAGGGTGCAGAGCATAAACCCTTGGGTCCCAAAGCTGACCCAGAAGCCCACCAAGATTACCACTACCAAAACAGTTAGAAACAAGGAGGTAGAACTTACTTTGTATGTGTTTGACGTTGTATACTGTCAAGAGTTGGTCCCGTCAGCCATGCTGGAGAAGGTGAAGCCTGTACTTGATACTAGCTACAAGACTTACGTCAGTGATGGCAATCAGGAGGATGACAAGGAGCCCCAGTTCTACAAAACCAATGAGGGACAGCTGGTGTTAAAGAAAGTTGTTGCGTTTTACACCAAGGTGCCCATGACCTGTGTTGTGCCCAACACCAACAAGCCAATCCCCATCGCTAAAAAGCCCGCTCACAAGCGCATTCCTGACATTAAGCGCATCATCCTTCTCCGGCTCATGCGGGAATCTGGTGATTACAAGGCGGCTGCAGCTCTTGTTGGGGTGGATCCCAAGTACGCCTCAAAGACCTTCAACAAGTTCATTGATACTGGCCAAGTCCTTGCCGCAGAGAAATCCTTGCGTGTTTCAACCATGCTCACCAAGGAGCACAAATGGGCAATCTGCCAGTGGATAACCCAAGATTGCCTTATTGAATTGGCAAATATACAGGCCATGGTCAAGTCCACTTTTGGGATTGAGGCCTCGATTTCCTTCTACTATCATTTGGTCAAAGGAATGCGCTTTTCCTGGAAAAAGCTTGGGGGTATCCCCCTACAATTGGAACAGCCCAGCCAATATTGAGACCCGGAAAAATTACGCTGAGGCGTACACTGCCCTCAAAGCCAAGGGGACAGTGAAATCTATTATATTGAAGAATCAGCATTTGCCTTGTTGATGCACAATGAGTATGGGTATGTCCCCAAAGGCTCCAATGATGGGATGGCTCAGCGTGCTGCAGTCCGCGCCACAGCATACTCAATAGTGGCTCTCCTTGGTCCAAAGGGGGTTGAGCTGTACCAAATGATACTAGGCTCCCACAATAGCCGGACCTTCCTATCATTTCTCCAATTGGTCCAGGAGCACCTGAGGCGCACAAGCCTGGGCTTCATCAACGTAATTGTGTTGGACAACATTGGTCTCCACAAGGTGGCTGATATTCTTGAGGAATTCCCAATGATTGACACAAAAAAGCAGTGGCCCCCCAGCAATTGGCCACAGCAAATATGCACCTTCTCTTCCTCCCCACCTATTTACCCTTCCTAAATCCCATTGAGGAAGTCTTTGGGTGGCTCAAGCAAGTTGTCAAGCAAGGAACCCCAACTGAGACTGAGGACCTGTTTGATTTACTGCAGGCTGGGATCCATACCCTCCCAGCTGAGACTGTGGCCAAATTATATGGCCACACTGATTTGTTCATCCCTGCGTGCCTTGCCAAACAGCCAATCAATTAAAGGCTTAGCCTGTCCAATTTTTTATATTCTCTTATTTACTATTCAAGATTTATTAATTATCATTTTATATTTAGATGTTTCCATGCCCGCAATCACATTCAGAAGATCCATCAATAGATGTAAGTAATTTATTTATTTTATTATATATTATTTTATTATGCCATCTGAGGTAATCCCAAATGCTTGATACTGGATTACGCAAAAATATTTAAATCACTTTTGTCAAATAAATATAAAATAGTCTTATAAAAATTAAACGTAAATTGTAAGGTTGAAATTTATTTTATTACTGTATTATTTTATACTTTTATGAAACCCATTTCTGCAATATATTTTGCAAATCTTGTTTGCTAAAATATTATTTGAAAATTTGTTTATAATATAAAAATATATTAGAGTATAAATATATTTATTGATATAGAGATAAAATTAAGTGCACATGTAATGGGTTTGGCGGTATGTACCCACCCTGCAATGGAGGTGGTGCACAACCTCCACCGCCACACTGTGGACAGTGGATACATCTGTATTAAAGTATTTGTGCATGCTGGTAAAAGGAAGGATGGTGAGGTGGGAATGGAGGAGCAGCTTTTCTGGCGGGGCTGCAAACCTGAAGATGCCAGCCAGGACCAGGGCGTCCTGGATGATGTGATCCACTGAGTTGTACCCAGGGGGACCTTCTTCCCGTCCAGTGAGAGCCTGGCCTTGTTGACCCCAAGAAGGACCCTGTCTAGGTCCTCTACACTGGCGCTCATCCTGAAGAAGAAAGGATAATCAAGGTAAACAACAAGGTGAAGCCTTTGTCCAGCAAAGACTTCTGTAAACTTGCACAATTTTTTGTATACAGTGCTAATCTTCTTCTTAGGCTTGGTTTTGGCAAAGGTCAGCTCCATAGCTTCAGGGACCCCCGTCTTGTTGGCGCTCCAGGCCAGCCCAAAGTCTGCCAGGAGGATTTTTGTCTTTTTTACGGCTGTTGCATCTGCAACAGCCAATTTTGACACCGCACACCCAAAGCTCTCCAACAGGTAAGAGATGGTATGCTCCACTGGGAAGCAGAAGCAAGCAGACTGTCAGGATTGACAATTTCCCCCCTCTGGAACCTCAGGCCTAGGAGCAGGAATCAAACCCAGAACCTGGATTCCCCCGGGCTGCCAGGCCAGAGGACCGCAAGACCAACTGCCTACATTTTTCTGGGATTGAGCCCCCACAAGCTGATGTTGAAGGAGACAACCCGCCCAGAAAAGTAGATCAAGCCAAGGAAAGTACTGCACTAAGTGAAGTGCCAATCACGACACCTAATGGAGGTGACCCGGCAACTATTGGCCTTATGAGTTTGAAGTCTTCACCAGCAACCAATCAAGAGCCAACCCAAGGAAGAGGCACCGGCCTGCGGCTTGGCCCCATGACCTCAATGCTAAAGCAAGATAACCAGGTAGCTAAATTGGGAGCTGTAACCAATGAAAGAACTCCAGGGCCAAGCGCCATTTTGCTGCCTTTAGACCCAAGTCCCCAGTTTCCTGGCCCTGTCCTTCACAAATGCCCTGATGACCCCCACAAAAAATGTTAAGTTTGGAGGTGGGGTGCTATATAGACCCAAGGACCCCGCCCTCCAAACTTATTGCCATTTTGAAATAAAGGTTATGTTACTTTGGCTTATACAGCTATTACCGTGTTTTGTATTTGCCGTCTATCAGTTCAGCTCAAGATCTTCTGGCCTGTCTGCCCGCAGTATTCTGTCCACCTAGTGTACCCTTTGGGCCTGTCCACTTCACCGAGTATCCTTTAAAACCCAAGTACAAGGACTACAAGCCAGAGAAAATCATTGAACTAGATCCATTAGCCTGCATCTAATCTGCCGTCAGATACAACTGCCAAGGCCTGTGGATATTCCCTACACCCAAACTGTTTAGAAGAAAGTTCAACTATCTCCCGGCCTACAATATCTACATGGAACCGCCGGTAACACCAAAACCAATGCCTGCTTCTTTGCCCAACTTACCAACCAACCACACCGGCAAGCTTTTTGGTATAGTGTACATCACCCTCACAGGGGTGGTGGACACCATTATACCGGCTGCCAGTCCTTGGTCTTAGGTGGGGAATTAAGTGTCCTACCTTCTCAAGTTAGCTCCTCTCTTGTGGTGGGCCCTGCCCGCAAGAAACCTGGCCCAAGTTATCCCAGAAAACAACGGGCTGGCTGCCCAAGACTGGATCCCTGACACAGCCGCATGAGCCCAGCCCATCTCTGGTATATTCTTGAATGGGAGCGTTGCCAGGACGTCCCAAACAAGCTCAATGGAGTTTACACAGTAAACTCCACCGATGTTAACCGGGTCCAGGCAGACCAGTTGGGCATCCTTGTAGGCAGTAACTGCCCACTCAGATGCCCTCTCACCATGCAAAAGCCCAGCTAATGCCTCCCTGGACATCAGGAATGTACCATGGATCCTGTCTTTAAGCTCCCACAAGACAGGGGGGACAGGAAAAGCTACCTTGCCACATGATTAGCATAGTTGGCATAGAAGGTGGGGGGATAAAAGGGACCAGGACCCAGCGGAGTTCACCATCAGCATCTTCTAAAAAAAGGTAAGTATTTATGAATTTTTATTAATTATAATTTTTTAGGTCTCCTTCTTGGGTTTCTTCCTTGCCGGCGGCTTCAGCCGGCTTTGCCATTCTTGGAGCAAGCAGTTGTGCAGGCAATTGGTATCCTCTGCCCTGGCACGCTTGGTGGGTTTGAGGTGGGCATACATCTCTGGGTCATCAACCAAGACAGAAAGCGCAGAAAGATTGTATGCCTTGAACTGGAGACCCTCAACCACAGTTTTTTGAAAATTTAGTAAGCGCTCAATTATCTTCTCTGGGGTGTCAGGCATTTTTGACATTAGTGCCTTTGCGGACACCTTGTCAAATTTGTCCTCAGTGAGGATGGCAGACTTCACCTTTGCTTTGACCTTGCGGTCAATGTCCTTTATTTTGGCAATTGCCAAGTTGAGGTCCTTCAGAAGCTTTCCCAATTCTATCATTGATTTTTCACTAACCTTTCCATATGTTTTTATAGCTTTTGCCTCAATAAATTCTGTATTATTTTGATACTGTTGCCTCTTTGTTTATTCCTTTTTGTTTTTCCCATTTACTACATTATCCCATCTTTTTACCCATTGTGTATATGTTTTACGCTCATCTCAATATGTGTTGTTTGCTTTGTGTTGACATTGTTTCCTTGATTACCATATTTTTTTGACGCTTGACATAGCCCCTTGTAAAAATAGTAACAACAATTTGATGATCAGCTAAATTTGAATTAGAAAATTATAGTGTTAACTGTTTTTAGATAAAGTTGTTACTGATCCAAATTCAAAACCTTAATGATAAAATTTAAGCCAATCAGGAGCCAAGTGATAAAGTGATTTTTGTGACATAAAGGGACATTCAATAATTCTTTGATCATGTGCGCTAATTAATATGATTGGCTGGATGTTTTGCCATTGTACGCCATTGCCACTGTGGCAAGTTGTTGATGGACTAGTGCCCAATCAGCTGCTGGGTTAGCACTAGTCCATCAACAACTTGCCACAGCGGCAATGGTGTACAATGTCAAAACATCCAGCCAATCATATTAATTAGCGCACATGATCAAAGAATTATTGAATGACCCTTTATGTCACAACAATCACTTTATCACTTGGCTTCTGATTGGCTTAAAGTTTATCATTAAGGTTTTGAATTTGGATCAGTAACAACTTTATCTAAAAACAGTTAACACTATAATTTTCTAATTCAAATTTAGCTGATCACCAAATTGTTGTTAATATTTTCACAAGGGGATGTGTTTGGGTGCTAAAAATAACTGTGTTCAGGATCTAGATACACAACATAGTAAATATATGATTTTATAGAAATAAGCTGAACATAAAGAATATAGCCAACCATAAACAAAGAGAACAAAATTAATTGAAATTCAAAATAAAAATAATATAAATAGAAAATTTTTGAGACCAGGGGATTTATTGAGGCGGGGAAGAGTGATGCCTAGTAGGCAGAATGGCGCAGGAAGGAAGACGTAGAGGCAGTGCTGGCCGGGGGGGGGTCTGGGATTGGATAGATTGGGCTTGCGGGTTAGGGGTGTTGGTGGCGGGGGTGGAGGCAGGAGGATTGTGCGTGATGACCTCCATATACCGCTCATTGTACTCCTCATCAGTCATTGGTTGGATGGGCTGGTAGGTGGCTGTGGCACAGGGTGGGAGGCGCTTATCCTTGCGTGAATTGTTGCCCATGTTCACATGGAAAACCATTTGCGCAAACAAGTCAGCCACCATATGGTGACTAAAGAGAAAATTGTGATCAAGGACCCCAAGATAGAGGTTGTTGAAAGCCTGAGGACGGCGCTCCTGGAGTGTATATCCAATATTAAAGAACACAACATCTGCCAGATGGACGTCAGCGTGACCAGCTGGGTACACAGAGGCCTGGTACCCGCGTTCCTGGAAGGCCTTGAGGGCGGTGGAGCTTCCCTTCATCTGGTGGCTCAAGAAACCCTGGTATTTGGAATTTGAGCCATCCCAGGAGTTGAGCAATCCACCTAGGATGTGGCCATATGATTACCCATCAATGAAATCAGGGTTTGTCCAATAGTAGACAAAACCCTTGGCTGAAACAGCCAGAAATGCACCAATGAAAGTCCCCTTCTTGACCTTCTTCCTTCCATTCTTGGTGGCAGCTTTTCCTTGCTCACCAAAATTGTCAAATGCAATCAATAACTTGTAGTACAAGACAAACATGATGTCATCTGTTAGACTTGTCAAGCATCTGACCAGGGTTAACTTGATTGCGGTGTCATATGGGGAATCCTCAGCGCCATCCCATTGGTTGCCGGCAAAATTTGTAAGAACCCTAATTGAAGCCACCTTACTATACATCCAGAGCTGCACCATGCACTTGGAGACCCATATGTTATGGTGCACAAGCTGCTTCTGGATCTGGGTCAAGGGAAGCTTGGGATCCCGCTGGAGGAGGTCAAGCATGATTGGGTAGGCCTCGCTAATCTGGGACTCTGGGACCTTCTTTGGCTTCTTGGCTGTCCCAATCAGATTTCCCTTATTCATCAGGTTGTTGAATTCCCGCATTATTGTGGCTTGGGTGAATTGTAATTTGCTGGCTATCTGATCCCAGGACAGACCCTGCAGGTTGAGTGTCACAATTTCCTGAAGAATTTAGGCGGTGATGATTTGTTGCTTGGGGCGCTGGGCCAGGGGGATCTGAAGCCTGATTGGCTGTAGGGAGGGCAGGTTGGCTGGTGGCAGGGAGTTGTTCCAAATCAAGGTTGCCATCCTAATTGGTTGGTTGGTGGGCAGCTTGTGCGGGGGTGGGTACGGGAGCAAGGGCAGAGGTAGACGCTAAGTGAATCTCAAACAAGTCAAAGCCATATGGGCCAGGGGACAGTAACAGGTCAGCTTCCTTGTTATCTGCCTCAAAGGCTTGGGTGTAAACAGGTGCCTCCACATTCTGAGCCTTGCCTCCATTGAAGCTGGTCTGGCTGCTGCTGGCTTGGCTGCTGGCGCCGTCAAAGATATTGCTGTTAAAAACCATTGTAAAAAACCTAGAATAAAATCACTAAAAGCAGAAATTTTAAAATTTAATGATTTATTTTTATTATAATCTCAAGTCCATATTTGGAAGGTTCTCAAAACCTTTTCATACAAATATGGAGCCATGAAAATGGATAAAATGCATCTGTTCCTAAATTGGATAGCTGTTGATTGGCTGTTAAACTGTTATTTTTCTATTTTAGGCTTCTCATACTAAACATCTTGTGTGAGTTCATTTTGTTTTGTGCTTGTGTAATCTTACTTCTGGATTGCTCAAATTTTGTTTCATTTTGGTCCTTCTGTTGGTGTCTCATATGAATCCTGCTTAGATTATAATATACTCTGTAATAGCATCTATCCATTTCACTTGTTGTGTCAGTTCATTTTATTTTGTGATTTGAACTACACCACTTGATGTTTGCTTTAATTTTGTATAATGGGTTAGTGAAATTTTGTTTTTGGTTTGACAGTTCATTTATTAACCAAAAATATTTAAATTAATTGAATCCTGAATCTTGCGCAACTTGGATTTTGTTTGAATCTGAAATCATTTAATTTAAATCTGAAGTATTTTTGCTTGTTGCCATAGCTTTTAAAACTACTGTATTTATCACATTAATAAGCATTAAGCTTGCAGTATGCCAGAGCAGTAGGAAGTGATCCTGAATTACTAAGGTATTACACGCCAGCAAGGATCACCTGTGCTAGATGAAGATGTATATATTCTATTGGTTGACGTGCAATAAGCACCAAACCTAGATTAATAATTACCCAAATTAGGGGCGTGTTAGAATGTCCTAGAAGACATTGCTAGCGCCCAGAGATTAACCCTGCAGAAGGTATAAGAAGAATGAATTATTTACAATAAAATCATCTTAGAATCTTGAACCTTGAACCATCTTTGATATATCTTTAATCTGGTTGACCTTTATACTAATCCTGAAGTGCTTCTGCACAATCAGAAGCCATTGCTGGACAATAATCCTGGTTCTATTCAATCCTGGCTCTTCTGATACAATACTACTCATATCCTCACATATGACTGTATTCAAGCAAATGTCCTGTCCCCTATAATCTCAAATAATTGTGGCGCTGTAATGCAAAAAGCGCGACAGGGACTTTAACAACTGTTAAAGAAAAAGAGGGTTAGAAAGTGAATGTGAACAAGGAAAATTCAATATAAAAGTAATTTTTTATATGAAATTATAATTAAAATTTTAGGTTCAAATCAAATTTTTGAAAGCCTAAGAGTAAAGAGTACAGCTTATACACTAACACCACTTCTAGGGACTTTGGATGGACTTCTGGGAGTGAAATGACCAAGGGAAAGGTAAAGATTTTAGAAAATTCACTAACAATTTAAAAAATCAAAAGAACTTCAACTAGAGTTCAAAAAATACAGAAAATTTTTAAACAGTGTAGTAACAACTCCTAAATTTTAATGAATAAGAGAATGAGCAAGCAGAGGACAAAAGGTCCCCTTGCTTGACTTAAGGGATTGTAATTGGATTTGGCAGATCACCTGAACCAACCTGATTATCTGATTGGTTGGTGGAGAAAATTGATAGGGCAGAACCAGGGGAACTGGAGAGTTTCACACTAATTTACATCTTGCAATTTGATTGGATAGTGTTGGTTTAGGGTTTTTGAGAACCATTTAAGTTTGGGGGTGTTAATGTGGCTTGTTTTGATTAGCTGGCCCTGATAGTCTTTAACAACTGTCAATATCAAGCCAGAAAATAGTCCAAATTGACTAGTGTTTCTCCAAAGGTGGAGCAACAAAATTAGGGGAGTATATGGGGTATGCTAACACAAATCTTTCATCTACCATGTGGGCTAAATCCTCAAAAGAATTAAGAGTTTAGATGGATTTTGAGTGGTTTTCTTTGTGCTCTGATGGAAGACTGTCCTATCCAGGGCTAAAGGGGGGAGTAAATTTACAAGTAGGCTCAAGATGACCACCAGAGGCAAGGAATTCTTAGGAAGTGAGTTCAAGATAATTTTCAGGAATTTTATCAACTCAAAAATGAAAGCACACCAGCTGGGGTAGTAGTCTATTAATGAGATGCTATAATGGTAATAGGAAAGATTCTGGAGAAATTTGCAATTCTCTAATCAAAGTACAACACTCTGGCCAAGGAACCTGATCAATTGAATAATGACAACCCCACTCAGCCGCCAGCTGGCATCAACCCAGGACATGTTTTGGTGCCTGGGAAACTAGAACACCACAGGAAGGTAAGCCAAAAGTATTTTTTATCTAGCTACTTTTTAACTTAACTTGAAAAAAGTTAGCGGTTCATAGTAGTAGCAAAAAAGGTGATCCTGACAGTACCACCTAGCTGCTAGTATGTAGCTCTTGATAAGAATCCATAAGTTGTTGACAGTGAGTGAGATTCACTTCAGGTTCTCAAGTGGTATCATCAAGGTTTTGCCCTTTTCATAAATAATTTTGTATCAGATTAAAGTATGCAATATGCTAGAAATTCTTGTACTTTGCATTCATCATGACCCTTAAGGTGGATAGTATAAGAAAAAACCTTCAACTGATATTCAGAATGAGTTTGTTCTAGCTTTAGAAAGAGAGAACAATGGAAAAATTTGTATGCAATAATGTTTGGGGATTACAACTCAGAATTACAAGGTCCCAATTTTTTCTGAGACTGTAAAAGGTCTAATATAATAAGGGGTGGTACTTTTCTACAGGGCCTCTGAGGTCAACTCAGGAGATTCTTTACCAGAAGGACTTAGCAGGCTGTGTGAGGGGAGGTGCTATCTAATAGCACTTATAAGAGGAGGCAGACAGGGGGTCTGTCTTGTATACCTGATAAGAGGGTAGAAGATAGAGGCAGGATGGTGTGTTCTGGCAAGAAACACAGATAGATTATGGCACTTACTATAGTGCAACACTATCTTAGCAATACAGTAATGTATATCTGTGAAGATATTGGTAGAGCATCTATATTAAATACCAAAGTGAAGATAACTCATAGCAATAATGGTATTCTATAACATAAGTTTTGGGGAACAGAAAGGGCTGTCTAGACCTTGCTCTTTCTATCAGAAGAATGGGAGGCAGCAGGTATACACCAAGGTTTCCTAAGTCCACAATAGGAGAAGGAAGGAATACCACTTGTGGTTGGGCCTGGGACACTAGCCTGGTAGGGGCGCTAGTATAGCAGGGGGGCCTTCATGTCACCTTTGATATCTGCAACAGGAATAGAAGGGGCTTCTAGAGGAAAACCCTGGTTAAAGAACACTATCTAAACAGTAGAAATATTCAGCCAAGTGCAAAGCACAATATATGTCAAAAGGTATAGATAAAAGTGAGTCTTGTTTATTGTGAATGATGAGGGACTTATATATGTATACATCATAATGTGCATGAATGCATAGATCCATTATGAAGGTAGCATAGACCTGGAATAGAACAACATGCCTTGTTTTCTGGTATTACAAAAGGGTAAAACTTACAAGATGTAAGGAGGAGGGAAGATTTTTAGTGAAGAGAAACACGGAGTTACTAACAGAGATTTTGTCTACAGTAATTATTTTCTTATCATATAATTTCTTGTAGTCCAGGATGACAGCTTAAAAGTGAAGGAAATTATATTACTTGTTTTCTTGATAATTATGGATAGTTCAGCTGCCAACTGGGAACAAAATATGCTCTGAATATCAGGAAGATATGAGGGGTTATAACCAATATTTTCTTGAAGGATAGACATACAAACAGAAGAGTGCTAGGCTGGATTATAGTAGTATTATGCAAAAAGAAGAAGTTCAGACTAGTTGTTTTGCTTCTCATTGATGAAGTAACAAAGGTATTGTTCAAGTGCCTGGTTGGTTCTTTTTTTCTAGATGATAGTCTAATGATTATAAGCTGTGCTATAAAAAATTTTAATTCCAATAAAAGCCATAAGATTTTGTCATAAGACATATTTAGACTGGGATCCACAGCCAGATGCAATGTTGCAAGGTAATATGTGGTGAGCAAAAATGTGCTTGATGAAGAGCTTGGCAATCTACTTGGCAGTTATGGAGGTATGGCAAGCGTAAAAGGCTGATTTATTAATAAAGTAGTCTACAACTACTAATATTTCATCAAATCCAGAGGAGATGGAAATCTGAGTAATGAAGTCCATAGAAAGACTCTGCAAAGAGCCCTCCAGAATGGGGATGGTGCAAATTAGTCCCAAGGGCTTGATGGATCTGTTCTTGTTTCCTAAGAAAATTAAACATCTTTACAAATAATCTTTGACAGACTTTGTCAGGATATCAAATGTGGGGTGGGGCAGAAGCAGATGTGGGCAGCAGGACTGCTGGGCCAATGAGTAGGTCCTACCACCCTATTAGTTCCAACTTAATAATATAGGAGATATATCTTCCTATCAAAGACCAAGGACTGGTATATGAGACCATGGAGTCCATCAAACCCACAAATAAAATGTACATTACACCAAAGATTTGGGTGAATTTGGTCTGATTTACAATCCCAGAATCCTACAGGTGGCTGTGTTGGGGAAAGACAGGGGTCATGGGAACTAAGTAAACTTGTAGGTAATTGTAGTTATCCCTGAAAAGATGGGGTTGGAAAGTATACTAGGAGTCTTTTCAATAAAAAGTCTCAGGTTGGAGGGTTCTTGCCAGAGGATTGGTAAGAAAAAATTTTTCTATAGTAAACTTGAAGTATTCCAGGTTCACATGTTATTTAATCAAATGGATTGGGCTAAATAAAGCAACAAGGAGATGGAATAGTTTGGTTGTGGGCCCTAAAGATTCTGTAGGTGTGGTATCAGTAGCAGTGTGGCCTGTGAATTTAGTTTAGAAGTAATAAAAACAATAATAATATATAATAAGATCTAATTGAACCAAAGTTTTATCACTGGTTTATTATTCAAGATATTGATGGAGTTTGGCTTCAACCTAGTAAGGTATAAATACCATCTACCAGGCTTTAGTCTTAGATCAGAATCTGAAATCTTGGGCAAAAAGACAGCAGGAACTTGGGGGAGGCAAGGTGGCATCATCTACAGAAGTCCTGCATTATCTAGATTTAGGTAATAGACAACTAGACCCTTCTGTTCACTAACCTGGTTAAATAAGGTGGACAGGGACACAACACATGTGCTATTTTCAGGACTTTGGGAAATCTTCTGGGGACTCTTATTGGTAGAATGTTGGGTCTCTCCACCAAACCTATTGATATTATTAACTACCACTTTAAAATAATTTTGGGGTCATTTATTGTATTTTTCTTTTGATTTCTTTTTATACTGACAAGGATTTTTGCATTAGCAGGTTTTCATTTGAATCACTTCCATATTCAAGCTTAAAAATGTGGGTAGCCAGGCCATTGGCTCTCTGGGCTGGAAGGCCACAGAGGGTAGGGCTTAGGGCTTGATTTCTTTTATGGATCTTGATTTATTAGTAATATTAAAATGGCAATTGTGACAGAATTGGCCATTTAGGGCCATCAGTAGTAATATTTGATAATGCTTAAGGTCTTCTTGCATCCAAGATTTCCATCTGGAAGGGATTCATGTAAACCAATGATAAGTTGAAGCTATAAATATTTATCAGTAGCATAAACCAAGTTGCAAAAAAGTAGTATATACTTCTCCAAACTATACTCTAAAGATGGGATGACTTCCAATATCAAGTCCAAGATTATCTTGTTGGTGACTGGGTCATTGAATTAAGAATTCTTTATTAAAAAGATTTCTGAAAATTTGAATAAGGGTGAATAAATCTGTTTGAGAAATACATAATTGGGGGAACTTCCTTGGTGTTTAAACCCTCATGTTTGGGATCAGATTTGGCAGTTGAAAGATGATGGTTTAATAATTTGGGTAGTATGTCTATGTTGTAACTGTGCTGTTTTAGAAAAGTTATAAGGAGAAAATGTTTTAAAGACTAGATAATTATCTTTATTAGGATATTGAAATTATATAGCATGAGTGAATTTTGGATAGTAGGAACATGATTGTGATAATCAATTGTCTGGATGGTTAGGGGGTGGCTTGATCTGGATATTGAGTCAAGCGCTGAATCAAGATATCCATCTTTTGGGATCATCAATTGCTCATGTTGCTATTTGTGTTAATTCAATTTGACTTCCTTGTTTGGCTACAGGACACTGGGAGTTGGATTGTGGGTCACAAATTCATTTAATCAGAACCTTATTGGCAGGTCAACCCTACTGTTTTGATATTTGAGTATTCCTTCTTACAATTAATAGTGAACAGAAAGTGATGGGTTTGATATCAAGTATTTACTTCTGGGAAGTATAATAAGCAAGATAAAGGGGAAAATTAAGAAGAAAACAATACTTTATTGGATATCAATACAGTAGTTTTAAAAGCTATGGCAAAAAGCAAAAACAATCCAGATTTAAATAAAATGAACTCAGATTTAAACAAAACTAAAAATTAATGAATTTATATTGATTTACAATAGATTTGGGTTCATTTCAATTGCGCTTAAATCTGAATTCATTTATTTTAAATTTGAGTTCACTTTGTTTGTCACCATAGATTTTAAAACTGCTGTATAGGATAATGTATAGTATCACAGAAAGCCACATAATGTATAGTATCACAGAAAGCCACATAATGTCCATGTACCTCATGGAAGTCATGGGGCTTATCCAAGCAATGTTCTTCTTAAGTCACAAGGATTGTTCAAGTTGTTTTCTGCTTAAGATTTGGAATGTTTAATACTTGTAATAATGATGGCTGAATGATAGTAGTACCACCAACTTAATGATTAGTTGGGGAATTATTTGGCAAGTCACTCAGGGAATTAATTTCCCAAGAGAGATTAATTGAAGATGCTGCAATATCTCCCCCTGGGGTGCTTGAAGGTGGACCCTTGGGAATTTTCTTGAGAGTGTCAGGGATACAGGCTTGGTACTGATCTAGTTTGGCGTTGGTTACAGGGAGCCTGTAATTGTGTTGAGCTGTTCTTGCTTTACACATGTGGAGGCATTTATGGTGAATGTGCTTTAGTTTGATTTGAGTTGCTGATTCCCTTGATGAGGTAGGTATTGTTGGGCTTGACCTCAATGACAATGTCTGGTCCTTGTAACCCTAGTTCCAAATTGTACAGATTGTGATTGACAACCCAAATCTTGTCCCTGACTTGGAATCTTTCCTGTTGTAGTGGGATTGCCTCTCTCTCAAATATTTTCTTTCCTATGTCTTCTTGGTCCTTTCTAGCACTCTGCAAACCAGGATCACTGGTGTCTGGTATTTTCTTGGGTAGATGTAAATGTGGTCCTGTAGTAGTACTAACAAGGGCAGGCTTCTACCCATAGACAGGTTCATATGGGCTTTTGTCTGTGTTACAGTTGACTTGTGTTCTACACACCATGAGTGCTTTTGGCAGCATGTTGACCCAGGCTTTTGAATTGTTAGCAGATAACTTACTTAGAGCTTCTACAAGCAAGCTTTTTAGTTGTTCTACTTGTCCATTTGCCTGAGGGTGATATGGGCTGGCTGTGATGTGTTTTTTTACATTCTTGGTGAGATATATATTGGTGTCAATGGCATTAAGTTTAGTGCCTCTATCTGTGATCAGGAGGTTGGGTTTCCCAAGCTTGGCTATGATTTCTTTCCCAAATAATTGTCTCACATCATTGCCTTTTTGTTCTTTTATAGCTTGGGCCATATTCCACCTAGTTGCATAGTCAATAGCTGTTATGATGTATCTTCTTGCCTTTGCTTTCACCAGGCATAGGTCCCACAATATCCAAAAACCATACCTTGAAGGGTTGTGTGATGGATAGGGGTACTACTGAATTGGTTAGTGCTTTGGTTTGGGTGTACTTCTCATGGACTTTGCATTGTTCCAGTACCTCCCTGATATTGTCTAGAATGTTGGGCCACCATTAGTATGGCTTAAGATATCCATGCAAGTTCCTACTGTAGGTGTGGCCCAGATCTCTGTTGTATTGGAGGATTGTGTCAATCTTCTGTGTTTACAGGATGTAGGGTACAGTGTCATCATTTGGAAGTATTTGGTGTAGGGTACCATATACGTTTTTGAACAGATGTTTGTCCTGAAGGACCTTCTCTTTGATGTCCATTGGGGTGCCAGGTGGGAACCCTTCTTGGAGAATCCCCATGATTAACATGGGCTAATTGGGGTCACCATCAGTGCATAAAACCTGTTTACTTTATAGCCTTGATAGGGCGTCTGCAGTAAGCATTTCCTTGCCTGGTTTGTATTTGATTTGCATGGGGTACCTCTATATGAGACTCATCCATTTGGCCTGTCTTCTTGATAGATGTTGTTGTGTTTTAAAGAATATCAATGACTTGTGGTCAGTGAGCACTTTGAACATTTGGGCCCCTTCCAGATAGCATCACCACTTCATGAGGCAGTTTATGATGGCTACTAACTCCTTGTAGTGTTATGGGGTATCTTTGTTTGCCATCAGATAGCTTCCTTGATGCATACACCACAGGGAGGAAGTCTTTTTCTGACGCTTGGATACGGAGTACTCCTCCTATGGTGTAATCAGAAGCATTGGTTTCCAGCTCATAGGTTCCCTTGCAATTTGGGTATTGAAGGATAGGGGTGATGACCATAAATTCCTTTAGTTGGCAGAAGTGTTGGTCTTGTATTAGTGTCCAGATAAACTTGGTTGTTTTTCCTGTAATGGCAGACTGGGGGCTGTTAGGGCGCCCCAGTCAGAGATGAACCTTCTTACATATGCTATCATGCCTAATAATATGTGAAGTCCACTCTTATTCCGCAGTGCTGGCACGTTATTTATGGCATGTATCTTTTATGGGTCTGGTTTGATTCCGTCCTTGCTGATAATGTGTCCAAGGAATGGGAGTTCAGATGAGAAGAAGTCACACTTTGAGGGTTTTGCTACAAGTTGGTTCTCTTTGAGGGTACGCAGGACCAGGTGAACATCTTACCAGTGTTGTGTTACAGTTGGACTGTACATGATTATGTTGTCTAGGTAGATGATTGCTCTTTTTCTGATGTTTTCCTTGAAGACCTTGTTCACAAAGGTCACAAAGGTGCTGAGAGCGTTTTTCATACCAGAATTAAGAGCCACACATTCAAAGAACCCATATTGGTTCTGAATGCAGTCTTTGGGATATCCTCTGGTTTCACGCAAATTTGGTGATAGCCTGCTGTCAAGTCATTTTTTTGAAGACTTGGGACCCCCCAGGGTGTCAAAAAGGCCATTGATCAGGGGCAAGAGATACCTGTTCTTAATTGTGACCTTGTTGAGGGCCCTGTAGTATGTGACTAGGATGAGTCATCCATTCTTTTTTGCCACAAAGAAGGCGGCTATTCCAAAAGGTGATTTGGAAGATCAAATGAGGCCTTTTTCAAGGGCTTTGACAAGTTAGGCTTTTAAAACATTGTCTTCCTGAGGTGTGAGACAGTAAATGTGGTGTGCTTTAGGGACACTTCCCTTGAGGTCAATTTTTTGTTGTATACCCCAATCAGGAAGTAGGCCTGGAAAACTTTTCTTGGAAGACAGAAGGGAATTCAATGACTAGATGTACTTGGATTGGGTCTTATTCTGTACTGTTTCTGTACTCATAAAGTGGATAACTTCATAAGTGCAGGTGTTACAATTTATTTTGCTAGGATTGCTTTCCTCTTATATTTCCATAATTTTCACAAATACATGTTCCTTCACAAGTGTATCAAGATGAGTTAGGTAGACATGGTGGTGCACCTTTCCTTGTTGTATGGTGAGGTAGCGCTATCCTAGTCAATATGAGGTTTGGTTTTTCTCATCCAATCCAAGCCAATTATAACATCATACTTTGATATTGGTATGATAGGACCACTGAGTGTAGTCTTTATGTCTCTAATTTGGGCCCAGAAAGGTTTTGCCTCTTGTGTGACTGGTTGTCAGAGATCCAGTCTTGGGCAGCTGGCCTGTTGTTTTCAGCGGTAACTTGGGCCAGATTTTTTGCAAGCAATGCCCACCACAAGAGGGGAGTTAACTTTAAAAGGTAGGAGGCAGACTTCCCCACCCAAGACCACAGGCCGGCAGCCGGAATTATAGTGTCAATCACCCCTGTGAGGGTGATGTACACAATCCCAAACAGCTTGCCAGAATGGCCGGTTGGGAGGTTGGGCAAGGAAGCAGGCATGGGTTTTGGGGTCACAGGCGGTTCCATGGGCAGGTTGTAAGCAGGGAGATAATTGAATTTTCCTCTGAACAACTTGGGTGTTGAAAACATCCACGGGCCTTGTTGGTTGTATCTAACTGCAGATTGTATGCGGACCAAAGGATTGAGTTCAATTATCTTTTCTGGGGTGTATTCCTTGTGATTCGGACTTTAGAGGGTAGTTGGTAAAGTGGACGGGTCCAAAGGGTACACCAAGAGGACAGAAAAACAGTGGGTGGTGGGGCAAGTGGGCCAGGAGATCTAGAAATGAATTGGTAGATAGCAAATACAAAATAAGGCAATAGCTGTATAAGCCAAATTAACATAACCTTTATTTAAAAATGGCAATAAGTTTGGAGCGCAGGGTCCTTGGGTCTATATAGTACCCCCCTCCAAACTTAACATTTTTCATGGGGGGTTCATCAGGGCATTGGGAAGGCCAGGGCCGGGGGAACTGGGTGCTTGGGTCCAAATGCAGCAAAATGGCACTCAGCCCGGGAGTTCTTTCATTGGTCTGAATTCTCAATTTGGCTACCAGATTATCTAGCTTTAGTGTTGAGGTCATGGGACCGGGTTGCGGGCCTGTGCCTCTTTCCCAGGTGGACTTTTGATTGGTTGCTGGTGTAGACTTTAAGTTTATGAAGCTAATAGTTGCCAAATCAGTGCCTCCATTAGGCGCTGTGATTAATCCTCTATTTGGCGTGATAATTTCTTTAGATTGTCTCTTTTTACTGCATGGGTTAATACATTCAGTGTCAGCTTGTGGGAGCTCAATCCCAGAAAAACGTGGACAAGCAGTCCCGCAGTCCACAGGCCTGGCGGCCCAAAGGAATACAGGTTTGGGGTTTGATTCCTGCTCCCAGGCCCAGGTTTCTAGAGAGGAAGAATTGTCAATCCTGACACCATCCCCTTCTTCCCCCAAGGACCCTCCCTTCTGGTTCTTCTTGTTCAGATAGAGTTGGATGGCTTCTTGGGCGTTAGTCAGGTTGCTCAGAGGCTCCCAAGTACTTTCTTCTAGTGGGTATCCTTTCCACTTGACGTAATACTGGGGTTTTTGGTAGTGAGTTCAGTTGCTGTGTATGTATTCAACTTCATATTCCTCAGCACAGCCTGTTTGAATGGGTGGGGGGCTGTTTTAATCTGTTGGTGGGGGAGCAAATTCCCATCTTTTTTGAACAACAGGGAATGGTGAAACACATCATGAATCTTCCAGGAGGGGGGTAAGTCTAGCTTGAAGGCAACCTCACCAACTAGTTTGGTGATTTTGTGAGGGCTGTTTCTTCTGTGAGCTAATTTCCTACAGGGCACATGCAGGGGTACGTTCCAGGAGTCTAGGTATACTTTGTCTCCAACTTGTAAGGGTTGGCCTGGGATTTGTTTGTGGTCAGCAAAGGCTTTGTATGTCTGCACTGCGCAGCTCAGGTTGGTCAAGCATGTTTTTTGTGTGTCGTGAATCTGTTCAATCCAGGAGCACCCAGTGGTGTTTGATTCTTTTTTGTCAATCTGGGGGTCCCAGGTGGGGTCAAACCCATAGTTGGCTTTGAATGGGGACATGCCTGTGGAGGCGTGGTCTTTATTATTGTAGGCAAACTGAGCCATGGGGAGCATTTTGGCCCAATTGTCCTGATCAGCTTTGGCGTAGCATCAAAGATATTGTTCAAGGATCTGGTTTACTTGTTCAGTTTGGCCGTCTGTCTGTGGGTGATAGGAGGTAGATACACATCACTTTATTATTAGGTCTTTCATTACCTGTGTCCAGTAGTTTGACATGAATTGGGGTCCTCTGTCTGTGATAATTTCCTCAGGTGTTACATGTTGCGTGAGGATGTGGTTGTGGAAGTGTTGGGCTGTTTCTGCTGCCGTGCAATTGGTGGTGGTTGATACAAAGTATGCCATCTTGGTGAAGCGGTCTACCATGACCAGGATTGCATTGTACAAAAGGGATGGCAGTAGTTCTACAATGTATTCCATGGAGACAGATTTCCTACTCCATGGGATATACCCAAAGGTCTTGGAAGTCCTTCAGGTTTGTTTCTGCAAGTTTTGGTCCTTTCACAGGTCTCATACCCCTTCAGGTACGCAATCATGTCTTGATCCATTTTTGGCCAGGCAAAGTTCCTTCTGATGCTTTGGAGGGTCTTGAGCCTACCCAGGTGTCCAGCCATCTCAGAATTGTGGTAGTCTCTCAAAACGTTGGTTCTGATGTCCCCTTCTGGTACAAAGATTATGTTGTGGAGCATTAGTGTGGTTCCCTTCAATGAGTAGCCTTTTTGGTAGTGGGCGCTATCCAAGGATTTAGATAGATCAGAGGTCAAGGTCTTGGTGAACTTTTCTAGTGCTTTGGCCCTTAGTACTTCTGGTTTGCTGGCTCTGATTTTCATTAATCCCAGGTGAATGCCTAGGCTTGCTGTGTCCAAGAGAATTTGGGTGTTGTGGTCGCGGGTTTCTAGGTGAGTAGGCACCAGGTCAGTTCTTCTACTTAGGGCGTTGGGTACCATGTTTATCTTTCCTGGCTTGTAGTCTATGGTCAGAGTGTAGTTAGCCAGTTCTAAGGCCCATCTTGCTTGTTGTTGGTTAAGCTGGTGTGTTTTCAAGAAGTAGACCAAGTTTTTGTGATCTGTCAGGACCTTTACTGGGTATTCAGCGCCACATATGTATTGGCGCCAATGTTCAGGGTCTTCATTATGACTAGCATCTCCTTGTCATATATCAGGTAGTTTTCTTCCGCAGGTAGCATCTTCTTGGAGTAATATGCTACAGGATGTAGCATACTATCCCCTCCTTCCTGAAGAAGGATCCCGCCCACTGCAAAGTCTGATGTATTGGTTTCCAGAACAAAAGGTTTGGAGGGATCTGACATGGCCAGAACGGGGGCAGAGGTGAAGGCAAGTTTCAAGGTTTCAAAAGCGGTGGTACATTCTGGAGTCCAGGAAAAGGTGACCTTGTCAGAGCAGAGGCAGGTCAGGGGGAGGGTAATGTGAGAATTTTTTTGAATGAAATCCCTGCAATAATTTGCCAGTCCCAAGAAACTTCTCACATCCTTTCTGCTTTTGGGCACTGGCCAAGATGTTATTGCTTCTACTTTGTCTTGTGCCATGGTAAAGCCGTCAGTCTTCACTATGTATCCCAGGAATTTGACTTCAGACTGAAAGAATTTGCACTTCTTAAGCTTAACGTGTAAGTTGGCTTAGGAGAGTTTCTCCAGTATAAGGTCCAGGTGGCGCAGGTGTTCCTTGTGAGACTTAATGTAGATGAGAATGTCATCCAGATATTCCACACAAAAACGGTCAAGGTATTCCCCTAGGACGGTGTTGATCATCCTTTGGAAGGTGCTGGGGGGTGTTGCAGAGGCCAAAGGGCATCACCAGGTACTCGTACAGTCCATATTGGGTTTTGAAGGCCGTCTTGTACTTGTCTCCATCCTTGATTTGGATTTGGTTGAACACATCTTAGAGGTTAATTTTTGAGTACACCTGGGCTCCAGTCAGTACATCATGGAGGTTTTTGGCATTGGGGATGGGGTAGCGGTTCTTCACTGTAATGTTGTTCAGTTTTTGGTAATTCACACATGAACGCATCCCACAATCTTTTTTCCTACAAACAGCATGGGCGACAAGCAGGGGGCTTTTGACACCCAGATGAACCCTTTTTTGTCATATCCTCAAGGTATGCTTTCAAGGCCACTTGCTTGCAGTGGTTACAGCTGTATATGGGGCTGTGGTGCGGTTGAGTCCCTGGTAGTAGGTCTATGGTGTGGTTGTAGATTGAATGGCTGGGTAGTTTTGTGGCTGCTTCTTCACTAAACACATATTTTCATCTCTGTAGGGGGTGGGCAGTATCCCAACTCTAGGTTCTATCTTCATAGCCAAGAGTTTGTTGGTAGGGGGTTGGTCATGGCTCATGCAAAAAGGAACAGTGTCACAGGATTCTGGTTGGCTCAACATGGTGGTTTGCTTGCGGTAGTTCAGGATCAGGCCATGTTTGTCGGACCAGGAGTTGCCTAGTATAAGGGGGTGGGGTAGTCCTGCTAGGAGGATCAGGGACAATAGGTTACATTGTGTCCAATGATCAACAGGAGTTCTTGTTCACACTTGTAGCCGGTGTTCAAGGAGCTGTTTCCCATGATTACTTGTAGACTGCGCTCTGAGGCTGTCAAGCCTAATTCTTCTGCTGGGCTGGCGTCAATAAAACTTTTTTCTGCCTCTGTATCAATAAAGGCTTCAATCTTGCGCTTGTTCCCTGATACTTCTATGGTCACTTGGATGAACTTGTAAGACTGGGAAGAAGTGTTTATTTGCGCCAGTGAGATTGGGACAGTGTTCTTCTTAGGGCAGGCTCTGGTCAAGTGGCCCACTTTATGGCAGTGAAAGCAGAGTCCTTCACAGTAGTGTTGTTGGAGCTCTTCTGGGGTCATCTCTGTTCTGTTGGGGGTCAGTGTTTGGGGTTGGCGAGCCTGGGAGGAGCCAGCGTTCTCTTGGTTCATGCTAAGACCCTTGCACAGGGGAATTAGCTTGTCTAGGCTGAGGGTGGGTGTTTCATGAATGCTTCTTTAAACATTCTTGACAACAATTTACCTTTAGTTAAAGAGGCAGAAATGTTTGCCCCTTCATCTGCTTTTGAACCTTTTTAAGAGGATGGGTTAGTAAGTAATATCTGCTCTTTATTACCTTCTGTTTTAAGCCTAGAAATGGCTTCCAAGCCATTGTTGTCAGTAACAAAATTTGAACCTGGGTCATTTTTTATTTGGTTGAGATTGATCTATCTAAAACAAACGTCAATTCAATTTTGAACCAATCATTACCTTTCAACTTGGTCTCTAGCCAATCAATGCTTGACAGCAACAATTTGAATTGTTTAGGATCTATGTCTGGTGACATTGGAAACAATGGTGAAGCAGGTAGCCTTCTGTGTCTGGTTTTGGGTCCTTTGGTTGACGTTCCTTCCCTTTTGCTTGCCAATCCCACCTCCTGGCCCTCCAGCTTCTGTGGGGTTGAGCTCCAGCCAAGCCATGCCAGAAAAATAAATGGTTAAGTTAAAGAAAATATGATACCTTGCTAAGAAAGAGTTTAAAAACCATAAGGAAATAATTTTAATCCCCAGTTTTGAAGATTCCAACTGCCAAATCTCCATTTTATCTCCAACTTTCTCAAACTCCTTTCCCTATATTATTTCTGCTATCATGCTATAAAAAGCTGGTAAGCTTCATTTCAGTATTTTTTCAATCAATAAAGGCTACATTCACCCAAGTGATTGTTTTGATAATCTTTTATTTGACTTAAACCTCTAAATTTCCAAACCATTAAATTACCCAAGACTCCTCTTATGGAGTTGCTTGGGTATAAATGGTTACTCTGGATAGTCCTGACTACAACAGTTTTCACCAGCGTTTCTATAGGTTCACGCGCTGATTCAGGTACAATGCCAGAGTCTCAATTCCTTGACAGCTCCTGGCACCGTGTGATTCCAGGCATCTGGTATACCGCAACTCCTCTCTCAAACAACCCACCTGTCTGGGAAGAAACCAAGGTCTATGGTTCCACCACCCAGGTTACCAAGCCTCAAGTGTTCCGTCCATTGGCTTTGGCCTTTTTATTGTGTTATCTAGGAGCGTACTTCTTCTTGGGGCGTTTTAATCCCCTGCTAGGCAGGTACCAACTTCTTGGAGAGTTATTCCATCTAGGTATGATCTCCTTGCCTGTGGGATCCCTGGTGATGGGATTGAATCCCTCTGCAATCATTCACCACCTAGAGGGTTTACTCCCTAGTGGGTGGGTGCCTGACAGGGTGGATGGTGCTTCAACAGGTCCTTCATTGCTAGGTTGACGCCCTTTTGGAAGATAATGGCTGCCAGTTCATCCTCAAGTTGGGTGTGGGTTTTCAGTTTGAGGAATTTGTCAATATACACTTGGATGGGTCAGAGACCTTGTCAAATTTCTAGAAGGGAGTTCAGGGCGTAGTATCTAGTGTTGTGATCTTCACCCGTGGCCATTAACTCAGCCTCAAACTTGGTGTAGTCTAAGCAGAATTCTACTTCTCAGTTGGGGCCTTGCCAAACCAGTCCAAGGCGTCCCCTGATAGCATTGAAGCAACCCCAAGAATCTTCTCAGTGTCACTGGTATAAGAGGGGGTGTTGGTAAGGAAATGCAGGCAGAGGACTGACATGGCACGTCTAGCTTCCTCAAGTGTGAGCTTCCCCATCTGAGGTATCTCTACCTTTGTGAGTGTCTGATTCACAATCACATTTTGCACTTGGGAGGACAGAGCTTTGTTGGCGTCAAGTATTGGTGTTGGTTCTCTTTGAGTCATTCAGGTTTGCACTCTTCCACATGGAAGAGATCAGGTTTTTGGTCATCTTATAGGTGTGATAAGTGATTATCAATAGCAAAAGCATATAAGATGCCCCAAGAAATAACAACATCTTGGGGCTCAGGGTACCAGGTTTAATAAATATTGCCATAATGTCAGGGATCCAGTCTTGGGCAGCTGGCCTGTTGTTTTCAGCGGTAACTTGGGCCAGATTTTTTGCAAGCAATGCCCACCACAAGAGGGGAGTTAACTTTAAAAGGTAGGAGGCGGACTTCCCCACCCAAGACCACAGGCCGGCAGCCGGAATTATAGTGTCAATCACCCCTGTGAGGGTGATGTACACAATCCCAAACAGCTTGCCAGAATGGCCGGTTAGGAGGTTGGGCAAGGAAGCAGGCATGGGTTTTGGGGTCACAGGTGGTTCCATGGGCAGATTGTAAGCAGGGAGATATTTTGAATTTCCCTCTGAACAACTTTGGTGTTGAAAATATCCACAGGCCTTGTCAGTTGTATATAATTGCAGATTGTATGCAAGCCAAAGGATTGAGTTTGAGTATCTTTCCGGGGTGTATTCCTTGTATTCAGAGTTTAGAGGGTAGTTGGTAAAGTGGATGGGTCCAAAGGGTACACCAGGAGGACAGAAAACAGTGGGCGGTGGGGCAAGCGGGCCAGGAGATCTTGAAATGAATTGGTAGATAGCAAATATAAAATAAGGCAATAGATGTATAAGCCAAATTAACATAACCTTTATTTAAAAATGGCAATAAGTTTGGAGTGCGGGGTCCTTGGGTCTATACAGTACCCCCCTCCAAACTTAACATTTTCCTTGGGGGTTCATCAGGGCATTGGGAAGGCCAGGGCCAGGGGAACTGGGTGCTTGGGTCCAAATGCGGCAAAATGACACTTGGCCCGGGTGTTCTTTCATTGGTCCAAATTCTCAATTTGGCTGCCTGATCATCTAGCTTTAGTGTTGAGGTCACAGGACCAGGTTGCATGCCTGTGCCTCTTTCCCAGGTGGACTTTTGATTGGTTGCTGGTGTAGACTTCAAGTTTATGAAACTAATAGTTGCCAAATCAGTGCCTTCATTAGGCGCTGTGATTAATCCTCTATTTGGCGTGATAATTTCTTTAGATTGTCTCTTTTTACTGCATGGGTTAATACATTCAGTGTCAGCTTGTGGGAGCTCAATCCCAGAAAAACGTGGACAAGCAGTCCCGCAGTCCACAGGCCCGGCGGCCCAAAGGAATCCAGGTTTGGGGTTTGATTCCTGCTCCTGGGCCCAGGTTTCTAGAGAGGAAGAATTGTCAATCCTGACACTGGTGTGCTTTGGTTGTCTGCCATAATAACTCTCTTGATATTGTTTTAGACTGTGGGTAGTTTCATGAGCTTGGCAACTTTCTTTTCAACAAGGGATTGTTCTGCTCCAGTATCAATTAGTTCTGTGCCCTGATATTTGCAAAAGAAGACAGGATAAATGAGGTGTTTATCTCTGGTTTGGGTGGCAAAAAGTAGATAATTGCTTGAGGGTACTTGGATCATGGTAATTTAGTCCACATCTTGGTCCCTGTATTAGTATTTTTAAAGTGGGGGAGGGCGGCTTGCCTAAGCACTCCCCTGAGCTTTTCCCTCCTTGTTGGTGTCTTCAGTGCTTGCTTGGTTAGCTTGAGCAGTGTGATTCCTGTTTTGATGATAGTTATTATTAGCTCAGCTGTTCTTCTTGTTAGGTCAGGGGTCTTTTCTTTCTGTAGGACTCTCCTTTTGTTTGTTTTTTTGTTGCATGTAGGCTGTCAGACTTTTATGCTGTATGTTTTCCTTCCAAGAATACATCCTGGAGGTTCTTGCAGTGGGTTATGTCAAAATGACATCTAATGTGTGTGGGGAGATCATTGTAGAAGTCTAATTGTGGCCCAGGTTCATCAAAGTTAATGGTTTTGGGATCTCATTCATGTAGGTCTTTGTACACTGCAATGTACTCCTCAATTGTTCCAGTCATTTTGTAAGGTCTTGCCCAATAGGGTGCAAGATTGTATATGATACCATGTAAAGGGTTTGGGTTTAAATTTAAAAAATAAAGGAAAGTAGATAACTGTTTGTAAAGGACCTTTATGAGGCTGGCTAAAAACTTGAGTTTTGACACAAAAGGTGTCATTGAATTCACTAAACCCAAACAAACTATATAAAACAATGTGTTAAACAAAGATTTATTTGTGACTAAAGGGATATCTACATTGGAATATTCCCTGTGAGAGCATCTTAACATGAAAATAGAGAGTTTTTACCTCATATAAAAGAAAGGTGACAACAAGCCAATTACTTGTTGTTGGGCTATCCCAATTCTAATTATCCTAGCTATTAAAACACTATCAAATTTAGAAGAAATGGAGATCTGATCAAGAATGTACTTGCCATAACCTTAAAAGTAAATTTTAAAAACTATGACTAAAAGAAAATAGAATTTTCAATCTAATATTGGAAAGTAAAATATTAAAAAGATTGAAGAAAAAAACCTGTAACAGTGATTAGGAGGAAACCATTTAGAGTTTCAGCTTAGAAGCTTACTCTTATAAGGCCTTTATTTATAGATAAAAAACATGAATCACTGGAAAGATCTTTAAGGAAAATAGGAGAGACCTTGGCAGCTTGAACTTCTGGAAACAGGGGAAACACATGGTAGTTAGGGAAGGATACTGTAAATTCAGAACTTGAACGTAAAAATGCGGGATTGTCAAATCCTTGGTCCAAATTTCAAATCACTTTTGCAGGATAGCCTTTTTAATTAAATTGAATTCTTTGTTTTTTATTTGGATTTTTAGAAAATGCAGGAACTCATTGACACTTTTCAAAGTTCAAGTTGAACTACATATTTCCAATGGACAAAATCAATCTACTGGAATCATATTTGAAGTGTTCAAATCCATCAACCAGTTTCACTAATTTTACCATGTTTTTGAAATTGCAGGATTGTCAAATCCAAGAGACAAATTTCATATCACTTTTTAATGCCACTAGTAAACTCAGATATTAATTGTGGGAACTGGAATCCAAATTGAATGTACAGTAAGAAACTAGGATAAATCAACCCAAATCAAGAAGCTCCACTCTGGATAAAATCAAGTGAAAAATCCAATCTCAACAACCATGTTTAGACATGAAATTAAGTGAAATCTAAAATTGTCTAAACTGGAAATCATCCAATATTCTGCACTCTAAATCACTAATATAGCAACCACAAAACAATATAATGATATATGAGTTACCCTCCTGATGATGCAGAAAAATTTTATAAGTTTTTTGGCCCCCAGCGTAGCCTGGGGCCAAACAAACCTAGAAAAAATTTCAAGGAAGAAAGGAGGGGGAAAGATAAACTATCAGTTTACTACAAAAGTGTTAATATATTGTTATTAAGGATACTTAATGTACAGTAGATTTTAAAAAATGCCAATAATAAAATAGAATCATATATTACAATCTATCTTATACCATTTGTCTTTTCCTTGATGTGTTGGTAGTTCATTTGCTGTTGATAATGTGCTTGTGATTAATTAGATAGCTTCACCTCCTGTTGCCTTGGCAATAGGAAATCAAGTTGCCTCCGCAACCACAGCTGGTCTTAGGGAGGCAACTTGATTTCCTATCGCCAAGGCAACTGGAGGTGAAGCTATCCAATTAATCACAAGCACATTATCAACAGCAAATGAACTATCAACACATCAAGGAAAAGACAATGTGATAAGATAAATTGTAATATATAATTCTATTTTATTATTGGCTTTTTTTAAAATCTACTGTAATCAAGCATCTAAATTTTAGCCACCCTAAAATGGAATAGGGTGATTTTTGAGAATGCCTATGATTCCTAAAAGAATTAGCAAAAATCCACTCTAGATCCTTTAGTATCCTTTTTGAGACACCCATAAGGTATATTTATTTCAAATTCACCTCATTTTTATTTGAAATTTGGTTCTTGGATTTGACAATCTCAAAATTTTGGATTCATTAATTTTTTTCAATATGTCTATGATTTGTTTGACATACAGTAAAAATCACAAATCATACATTAGAATCCTGCATTTCTGATTCATGTATACTGCATTTGTTTGCTGAGTTTTGTCTTTTCTTAGTTGAGTATATCTTCTCAAGGGATTCAAAATTTGCCAATTTAAATAAACCAAAAAAAGTCAAATTAAATGGTTGATTTTATTAAATGTTTTAATTTTCATTCAGCTGAGTTGCCCGCAAAAGTGATTTGAAATTTGGACCAAGGATTTGACAATCCCGCATTTTTACGTTCAGGCTCTGAATTTACAGTAGTCTTGAAACAGAAGCCCAAAAGATCTGCAACTGGAGTGGCAGAAGAGCAGCGGTTGCTGTAAGCAGTATGAATAAAAAAAGAAACCATATTTTAAAATAGGGTTTAAAAGGAAACTGAATTGGAACACAAGCACAAGCACAGAGCAAAAGCAGGAAGCAAAAGCAAAAGAATCAAAGTAAAATCCTGATTAAATTAAAAACTAATATTATCTAAATCAAAATCAGGTTTGGATTTAAATTATATAGCTTCTAAAGCGCCTGCCCTTTGGGGCAGGGCACAACACATTTTGAAAGTTCTGAGTTCTGTCATAATCACCACGTTGGAGTCCTTCATGAAAAAATTTTCAAGGAAGGCGGCTTTGAACATATCCCAGTCTTTGAAGTGATCTGGATGTTGTTTGAACCATTTGCTTATAAAGTGTGAGGCAGACCTGAGTGACACAAAGGGAGATCTCACTGGCCCAGATTCTGTGGTGGTAGCCCACTTGTGTAAACTTGCTTTGAGTGCTTTGAATCCAGGGGTTGGTGTTCTCTCAATGTAGTCCTGCAAACGTCCCAATCTCTGCTTAGTGTAGACGTTGAAATACAATGTTGGGTATCTCAGTTGTCTGCAAAGTTGGAGTTAGAGGCAGGTTCAGGAGTTCACAAGTGTTGAGGAGATTATACTGTTTTGTAGGGATAAGGACATTATTGAAGACAAGAAAAACCTGTAGGGGCTTCCTGTCCTTCTTTTTAGTCTCTTCAAACTGCGGTAAGTGCCATCTTCTGGGTTCTTTTCTTGGGAGGAATTTTCCCTGTGCTACCACTGTTGAGTATATACTTCTGGAAAGTATAATAAACAAGATAAAAGGGTAAATTAAGAAGATAATGATACTTTATTAGGTATGAGTTTGGAGTATTATATAGCATCATGAGAAGCCACATACTGTCCATGTATGTCATGGTAGTCATGGGGCTTATATAAGTAATTGTTCCTCTTAGTGTTGCAACTGAACCTATTGGCGTTTAGTATTTGATTGGGGAAGACAACAGTCCAATAGAATTGACATAAATAAATAGAATAAGGTATTTTTTATTATAGAATATTGTGACTAATATACTATATACATAAAGCCACAAGGCCATAAGGGGGCAGCATAGTGGCATGTTCCATGTAAGCTTTGAAGCATGAGGAAAAACTTGTGTTGGGATAAGCAGGTCAAATTGGAAGTGCTCCTAATTAGGAGAAAGTGCCTGCAGTTTGATATTGCCATCAGATTAATCCATGTTGTTAGATACATCAAGGGGCGGCTCCTCAAGCGCTCCCTGTGTATTGTAAGATATGTTAACAGACAAGGAGGGAAACTTGGTTGTAACACCCCCCTTGCTCCCTGCTTGTTGTCATACACCAGGATTGGAGTTTGCAGGAGATCTGGGAAGGTCTGCACAAACAACCTCAGTGTGGGGATGGTACAGCAGTGGCACAAGCAATCATGGTGAAGCTTCTTGGTGTTTCCTTGGGAATCTTCATGTTAATAGGTGTGGCTGTCATAAACTGTGGCTATCTTGAAAGGCCCCAGGTGATTGGGTTCCAATTTGGCTGAATTGGGGTTGAGGGCATAGACAGGGTCACCTATGGTGTATCTGGCCTCCATGTATTTTGTACCCCCTCTCAATTTGCTTGTATTCAATGTCTTGGGCTTTGGTCACGCCACTGGCTCAGGGAGGAGGTAGGTAACAAGGGCAGTTTCCTGGGAACTGTGGGCCATAATTTCCCTTGTTTCACTCCTGTCAAACTTTCAGATGTTCCAAAGGCCAGGGTACTGGGGCTGAACCCTATGCCCCTGTTGATCCTCTGCTTGCAAGATAAGTAGAGCAGTGGGCAGGTCTTTAGGCCACGCAGTGTTAGGGTGCTCCTGTGAGAGCTTGACAATCAGTTGGACCAGCAAACTATTTAGACACTCCACATGCCCATTGGCTTGAAGATAGTAGGGGGTTGCAACTACTCTCTAGAGGGCATTTTTTTGGCGCAGTACACCTTCATGACTTACCCCACAAGTTCAGGTCCACCATCTGTGATATGAAGTTTGGGTCGCCCAAAGTGGTCCATAATTTCTTTACCAATAAAGCAGGTGATTATGGTGGCAGTGTGATTAGTGGTTGCTCACGCTACTGGCCAACAAGTGAAATAGTTGATGGCCTTAACTATTTCTTTCTTTCCTAGCCTATCCTTGGGGAGGGGCCCAACAATGTTTAGGGCCCACTGTTTGAAGAGTTCCATGGCTTTGATGGGCAGTACAGACTTGGGAGGCGTAGGCTTTGACATATTCTTCTCACACAGCATACATGTTTTGAGGAGGTCCAAGATATCTTGGAGCATACAAGGACACCAAACCTTATGCTTCATTATTTTAAAGAGGTTGTGTCCTCTTGATGTGACCCAAGTTGTGGTGGTAATGCATTATGGTATTGTCAGGAATGTCCCTTCTGTAAATCCTGAAAAAAACTTTTTATTCCTTGTTTTAGGAAAAGAAAGGTTTCCTCCTTTGTGTTTCTACTGGGCTTCCTAAAATTATTGGGTTAGTCAGTAGTAAATGTTCATTTTTACCTGATGAGAATTGCTCAAATTAGATTCCAGACCCAGGGTTTACAGCAACAGGATTTGAGCCTAGGTCTTCTTCTGTTTGCCTTGACAGTCAGTTGCCTAAAAGAACAGTTAGTAATATTGCCAAGAACAAATCATTACCTTCCAAAAGAAATTCCAGACAATCAGACGTTACAGTGATCCTTTTGATGGATTCCTTTAAGCATTTCAATGACGCTGAAAGCAGTTTCAACTTTGGTTTTGTAATGGCTTGCCTGTTGGCCTCTGGTTCTGCTGCCAGTCCCTGCTCTCCTCCTCCAGTTTTAACTGGGGAATAGCTGGATATCTCCTGTTTTTTCCTGGTCTTTTGGTTTATTAATTTAAATCAAAATATTGTTTTAACAAACACTGAGGTCAATATAATGTCTTCAGTAAGTCAAATAACTCTAGTATTAATTCCAACTGCCCAGGATCTCCAAATTCCTCCAATTTCATCCCCATGAGGATGATCTCCTTTATGCTATTTCCAGATTATCATTTTTGCTACCATTCTATATAAGGCTGATAATCTATCTTTTTGAATTCATTCAATCAATAAATTCTACATTCACCCAAGTGAAGTATTTGCTTTTTTTGTTGACTTAAACCTTTTCTAATCCTAGCCATGAGATTACCCAAGACTTCTCTTATAGAGTCTCTTGGGTTTAAATGGGTCTTTTGTATGCCTCTGTTGCCAGCTGTGTTTTCCAGCATTTCAATAGGTTTGCGTGCAGATTCAGGCACTTCTCCCAAAAATAAGTATTTAGATAGCTCTTGGCACAGAGTAATCCCTGGATTATGGTATACTGCCACACCTTTGTCTCCCAAACCATCTTCAAAAGGAAGAGCCTCATAACTACATGTCCACCCATTCAATTGTCAACCCCCAGGTCTTCCACCCATTAGCCTCTTCCTTCCTCTTGTGTTATCTAGGAGCATACTTCTTCCTTGGCTGTTTCAATCTTCTTTTAGGCCTCCATTGCCTAGTTGGGGAACTCTTCCATCTCAGCATATTGTCTTTGCCTGTGGGTTCCTTGTTTACTGGTCTTAATCCCTCTGCTATCTTTAACCACCTTGGGGGATTACTTCTAAGTGGGTGAGTCCCTAACAGGTATCTCCTTGCTGGGTGAAGGGAATATATGGTGTCTTCTCACCTGTCTCTGCCTAACTACAGACGTTGCCAGCATCAGTGGTTAACTGACTTTTGTTGTCCTTTAATTTGGATATAGTTGTGGTTTTGAGGCCTTTGTAGTGGGTTGCTTTAGGACACAGGTGGAGCATTGGCTAGTCTGGGTCTAGGCTGTTGTCCCCTGTGATGGACGCTGTATATAACCTGGAGAGGGTATCAGCAGTGACAAGTTCCTTTCTAGGCTTGTATTTGATGTGTAGTTAGTAAGGGAACATACTCTTGAACCAGCCTGCCTGGTGACATATCAAGTGGGACTGCATGTTGAAGTACTGGAGCAACTTGTAGTCCGTCAGGACGCAGGGTGAAAAGGTGGCTCCATCCAAGTAACAACACCATTTCTCAACACAGTGCACAATTGCTGCTAACTCTTTGCCATGTATAAGGTAGTGTTACTCTGAGTTGGTGAGCTTTCTGGACTTGTAAGCCATGGGGAGGAAGATACCTTTTTCAGTTTTCACCTGTAGCACTCCCCTTATGGCCCTGTCAGAGGCATCAATCTCAATTTTGTACTGGTGGTTCCAATTGGGAAACTGTCAGGAATGATAATTTGGATGCTCCTAAATCTCAAAATATGGAATCAGAGTCAAACCCTGGACAAAACCCTTTGCAGACCACCAGACTCATAGGCTGGGAACACAATAACCCACTACTAATTGACAAAGTTGCTGACATCCTCCCAGGATCTGAACCCTTAGCTGCCCTGAAGAATTCTGCAAGCAAACCACCAGTGCAAGATGCTGGGAATTTCCCTGAGGTGCCAACACCTGACACTGGTGGTTTGCCTGGTGAAATAGACAAATTTCCCCCTGAGAGTTATTCCAAACTCCACCAAAGTCCCAGGGAAGGCACTGAACCCAAAGAGGCACCTGATACCTGAATTGATAAACAGAAGGATTTAAAGTCTTCTCACCCCAAAGCAGCAAGTGGCAAACGCCAGGCCAACGCCACACTCCATCTGAGACACCCAATGCCAACCTGCCCAAGCCCAGAAAACCCAACCAGGAAGTGAAGCCTGGCAGTGTGGGATAAATACCTGCCAGGCCAAGACCAAACCCTCATTTTCATTTTTAAATAAAGGTTATGAGATATTGGTTTCCCCAACTATTGCTGTATTTTATTCTTGCCATCTGCCAGTTAACTCAAAGATCATCTGACCCCCCCTGCCAACCCGCCAGCTACGTACCGCCTGCCAGGTGCTCCCTTTGGTCCTGTCCACTTCACAGAGTACCCCTTAAAGCCTGAGTACAAGGACTACACCGCCGACAATATACTAGCCTGGGATCCCTTGGCCAGAACTACTGAGAGAACCAGATACAACCAAGAAGGCCCTTGGTACATTACCAAGCCCCGCCTTTTCAGAGATAAATACAACTTCCTTCCTGCCTACCAAATAGACATGGAGCCCCCTGTCACCCCCAAACCAATGCCTGCCTCTGCAGCTCGAGCTCTCACTGGACCATACCAACAAGCTTTTTGGAATTGTATATATAACTCTCACAGGAGTAATAGATACTATTGTTCCCACTGCCAGTCTGTGATTGTGGCTGGGAAAGTCAATGTCCTACCTCATTAAGTTAGCGCCAATCCTTTGGTGGGCCCTGCCCACCCAGTCCACACCCTGCCAGTTCCCAAACACTAGCAAGCTGGCCAATCAGGGTTGGTTCCTTGACAGAAACTGCAATACAAGTGCAGTTGTAAGTCTTTGCTTCAATTTCTCAAAGGTTTAGCTTCTGACATGGGTACAATGGAAGCACTGTTTGGTGTTTAGGAGATTGATGAGAGATGAAATTAGTTCTCTGCAATTGGGGATAAACTTGAGCACATAAGCAACCATGCCTAAGAATATACATGCCTGGACCACATTGGTGGAAGGTGGCATGCTTGTGATTGACTTGATCTTGGCAAGGCTGGTGTGGGGTTCCTGTCCACCAGTCCCCAAAGTGTGTCCTGGGTCATAGCCAGGGACCAACTGGAAGGGGTTGTCATTCTCTAGTAAGGGAAAGTGTATCTCAGAAATGTGTATAGGTGTCAAAATGGGCTTTTATTAACTCTCAGAAGAAAGATCCCTTTAGAAACCTTCTGGTATATGGCCCATGGGGTCAGGGAAACAAAATGGTTCTGTCAATACTTAGAGTCCTCTAACAATCTCTTGGACTTCTTGTACTTGGTCTTGGTCTCCTGCGCTTTTACTCCAGTCCCTTATTCTCAGCTCTGTCTCTTTTATATTGGTCTTCTGCACCTTCTGTAGTCCTTGTGGCCTTTGTAATCCACTTAATCTGGTCCCTGAAAAACCTCAGACAGCTTCCCCTTTTATAGCTCCTGGTTTCAGTCCAAAATCTTTCCCAGAATTTTTGTTTTCTTAAATATTAAACTTTCCAGTTTTTCTCTCCTCTACAATATATTAAACTATAATAACTTACTTCAGCCAATGCAAGCCATGAATTTTCTGCTTCTGAACCTCATTTTTTAAGCTTTAACTCTCAAGTTAAAGCCCTCAAAATACTGATCAAATAACCTCTGGCTTGCAGCCAATCAAACGCCTCAATTAAACAGTTTTGCTGAGCAGTTCAACCAAATGACCTGCTCTTGACCATGGTTTGAACCCAAAGCTGTCTTGCTCCAGGATAAACAACTGCTCTATGTTTTGAACAGTCTTGCTATAATTCCTGTCATGTTTCTCTGACAAATCTCAAGCGCTTTTGCCAATTTTTTACATAGGAGAATTTTGAACCCTCAATTCTTACAACTTTTCTCTGTATTTTCTTGCGTGTTTCTTCAGCTATTTTGACCACTTTTAACTTTCCCATTACTTGCCTTTTGTCTCTCCTAATCATTCTTGGCAAAATTCCGGTATTTGCTCTCACAGTTTCTCCTGTCCTGTTTCCAGCCTCATTCCAGCACTTTCTTACACAATTAGCTCTTAATAAAATACAGTTTAATTCCTTTAAATTATTTATTTTACTCTCTCTTTTTAATCTTATGATAATTAATTCTTTCTTTATATCATACTTTTAAAAGCATTAAATTATTATTCAACTGATTCTTTCTTATAATTTCCTCTCTTAATAATCTAAAATCAGCATTCTAGCTTCTGTATTCATTCTAGCTAGTTCTTCTAAGCCATTTTCAAGGTCCTCAGATAGTCCTGCATCATTCCCTTCTGTTCCTTTAACCCTTTCCAGTCATCCAACAGCTCATACCAGTCCTTCAGCTACTCCTGCATCATGATCAGCTAGTCCTTCACCAATCTCCTATTCATCATGTCCAGTCAGTCCTTCACATGCTGGCCCACTTTCCTACCCTGGCAGCCCGTGTTACCCGACCAGAGTCTAAACAATATCCAGTCTTCATAGCACACACTAACCACAAGGCTGGACCACTCCCCATCCCAAGAAGCTAAAGTTCCCTGCTGAGCTATCTCATTCCTCACCCCTAGCAGCCATAGTTCCCTTCTGGGTGAGGACCTCTAGCCCACAGCAGCCAATATCTCCTGCTTGGTGGTGACAACATTTGCCTCTAGTAGTCCTTTGTTACCTACTAGCCAGGCCTTACCTTCCCTAGTAGCCATTATTCCCTACTAGGCCTCTACCTGCAACAAACCACTAAACTTTCACTTGGCCAACATTAGCCCTGCCTGCAAACCATCAAACATTTAGACCATCACAGTTACCAACCAAAGGGACCTGTCCTTCTTAGCTACAAAGAAGACTGCAGCCCCATATGATGAGAGAGAGGTTAGATGAAGCCCTTATCAAGCACGTCCACAAGGTATTGACAGAGATTCTTATCTTCCTTGGGTGTCAGACAATAAAGGGGACATGCCTTGGGCAGTGACCCTTGTAGTTTAACAGCATGCTAAATCTCCCAAGGAGGGTTATTTGTTCAAGTGTTTCACTGAAAACGTCCTTAAACTCCTCAAGGAGGGCAGTGTTGCAACCAAGTTTCCAGACTTGCCTGCTAATGTATCTTACAATACACTGGGGGCACTTGATAATCCACCCTTTACATATCTAATGTTATGGATTATTCTGATGACAATATTGAATGGCGGGTACTTCATCCTAATTAGGAGCGCTATCAAATTGACTTGCTGATCCCCGCACAAGTTATTTCTTGGCTTCAAACCTTACATGGAACTTCCCACTATGCCACCCCCTTGTGGCCTTGTGGCTTCCCCCACATAGTATATTAAGCACAATATTCTACAATAAACAATACCTTATTCTTATTATTCTGTCCTTTCTAAAGGACTGTTGTCTTTCCCAATTCCAAGTACAGAATCCTTATTAGTTCAGTTGCAACAGCAGCAAGTGCTGATGGAGGTGGAGTAGTCAAGGGTACGCCGCAGGTGGTTCTGCACAGATAACTTTGACTGAGAATTGCGTGAAGTCTATTCCCCCCCTTGAAATTGTATGAGCATGTTTCTGTTATTCTGACAAATACAGTATCATGAAGCAACTTGCTCATTTCAACGGGATATATCTGAAACCCCACCCCATTTTTATTGAGGGCAATTACAGATGTGCCCCAGTCAATGTAGGGACAGTTGTGACAAAGCCAGTCAAGGCCAGCAATGAAATTGTGGCTGAGCCCTGCCATGATTGGTCCAGAGAGCTTAACCTGGATGTTCCCCATTCTCACAAAGAAGGTTACTGTCTCATGGGTAACTGCCACTTTTTGGGAGTCAGCTACTTGTGACAGATCCAGGTTCAACCAGTCCTCCCTGCCATTATCCTGCCCTTGACTCTTATTCCCATTACCTTCCTTTGACAAAGCTTCAAAGAGCTTTGTCTCCAGAAAGGCAATTTTATGGGACATTGCTTTGTTATCATCCCGCCAACAGGCCATGATCTCAACGCTCTTTTTCTCCCTTGCCCTTAAAGCCTCAATTTCATGATTTGTCTTTGCTTTCACTTGCTGTAAGATTTTGTCCCATCCTACTAACAGGTTCCAGGAATCTCACCATAGATTTGATTTCCTTGGACAGGAGTACCTTCCTTTGCAAAATAATTGGAATATAACTCTTCAAACGCAGCCTTTACTTCCACCAAGGACTCCTCAGGCACAGTCTTGGTGACCTCCAAGCTTGCCCAAGCTTCCTCCAACAAACTTGTAGGAACCTCTTTCCTGGCAGCAGCGGTTTCCACACAAAGTACTCCAAATTTGGCCCTTTCATAATTTAACAAAGAAAACATAATAATTGAAAAGGTAGTTGAGGTGAAAGCGTCAAAATTGACAATATATCTTTATTAAAGTGTAGCTGTTTTTGCTTATATACCATTCAGGGCATATTTGGCTGAAAACCCCTCTGGTTCCTGAATCAATCTATGATTTATCTCACTTGATCTATGACGTTTGAGTCATCCAAACCTAGATCTTTACCTAAAAGATCAATATTTCTCAACCTATGAGAATCAACCTACAATGGGAAGAAGTCACCTGACTCCATTCATCCCAATGTACCAGTTCAGCATGGAGCTTCCTCAGCTCCTGGCACCAAAACCCTGTGGATTAAACATCCCAAAACTCAGCTATTAGTGTTCCAACTAGGAACCAGCTGATCAATCCTGAATTCCTAGCATCTTTGCATTTATTTAGTTATCTTTACATTTAATGGTTTTTTGCCTTAAAACCCATTAAAACGCTTTGAAACTCAAACCAGGCGCCACCACAGCGTTTTACAAATCACTTAGGCAGCGCAGCAGGCCTTTAACCTAATGAATTTGCAAACATGGTGCTTCCAACCCAAAATCTGGGGGTTTTCATATGGTTCACCTTAACCAAACCTCTTGACACAGTCAAGGCCATTTAACTAATATGATTAAATCCTCATTAATTATATTCCTATGTATTTATTAATTAATCTTCCTAATTAATTACACCTTTTGAGACATCCTGTCTACAAGATTGACTCAGCCAATCTTGGCTTCTTTTCTTTATTGAACCTAGATATCCAGTTTTCAGGAATCTTAACCTTAAGACTTCCAATCCAACCTATCTACATCAATAATCAGAAAAACAGAGATAACTTTATATTTTGGAGCATTTATTTGGCTAAATACTCAATAGTGACTGTCATATGGTCACAACGCCCCTTTCTTCTCTTCAGGGGAATTGGCCTCATATTCCTGTACCTTTATTATCTCCAATTCCCCATGGAACAGCTTAATTAATTGAGTGTGAACACAGGACCATTCTTCTCCTAGGGCAGCTCTGATCCCTTGAATTAGGTAGTTTGGCCCTGGACTAATCAAGATAATCTTCATTGGCCTTACCCATTGCTGAAGACCTCTTCTTGGGTGCTTTTCTTGGCGTCTTTGATCAAACCATACCAGGACTCCAACCTGGAAATGATCACAGGGAAGTACTTCAGGCTTTGAGTTACTTGGCGGCACGTCTCTCTCAAACTTGCTCTCCTTTACTCCTTGCCTTGGCAAATAACTTCTGCATCTTAACTACATATTCCTCTATGGCGTCTTCATAGGATTCTTTTCCACAAGCTCCCATTAGCCCACCTCAGTGCTTGTGGTAGTCTCACAGCCATACAACATCCAAAACGGAGAAAACCCAGTAGCATCATGGAGCATTGTACGGTATGCCATGACACTCATTGCCAAGTGATCTTTCTAATGGGTTGTGGCTCTGTCAGCCAACTTCTCTATAATACGCTTCAGGGTTCCAATGGTTCTCTTGGCTAAACCATTTGTCTCATGTTGATATGGAGCTGAGGTTAACTTAGAAATGCCCCATTTCAAGCATTCCTTAGTTAACGCTGGTCCTACATAAGGCAGTCCATTATTGGTGAGAACTTTCTCAGGACATCCATGCTGTGCTATTATTTCTTCTCAGAGAAACTTAGCAATTGCAACACCTGTTTCCTTAGTCAGTGCTCAAACTTCTACCCATTTTGTAAAAGAATCAACAGCCACCACAAAGTATTCTTTCCAACCACCTTCTAACGTAATATAACCTGTATCAATTGAGACCAACTCAAAAGGATAATGTGACTTCACTATTTGAGCTGCACCTTTGATTTTGCTGCTGAGAACTTAGAGCAAATATCACATTCTTGCAAAATCTGAAGGACCGTAGCTCTCAACTCTCTGACCACCAGTACCAATCTTTTACTGCTTGTCATAGCTTCTCATATCTGAGGTGACCTCCCCATTGCACATGGAGATCTCTGACCACTTGGAAACGCTTGGATTTTTCTACATAAATCCTATTCCTTGATAGAGCTTCCCGGGCTTCTTGCGTCTCAACCTCTCCACTGGCCAACAGTGCTTGGGGCAATAAGTCAGGAATCTGATTTTCCAACCCTGGATGGTAGATGATATCATAATCATAGCCAGAGAGCTTCTCTGCATATAATTGCATTTGTCCTTGTAAGTCTTCCTTGATCTGAATTGCTCTCAAAGCTGCGTGGTCAGTGACAATAATAAACAGCATTCCTAGGATATACGTCCTAAAATGTTCCACCGCCCATACTATTGCTAATTCTTCACGCTCAGTAGCCAAGTATTTCCTTTGAGTGGTTCTAAAAGTCTTAGAACCATGAGCAACAGGATGTCAGGATAACTTCAACTCTCCTTCTTGAGTAAGGACAGCACCAAGGCCAGTTGAACTTGCATCTGTCTCAATGTAGATCAACTTTGACCAACTGGGGAATCTTAATATGGGGGCCTAGGAGAGTTTTTCTTTAGCTCCAAGAAGCTTTACTCTTGCTCTTGTCCCCAAATAAATTGGGTGTTCTTCCTTGTTAACGCAAACAATGGCTCTCCAAGTGCAGAGCAATTAGGTATGAATCTCCAGTAGAAATTCACTGACCCCATAAAACCCCAAACCTCTTGGACTGACTGCAGCAACCTCATACTTAACAATGAAGTAACTCTCTCAGGACTTGGTTTAATCTCTTGAGAATTCACAACATGCCCTAACACCTTGACCTCTTGGTAGGCAAGTTTAGTCTTAGATACATTAATCTTCAACTTTACTTTCTTAATCCGGCAAAATACTTGATCAAGATCCTCTAGATGTTGTTCCCAAGAAGGGCTATATACAGTAATGTTGTTTATATATACCAAAACACATCTAGGCTGAAGTCCTGTCATAATCTGGTCCATTACCCTCTGAAACACAGCACCTGCTGTCTTCATTCCCAATGGCAAAACTTTCCATTGATACAGACTGTCAGGTGTAGAGAACACTATAAACTCTTTAGACTTCTCATTAATTAACAATTAGTGATAACCCTTAGTCAGATCCAATGTGGTGAACCAGGAAGATCCAGCCATAGCGTTCAGCTGGTCTTCAATATGGTGTATTGGGTAGGCATCATTTACAATATCCTTATTCACCATTTGAAAATCAATACAAACGTGTATGTTCCCATCTGGCTTTGGGACATAAACCATTGGAGCTGAGTAAGGACTGATACTTTCCTCACTTAGGTTGGCCCTTTGCATTTTCTCCACCTCTTCTCTAATTGTAGCAACTGCAACAGGGTACATATTCTTTGTATGGCTTCCCAGTCAACGTTTTTATGACATAGGGTGGACCAGTTCTCCCCACATCATATTTGACCAACAAGAAACAACTACTCCATTTCCACATCAGAGTATACAACAGGGTACCTGGTGCTTCACTTGGACATAGTATACGGGTTAAATTGTTGAAGGGCACATAAACATAAGAGACAGTAGGTTTATTTGTTATGACTTCTCCAACTACGGGCATTCAAACTCCAATATGCTGACCTTGCTGAATGTCCACAGGAGCCACACAAGTGTTAAACAACTTCCAGGACTTGAGGAGCTTGCCATTTGATCCATTCTCAAATATTGCCACATTTGAAGATATATGACTAGGTAACTCTGGGATAATTTGTCCTCCCTGTGTTCCAAAATTGAAAAATACCGGTTTCAACCAGGTGATTCCCTTTGGTGGAATGGAGCAATGTTCCTTGGCGTAGATGACCACTGACTGAACATCTTCTGGAGCTGGCGGAATTGTCAGCTGTTGATAAGCGTACTCAACTCCTTCATGAACCAAGACATTCTTGACGGCGTCCAGGCTCACCTTGGCCTCAACAATCCAAGTCATCCCAAGCAGAACATCAAGTCCTGCTCCTGGTAAAACTACAGTGGGAGTCTTGACCATGATACTTTTCCATTTTATTACCACCTCATCAAACACATCTTGTTCAATAGTGGTAACCCCATTTGCAGAAGATAAAGTCAAAGTGACCAATCTTGATGGGTCCATACCATGTTTACAGACAAGGTTCTTTGATACCTCTACCCCAGAACAACCTGGATTGCATACTGTCTTTGCTGGGATACCATAAAGCAAATTATCCATAAGGATAACCCCTTGCAATGCCCACACAAAAGGTTTTGCAATCAATAATGCTGGCATGCTCTGGGCCACCTTCTTATGCCATTCCACTTCTTTGAGCCAATCCACTCTCAACTGGACCCGCACAGGCTGCCACGTAATCTCCCTGTCTTCCTTCATAACCAAGCGCACATCCAATATCCACTCATCTGGAGAGGCGTCTGGACTTCCCTCAGGCAGAGTTGGACAAGAGACATCAATTTCCTGTACAGGTGGCTCCACTGGTTTGCTGGCGCTTTTCCTGTACTCCTTAAAGGCCTTTCCAGATCAAAGTCTCATTCTCCCATTATTCTCTGAATTACTGAGCTCAGGTTGGGAGACACCTAAGCCCGCCTTTCTTTTCCCAAGTCCTTAAACATAAGTTTGGGGTGTTCCTTGTCAAATTCTGCACAATTGGGACATTTTCCAGCAAAATGGCCATCTTTCCCGCAGATCCAGCATCCCTTTGCCATGGGAAACTTACACGCCCGTTTAAATCTAGACATGTGATCCTTATCTGAGAGACTTCTAGGACGTCTGGTTCTCTGAGAAGACCCTTCCCCTGCAGCCACATGAGCTCCTACTCTTGAGCGTGGAGCACTGTGTAGAGGACCACCAAGATCCCATTCCATTTGAATGACCTTTTGAACAAGTTTTAACCATGATAACTTCTCACGACGCAGCATAGAAGCCTGAGTTCTCAACCTGGGCCGCATTCCAGTGAAGAAAGCATCCTCCACCAGATCCTGATTGTGTTCCACATCTACAAAAGCTAGGAACTCTTCCATTTATGAAAGATACATTGACACTGTTTCATGGCCAGCTTGAGTGACGTCTCAGGCTTTCTGCAGAGCATCACCAGGTCTGAGGATTACTGTATAACTGGCTCAAAATTCCTCTAACAATGTGGTCCAATTATTGCCTTTTACATCTTTCAAAGCACTTAAAGCAGGCAGGACCTGCAAGAACTTACAGCCAATGATGTTTCTCATCATCCTCCAGACCAGAGGCTTGGATAAGGAAACCCTCCAGGAAAGTGTTTCCTTACTTTGGATTTCCAGAGAATGGTGACATTTTGGCAAGCATAGACTGGACTCCTTTCACCATGGGTTTTTTCTGCCCCCACATTGGGCTCTGTGACGGATCCAGATCCAACCATTCCATCCTGCCATTATCCTGCCCTTGACTCTTATTCCCATTACCTTCCTTTTACAAAGCTTCAAAGAGCTTTGTCTCCAGAGAGGCAATTTTATGGGACAACGCTTTGTTATCATCCCGCCAATGGGCCATGATCTCAATGCTCTTTTCCTCCCTTGCCCTTAAAGCCTCAATTTCATGATTTGCCTTTGCTTTCACTTACTATAAGATTTTGTCCCATCCTACTAACAGGTTCCAGGAATCCCATGCATAGATTCAATTTCCTTGGACAGGAGTACCTTCCTTTGCAAAATAATTGGAATATAACTCTTCAAACGCAGCCTTTACTTCCACCAAGGACTCCTCAGGCACAGTCTTGGTGACCTCCAAGCTTGCCCAAGCTTCCTCCAACAAACTTGTAGGAACCTCTTTCCTGGCAGCAGCGGTTTCCACACAAAGTACTCCAAATTTGGCCCTTTCATAATTTAACAAAGAAAACATAATAATTGAAAAGGTAGTTGAGGTGAAAGCGTCAAAATTGACAATATATCTTTATTAAAGTGTAGCTGTTTTTGCTTATATACCATTCAGGGCATATTTGGCTGAAAACCCCTCTGGTTCCTGAATCAATCTATGATTTATCTCACGTGATCTATGACGTTTGAGTCATCCAAACCTAGATCTTTACCTAAAAGATCACCAATATTTCTCAACCTATGAGAATCAACCTACAATGGGAAGAAGTCACCTGACTCCATTCATCCCAATGTACCAGTTCAGCATGGAGCTTCCTCAGCTCCTGGCACCAAAACCCTGTGGATTAAACATCCCAAAACTCAGCTATTAGTGTTCCAACTAGGAACCAGCTGATCAATCCTGGATTCCTAGGCATCTTTGCATTTATTTAGTTATCTTTACATTTAATGGTTTTTTGCCTTAAAACCCATTAAAACGCTTTGAAACTCAAACCAGGCGCCACCACAGCGTTTTACAAATCACTTAGGCAGCGCAGCAGAGCCTTTAACCTAATGAATTTGCAAACATGGTGCTTCCAACCCAAAATCCGGGGGTTTTCATATGATTCACCTTAACCAAACCTCTTGACACAGTCAAGGCCATTTAACTAATATGATTAAATCCTCATTAATTATATTCCTATGTATTTATTAATTAATCTTCCTAATTAATTACACCATTTTTGAGACATCCTGTCTACAAGATTGACTCAGCCAATCTTGGCTTCTTTTCTTTTATTGAACCTAGATATCCAGTTTTCAGGAATCTTAACCTTAAGACTTCCAATCCAACCTATCTACATGCAATAATCAGAAAAACAGAGATAACTTTATATTTTGGAGCATTTATTTGGCTAAATAATCAATAGTGACTGTTGTACAGTCATACCACTTTTACTGCCTTGAACCTGCTTGGCATTTGGTCTAGCTGTGAGCTTCTGCAAACGTCTGATCAACCATAGTTTGATTGGCCCCAGTGTCTACCAGTAGTTTGTGGGTGTTCCCACAGAAACATAAGGGATAGGCCAAGAAAGTCACTTTATTTAAAGAGTGGCTTGCTTGGAGTATGGGGCCATCACTATGAACTTAGAAGACATTGAGGTCCTCCACTTTGTGAACATTGTAGTTGCAGGGGTTCTTTGCAAGGAGGGATTGAGAGTGAGGTTCAAGTGAGGTTTCAGAACCTCTAGTAACTAAAACCCCCAGAATTTTCCCTGGTCTTCAATCTGGGCTAGTTGGAGTTACCCCTTGCGGGGGTGTTTAACCTCATTTTCCTGTTGCTGTGGCTGGCAGAAACCTACTTGGTTGTGAGCACTTCCAGGTTCAAGAAGAGGTTGGGATGATGTGTCATTGAAGCAGCAAAACCCCATTAAAGCCTGATTATTAGCCTTCACAATGGCTTTATAGCAGTCATTGATGGAGGTGCAGTGACCTACAGGAACCCACTTGAAGATATGGGGTTTTAACCCATAAACTATCAAGGTAAGGAGCATGGTGTTCCCATCAGTCACAGCTTCTGGGGAAAATCAGCGGCAAGATATTCATGAATGTACCCAGTCTGTTTGATAGCCAGGAGGGAATTCCTCACCACAATGGGTGAGAATGTCTCACTGTAGCAGGACTTTGTGGCATCCCTTCATAATGCACCCAGGTGATTTCTATTTCTTGACTGGTCCAGTTGGTGAACCAAACTGCAGCAGGCCCTGTAAGGTTACCTGAAGCAGTGACAACCCACATAGGCTCAGGTACCTGACATACACGGAGGCAGGTTTCAGTGGAGTAAGCCAACTGATAATGTCAGCCCCTTCCACACCACCCAAAAAGGTTTTCAACTGAAGTTTGAGCATGTTTTGTGACAGATCTGACTGGGGTGGGGTGACACTAGTGTCACGCTGCCCAAGGCAGAGTCAATTATACACACTTGTAAGTACCAGTTGATCTTGATAGATGACATATCTTGTTGGGGATATCCCCCTTGGGGATTTGCAGGAAGGTTTCTTGGTGGGGAGTAGCCATACAGCCCATACTCTGTCCTTTCTTGGGGGGGATTTTTTTTTTAGGTAAGTTGTGAACCTACTGCTGCTACCACTGTTGCAACTGAACCAATTAGTGTTCAGTATTTGATTGGGGAAGACAACAGTCCAATAGAAAGGACAGAATAATAAGAATAAGGTGTTGTTTATTGTGGAATATCATTATTAAGATACAAATGGGGAAAGCCACACAGCCACAAGGGGGTGGCATGGTGGCTTGTTCCATGTAAGGATTGGAGCCAAGGAATAACTTGTGCAGGGATCAGCAGGTTGAATTGGCAGGGCTCCTAATTAGGGGGAAGTGCCTGCAGTTTGATATTGTCATCAGATTAATTGGCAACAGCGCCCATGTCAACAATAATAATGTCAAAGTGGTCATGTCAACACTTTGTTGGCATGACCACTGTTGACTCAAAACTCTAAATCTCCCATGTTTTTTGCTAGTCCTGCTAGCCTAATTCTTTTTTAAAGTGTTCAGGGGTGTGAACCCAGAAAAAACGATGAAATTGTGGCCATCTTGACACAATTTAATATTAAGCTTAATAAAAAAACTTGATTTAACCTGATTTTCCTTTACTTTTACTAATGAAAATTAGTTTATTTTTCATTTGTTTTCACAACGTAAAAGTGTCAATGTCAACACTTTTTAAGCATAACTTATTTTTAATAAGAAAACTGAAGCATCTACAGTAAAAAAAATAAGCGCACATTTAAAAATATTTTTTTGTTGAATTATTATATTGAAAAAGACAGTGCGCATATATTTGAAGGTTGAAATGTTCATGTTATAAATATTTATGTGGCACTTATTATGGCTTTAATATATTAAGTGGATTGGGTGCTAGCGGTGATCCAATAATTTAAGTGTGAGTTACTATGTGAGTTACTATGTAAGTTACTATAGAATTTGTTATTAAAAATAATGTTGACACTCATAAATGTTGTTTATTTGCTCATGATCATCCCCCAGGGTGAAGTTAAGCAAATTAGAGTGGCACAATTAAGCCTAGATTAATATGCCACCTCATATAAAGAATGTTGTAAGTGACATTGTTGACACTTTACCCTTTTCAATACTTGAATACAACTTCTTAACAACTTCATATAAGCGCAATGGTAAAATATCATATTACCACCCCCAAAATATAATTTTCAATAAAGAAATAAAGAACCTTGATACTTTTTTACTTATTTTTATATCTTTTTTTAATTTTTATATGTGAACAAAAACACACAGAAAACGGTTAATTTTTGCTAGCCCGCTTAAATTTAATTAAGCGTACTATGAAAAAACATAGTAAATTTTCAAAAAAAAATGTTGACAGTGACAATGTTGTCAAAAATAATGTCTACAATTTTTGTAATCAACAGTGAGAATTCAGCTTTTTTTACTAATTGTCACTCATAATGTTGACGCTTTTCAGTTCTCATATATAAATCTAAATGTTTTACATAATAAAAACTTCTCATTTTTTGATATGCTGTATTTTTAACTTTCCTCTTTCATACTTTTTAATTTTTAAAAAAAATCTATATCTAAATATGATACTTTCACATAAATATCTTAACTTTTAATTTTTTATTTAAAACTATAATAAATTAAAACCTATACAAGTATTTTTTAACTTTTAAATGCCAAGAAAAGCCATCTAAGATTTACTTTTTATATATTATGCTTTTTAAGTTGTTTTGTTTGTTTTTTACATAAATTGCTTTATTTTAAACCATTTTACTTTATTTTAGGACAAGAACACTTCCAAACAGCCCAAAGGAACCAAGCGTCCTTCAAAGCCAACCAAACCCACCAAAAAGAAGCCTGTCTTATCAAAGAAGGCCATCCCCAAACCATCCCCCAAACCATCCCAAAGCTCTCACCAAAGCCCTCCCCTGAGCCCTCTCCTGAGAAGAGCCCTGCTCACTCCACTGGGGGAGAGGAATCTGATGGCTCTCTTACAGAGCACAGTTTTTACAACTTGGCTTCTGACAAGGAGCCAACTAAGAAGAAGCGGCAAGGCAAAAAGACCCCACCCAAAGATAAGTCTCCTGCAAATGAGGAGCACCACAATAAGCCCCCTTCTTCTTCCTCACCCCCGCCAAACTCCCCCCTTCAAGCTCATCTGGGGATGATTCAAAGCCCTGCCCCAATTACTTCCCTGGCTTCCGCCATGCTCCTGCTGGCCCCTGGGACCCTCTGTTGGCCCACAACATTTGCAATGTTGATGGCAAATTCAAGGTTCCCTCTTCCTTGCCCAAATACTTCCCAATCATGAGTGTAAAGGATGGGCCAGCCATGGTGGCCAATGGGTATATCATAAGCTGCAACAATGCCAACAGGGGCTTCAAGCACTGCCATTACACCTGCAAGGACAGCTCCTGCCCAGTGCGGCTCAACACTGAGCGCTGGGACCTGGTCCAAACCATCAAGGGCGAGCATACCTGCATCATGCCAAACACCACCATAGCCCACCTTCTCAAGTGATATCTGGTGCAGGTGATGCCCACCTCCAAAGATCTTTCTGCCACCCAGCTGGCCGTGCTTGCTTGCAAGTACCTCTCCCCAATCAACTTGAAGAGGGTGCCAACCCATACCCAGTTGGTCAAGTTTGTAAGTGATAGGTGTCAAGCCTCCAATCCCCTGGCCAAGAGTGCCACCAGCATCAAGGACCTTATCCTCACAGATTCCCTCAAGAAGACGGAGGATGTTGAGATGTTCCTGCTCCATGACAATGGGCAGGAAATGGAGGATAGGATTGTAGCCTACACCACAACCCAAAACCTGGAGCAGCTGAACACTGCTACCACCTGGCTGTGTGACAGCACATTTGCTACTTGCCCCTCTCTCTTCAAGCAGCTTTGGATCATTCATGGGCAGTTTAATGACCAGGTCATCCCCCTTGTGTTCTTTCTCCTTCCTGGTGCCAAGACTGAAGTCTACACCAAAGCCTTCAAGATTGTCTGTGATGCTTTGAGCTCCCTTCCCATCAACCAGCTCCCCCCTCCCACCCACACCACAAGGGCCAATCCCTCCTCCACTGAGAAGAATGAGTCAACCCTAGCCGCTGAGCAGCTAGCTCATGCGCGCTCACTTGGGCCAAAGATTATCATGATGGACTTTGAGCAGGCTCAGTTCAGAGCCTTTGAGACCACCTTCAATGGAGAAGTCCAGGGCTGCTTCTTCCATTTTAGGCAGGCCCTTGTCAAGAATCTCAAGAGTGAGAAGGACCTTTTTGAGAAGTATCTTAACAATGGTAAGGGGAAGTGCCGCTTTGCCCTGACTCAGTTTGATGCCTTGGCTTTTGTGGGTCAAAGCATGCTGGGCTTGGCTTTGAGGTCCTCTTGGAGGACGCTTACATCAAGAAGCACTCCACCATCTTCAAAGGCTACCTGGATTACTTTGAGCGCTAATGGGTGGGCAAGAAGGTGGCTGCCCGGAGAGGTAAGAGCAGGGCCACTGCCCCTTGAAACTGTCAAGGCGCCTGCCTCAGGGGGGAGATTAAGACCATCTCTAGCCTTGAGGTTTGGCATAAGCACCTTAAGGTGAAGTTTGGGATCAACCCCAAATATAACAAGTTCTTCTCTAAGCTAAAGGAGGAGCAGGCCTGGACTGTCTCCAAGTTCCGTGACCTGGCCAACCAGGTGGTCCCCAAGAAGCAAAAGTCCAAGGAGCAAGACTACCAGGAGGACGTGCAGAAGGTGGTCAAGAAAAAGTATAAGGTGGCGGAAATTAAGAAGTACCTTGAAGATGTTGCCACTGCTCTTGCTGGTGGCTTTAATTAGCCAAATAAACTTTGCTTTGCTTTGCCTGTATATTTTTTACTTTTAAACTTTTAATTTTTTAATTTTTTTGGATAGTACTAATCTTTTTAAGTATAAATGGCAAGTTTCAGATACAGTTTCAATGTGGTTTAGTAAGAAATATCTTATATTTTGTTAATTTATCTTTAAGCTATGAGATATTTTCAGTTATGCTTATATGAAGTATAATAAATTTAAATTCTAATTTTCTTATATTTTGTAGTTATTATTATATATTAAATATCTTTATTTTTGGTTCATTGGAATTTTAATTTTTATGGGAATAAAAAATAATTCTATAATAAAGAGTGTAATTTACATAGTAAACTCAAAAATAGTTGCTTATATCTCCTTATTCTTATTACTTATGGTAATTTTTTATTTCATTTTTGAGCTTTCCGGGGTCATTTTTAGTATAATAATGTATTTTAAAATATTTTTTATATTAGAAATGTTCAGGGTAAAGTGTTTTGTTAATTAAAAAAGTGTTGACATCCAGGAAACGGCATTTAGTAAAGCCGGGTCTTCACTTTACTATAGTGTCAACATTAAAAGTGTTGATATTAAAAGTGTCAACATGGCCACTGTCAACATTATTATTGTTGACATGGGTGCTGTTGCCAATTAATCCATGTTGTTAGATACGTCAAGGGGTGGCTCCTTGAGCGCTCCCTGTGTATTGTAAGATATGTTAGCAGACAACGAGGGAAACTTGGTTGTAACATTAGGTTATGGGGTTTGACCAAGTAGTGTTCCTCTTAGGACTTGAAATTTTTGATCCCCATAATAGATAGGTGAATGATAATAGTACCACCAATTTAATAATTATTTGGGGGATCATTCAGGGAGTTACTAAGGGAATTAGTTTCTTGAGAGGGGGTAATTGTAGATGTTGTGACATGTCCAATAAAGCAAATATTTCAATAGTGGATCAGAGACCATATATTATGATTATGAAAAAAAGGTAATGTAAATTTGTATATCCTGTAGGTTGTTGATCTTGATGGAGTTTGTTTGGTCAAGACATGTTTTAATAACATAATCTTAGGTTGCTTAGTCCCCTTGATCTGATCAAGGTACACATCTATAACCAGGGCAAGAATCTACCAGATAATCAGAATTGTAAATCCACTTCCCCCTTTGGCCTTGGATAGAAATGTTTTCCCCCATTGTACAAAGAAATCCACTCATAGTCCAGCTAAACCACTCAATTTGTTAAAAGATTTAGCTCACATTGTAGACAAAAGATTTTTATTGGCGTACCCTGCAAATTCTACAGCCCCCACTGTTCCTTCCTTGGAAGAAACCCTGGTAAATTTAGACTTCTTGCTGGCCTGGTGTCAACCATTATTGAAAACTATCAGATCCAGCCAATTGGGCCCTGCCACATTGACATCCAAAAGCTCAAGTGAATTCCAAGTGCTTGAAAATCCCTACAGCCAATCAGGGAGCACTGCGGAAATTAAGATGAAACCCTCCAGTCTCCCCAACTCTGACCTAAAAATTTCTCCCCCCACCCAATCAGACTTGAGTCCTGAAGTCATGTGATTTTCCCCTGTAGCACACTCCCCTTTTTACACATCAAGGGGGCTTTCAGTCCCCTGCTTGTCTATTCCCAATTTCAATAAAATTTTGAACTTGCTGCACTTTTAAAAATTTCATATAGGTCTTGAGACTCTGTTTTGAGCCCCTATAATCTAGAGATTAAAAGTGTTAGTCTTTTTGTTGAAACTTACCTTGCAACCACCTGCTTCAAACCCGGCATCATTCCTGGGCCCTTCAGAAGAAGCTCAGACGTATAGTTGTTGCTCTTCTTGCTTTTGCTTTCAAAAGTTGACTTTGAACCTTGAAATTTTAATTGAATTTCAATATAAAACTTACTTTATTTTTGAATTTTCTTTAAATTCCTTAATTTTGAACCCGCCTTTGATTATATTTCATTTTAAAGCCACCTGAGACCACCGCCAAGTCTTCCCTGTGCTCTCCTGGTCCCATTTTTCTCGCTCTTGTTTGTGGGTCCCCTTTGTTGCACCTAAACTATTGCTTCTTACCCTGGAAACCTTGCCCACCTATTTGGAATTTTGTGGAGAACACAGCCATGATACTCCCAGTTCTCAAATTTGTTGTGTTTTCCTTGGCCCCGTTTTTGTTACTTCTGTGGTCAACTTTGCCAGAGTTATGGTCCAAGATCTCCTCTTCTGCTCGTCTTGTGAGTGATGACCCATCCCACCTCCTGGATCTCCCTAGTGGCCTCCTGTTCTCTAGAGAGGCTGTTGTAAGGAGTCTAACCTGCAACAACCTGGATCTGGAGCCCACCAGTTTCACCCAGTCCGCTCCTGTGGCCAAGGAGAGGTTGGTGTTACCCATGTTCAGCCCTGAGAAACGCAACTTGGAACCCTCCAGGCTCCCGCAGCGCCCCCTCCTGCTCCTACTTGTACGCCTTGGCTACTCACCGGTTTGGTGTTGATGGGATTGAATGCCTACTTTCCTCAGTTATCCCCTGCGTTGTCCTTGTGGTCCCCCCTTTGAGCGGCTGTCCCAGTTCTCCACTGGGTGGTATCCTGGTGGTATATTGCACCAGGATGGGAGCCAAACTTAGTTAGTTTAGCCCCCTCTCTTACAAGAATGACCACAATAAGAGCCCAGATTGTTAATTTTACAGTACAATGCTTTGTTAGTAGTTAGACATTATCCACCTCCCTCTTTTGGTTTTTAAGCAGAAGCAAGAACAGTGCAAGATGTAGTATTTGTGGTGGATATTTGTTATTCAGGTATTAAAGAGGTTATGGTTTGGACCAGGGCTTGCTGAAGTTTAGATTGTGAGGGTTTACTTAAAGTCTTGAGCTTTATTTGCCATTTATTGTTGCAACATCTACAATTACTCCCTCCCAGGGAAGTGATTTACCGGGTGATTCCCTGGCATAGACATAGTTTTCATGGGTGTGGCTAGGCCAAAGTGCTGCCATTCTGGGAAACCTGCTCTGAAGCCCCAGCTGCTTACAGTGATCATAGATCTAAATCTAACAATCAATCATAACTGGGTGATGGCTAAGAAAATTGAGTCTGAGCGGGGTGCATATGCTCTACACTTGATTTCCCCAAAAACCATTAGTTGTTTTTTAAACCCTGACCTCCAAGTAGGTCAGGTAACAGCTTACAGGACCACCATTGGTGGTATCTTTAAGCTGACCAAATATTAGACACAAGGAGGCCACCTCATCAAGATGCACCCAAGGGCCCTAAGCAATCATAATTCTCAACAAACTACCTCAGCAGTTTGATATTTTCTTTCACCAAATATATTGCCTCATGATTCACTTTTTTTAATATCTGCACGTTCAATTTGTAATAACAAGATTATTAGACTCTGCATTCTCATCATTTGATCTCCTGGAAATCTTCCTCTTATTGATGAAATGATCCCTGAAATTTGTGAAATTGAGAGTGAACCCATCTATGCAGCTGATTCTCTGACTTTGAGCCAAATTAAAGTCAACCTCTTGTACCTGTACATTATAATCTGTTGTACCTTTCCACATTCTCTCTTTAAAGATTACCACTTCATAGTAAATACACACCATATTCTCCTCATTGGTAATGTCATCCTTATTTGGCTATACATTCCCCATTTGATTGACTACAACAAGCTTTCACTCTACTTTGCCCTGACATTCCCTAACTAATAATTAATTGATGGCACTCATATCAGCTGCCCATCTTATACAGGGATCAAGCCTTTCAAATCCTAAGTGGAGCATTGCCTGGACAAGCCCCATGACTACCATGAGGTACATGGACAGCATGTGGTTTCCCACAATACTATATAATCCCCAATATTCATATCAAATAAAGTATCATTCTCTTCTCATTCCCCCTTTTATCTGGGTTCATATACTTTCAAGAAGTTTATACTTGACACCATTACATAAAGTAGTGACATTAAAATTTTCTAGAGGGTTACCAAATAACCTGGCTTTTATCAAGATATTTGAAAACTACTGTAGAATAGTTGAGATAGGTAGCTATTTGGGGATACTGTTCTGCTAATATTATCAATTGCTTTGAGAATCATTAACATGAATCAGAAGTATTAGTGGAATATATTAGGCCTTGAGAAGTGGTGCTAATGATAGCATTGACCACCACATCACCAATTATTAGCAAGAATATATTATCCCATATATTAAGCCAACTTTAGGAATCAACCTTTATTATGCACTTATCCAATCACAGCTTCCTGCTAGGCTGAGATTTTTAGCGGCACTTAGTAAAGGTTAACCTCTTGATAGTTTTGTGTTGGTCTACATATTATACCTTTTCTCATGACCATTTTTTATATTTCTATCTGACATGAGATACATATATCTGAGTTAGTGTGCTTTTTGGTCCAACCAAATCTATGTTGGATTAAAAATGTTGTTAACCCTCAAGTTTCCTGGATGCTTTAGTTGTCCAGTAAAAAGGTTAGGCTTTACCTTTTCTGTACTGGCTTATTCCTTAAACACCTATTTATATATTGCAGTGCTTGCAGCATTTGGCTATTTTTATAACTGTTGCAGGATGGAAATCTTTGTGAAAACTCTGAACATTCGCTTTACCTTTTCACCTTTGGCTGCTTTACATCTGATTTTGGCTTGGGTTGATGATAGCTGCCACGCTTCAGAGATCCTTTGGTGGCGTGAGGTGGACAAAAGATTTTGATCCTCCGCCACACGCCAGGCGGCAGCTTTAGCTTCAGATCTGCTTGGCGCCAAACATCAGGCTTGGGGCCAAGCCCATATAAACTCTATTTAAAATTTCTTTTTGTTGTTAAAGGCTGGGCAAACTTTGCTCTTGAGTCAAGCTTGAGAACAATCTGAACAAGCAAATGGTGCTAAACCTATTGTTTCTATGGCCATTTGTTATTTTTAGACAGTGTTTTCTGATACTTAATGATAAATTAGATGGTGAAATTCATGAGGCTGATTATATATGTATAAGGTTGCTGCATAGGATATGCACTGTACTAGGGCCTTAATTTTACAAAAATTTGTAAATAAGTTTAGTGGTTGTACCAAAAGCAAACCCTGAGGCAGAGTTACATTGTAGACCCAATAATTCACTATATCCGTTTAAAATATAGGGTTTGGCTTGGGTTATGAAATCGGGTAAAACCAGGTGTTCATTCTGCACTCGCCTTGGCAAGTGAAACTAGCGTGTGAGCGGCAAATAAATGCACCAATAGGCATTGAGGATGATGGGTGGGTGCTTGAATGAGGGTCTCTTTTTAGGTCTTCGAATAACTTTCAAATAACATTTGGAAACTCGTGAGGCATGTCAAGCTAACTCCATCGCTGTTATAAATTCTTGCTTGAATAAGTCAAATGCTTAAGTGAATCGCCACGATTGAATTTGGATTGGAGGGTCAACTAAGTTGGCTTCAAAAAAAGGCTAATTTAATCTAGAATTTAAGTTAGTTGGATTAAGTTGGCAGCCCAAGCCATAATTCAATAAGTAATTTCAAACTGATCCTCCTCTGCCTATTAATTACTGAATCCCCAACCCTTTCTTGTTCCCATATTTCCACATTTTTAAATTATGGTAAGTCTCACGCTGGCCGAGGTTTCTCAAGGCCTAATAAGAGCAAGGACTTATTTTATATTAGACAGACGGCTTAACTGAAGACCAAGTTGCTGAGTTTAAAGAAGCCTTCAGCCTGTTCGATAGAGATGGTGATGGCAGCATCACTGTCAAAGAGCTTGGAACTGTTATGCGTTCCCTTGGACAGAACCCAACTGAAGCTGAACTGCAGGCTCTCATCACTGATATTGACACTGATGGTAATGGCATGATCGACTTCGCCGAGTTCTTGACTCTTATGGCTCGCAACATGAAGAGTGCTGACTCTGAAGAGGAAATCAAGGAGGCCTTCAAAGTTTTCGACAAGGACGGCAATGGTTTTATCTCCGCTGCCGAACTTAGACACGTTATGACTAATCTAGGCGAGAAGCTTTCCGAGAAGGAGGCTGATGAAATGATCCGAGAGGCTGATATTGACGGAGATGGTCAAATCAACTATGATGAATTTGTCAAGATGCTGGTAAGTTGCTTTGTTCATTACTTTTTATCTTGCTCATGCTCCTTTTTAGATGGCCAAATAAATCCGTTTAGCAAGCTAATAAACCATTATTTTGTAAAGCTTTCAAAGTGGGCTTTTTTTGGCTATATTTTTTCTGACTTCTTTGCTCTTCCTTTACTTTTTAGCATATGAGAAATTATGTCACTCTATATTTCCCCTTGCTATTCTATCAAATAAACGGAGGGTAAGTGGTACTAAGATTGGTCGCTTTAATATTTTTTGCCAGCTCTTATTTAGATACATTTGTACAGTTTGTCAGGAACATTGAGGTTTTTAAGCTATCTGTCTTGTAAAGCTCCATTTTTTCTTTCACAAAGTATTGAAATAAAGCGTGATCAAGGTCCGCTCTAGAATTTCATTAAAAGTATATTCCTTGTGTCTTCTATCTAAGTATTCAGCAGAGAAAATAATATCTCGTCTGAAATTTATCTATTTTATTTACAGCCGTAAAACTCAATTACATCGAAAAAAATAATCATTTTATCAGAAACCTTAAGCTTTAACTTTAACTTTGTGGTTTTTTAAGGCTATAAGCTTTTCTTAACAAGCATCACAATTCAAAGATACCATTTCTCTTACATGACTTTTATTATAACTGTACAAAGATAACTGAACTAAATCTTATCTAATGAACTACAATTGCGAACAAAGAGACAAGTGTGCACGAGGTGAAGCAATCTTGCATTTCAATCTATTAGTTAATATTTTGGCTCTCTTTTTCTTATAAACTGTATACACATCTATCATTTGACCCAAAAAGCCACACACATTCTTACATGGTATAAATCGAAGTTTAAGTTATTTTACCCCTTCGAATTGGTTTAGTCACTCTTCTCTCAAACCGCGAGGAAATAGTGGTGATGTTTTTTTCAGGCTGAACCTAAAGCTGCTCGTGGTCTTAATACCTAAACCTTATGGTATGAGTGTAAGCTATATTCAAATACTTAACATACCTTAAACGCGCCTGAATGCATGGAATAATCCCACGTGGGGTTGGGATAGTTTTCAAAGACTTTACATGTCTCGAGGCTTAGGGGCCTATCTAAACAGTTTAGTATAAGGCTTAGGTATTAGCCTTTATTTTTGTCATTTTTCAAGCCAATATCTTCATCTCCATCCTGGTTAAGGGCTCCATGATTTTAGTCGCATTCATTTATAAAATGGCTTTTAGGTTGGTATTTATATTTGATGCGGGGGAAATCGTGAATCTCCAGCCTGGTTACTACAGAGCAGGCTACACCGAAAGGCTTACAATCTGCAGATGTCAAAAGCCTTTTAAAAGTATTAAGCTCAAATTTTATTATCCAATTTTTAGAAGAGAATAATAATTTTAAACAATGTAAAGCTCTAAAGGGGAATCAGATAACAGCAAAGAGCACATCACCACTAACATGACTTATAGTATGGCTTTGACTTCTTCTTTAAGAATACACTTTGGTGACGCTTTTGCCCTTGAGGAAAACAGTGTAACTTAAAGGTACTGATTTAAATACCAATGTCGGCTTCCTTCCGCTTACAAAAATCCAGGTAATGAGTAAATTGTCAAAACAGGATTATTTGCTATAGCTGCTTTAGGGGATCACCTTGTTGATTAAATAGGAGATACAAATTTAAATTATATACAGGTGGCTTTTTAATATCTTTTCAAGAGAGAGAAACAATGAGAAGGAATGAAGTATAGTTTATTTGCAAAGCCCCTGCCTATTATGGCTAAGCAGGAAGCTTAAGGTGTGAAGGCATACAATTGGGTATTCTAGAAGCACAGTAAGCCTAATATATAGCTCTTCATGATAAGCTACACTTTCTATGGTTGCTGCAAGTAATAGTTTAAGCTTACTGTTAATGTTTTCAAGTTGTTAACATTATTCATTAGGGAAGTGCAATTGCCCTAGATAGGTGAACCTTGTGCAATATATACATAGCTTGTCATGTATCCCCCACAAGAGAGTTATCACTTAAGACCTCATGTCTCAATATCAGCTGTCAATCTGCCCTCAGAGTGGGTATCAAATTCATTAGGAGTATCAGGACCAACTGGTATTTGTGATGAGTTTTGCTAAACACAAGACTTGCAAAGACAAATACAATCCCAACAGTGTCATCAAATATCCCCATTGATATCCTTAACTAAGTGATGTGCTCTGCCCCAGAGGACAGGCTCTTTAAAACTATATGTTTAAATTCCAACTTAAGTTTGATTTAGATAATTATTAGTTTTTATTCAATCAAAGACTCTTACCTTGATTTCTTTCACTTTCGGTTTCGGTTTCGCTCTTCGTGTGTGGTTGCAGATTCCTTATTATAATTCCTTTATAAATCTGATATTAAATAGGTATATTTTTCTTATGCTGCTTACACAACCGCCGCTCTTCTGCCACTGCAGTTGCAGATCTTCAGGTTGTTTTTAAAACCAGGCCCTGTTTCCCCAACTGTTAACACCTGGTATTCATACTCAGCCATATCCTATTCTCTATATTTCCTTGGTGATCTCCTCCCAGCTTCCCTATAAATAAAGGCCTTAGAAGAGTAAGCTTCTAAGCTGAAATTCTAAGTGGGGTTTCCCCCAAATCACTATCTACAGGTTTCTTTTCTCTTTGATCTTTTAAATTTACTTCTCAATCTTAAATCTTTTTAAATTCAAAACTTGTATTTTTAGTCATAGCTTTTGAAATCAACTGTTAAAGTTATAGCAAATACATTCCTGATCAGATCTCCATTTCTTCTAAATTTGCTAGTGTTTTAATAGCTAGGATAATTAGAATGGGGATAGCCCAACAACAAGAAATTGGCTTGTTGTCACCTTTCTTTTATATGAGGAAAAACCTCTCTACTTTCATGTTAAGATACTCCCATGGGGAGTATACCAATGTAGACATCCCTTTAGTTACTAATAAATCTTTGTTTAACACATTGTTTTATATAGTTTGTTTGGGTTTAGTGAATTTGATTGCACCTTTTGTGTCAAGCTACAAATTTCTAGCAGGCCTCATAAAGGTCCTTTTACAAACAGTACCTACTTTCCTTTACTTGTTAAATCTCAACCCAAACACTTTATATGGTATAGTATATAATCTTGTACCATATTGGGCAAGACCTTACACTAATGTCAAGTTTATACTTCTGAGAAGTATAATAAACATAATAAGGGGAAGATTTAAGAAGAGAATGATACTTTATTGAATATGGATATAGAATAATATATAGTATCATGACAAGCCACATGCCGTCCATGTACGTCATGGAGGTCATGGGGCTTATCTGAGTAATGTTCCTCTTGAGTCATGAGGCTTAATCAAGTTGTGTTCCATTTAGGACCTGGATTAAGTGATCCCCATCATAGATGATTGACTGATAATGGTGCCACCAGTTTATTGACTGGACAGTGAACCATTTGGTAAGCTGTTCAGTGATTTACTTGGGGTGTTAATTCCCCAAGAGGGAGTAATCAAAGATGTTGCAACATCTCCCCCTGGGGTGCTGGAAGGCGGAGCCTTGGGAATTTTCTTGAGAGTATCTGGTATGCGGGCTTGGTATTGATCCAGTTTGGTGTTGGGCACAGGGAGCCTTGAATTCTGTTGGGCTGTTCTTGCCTTACACAAGCGGAGTTGGTTGTGGTGCATACGTTTTAGTTTGGTTCACGCTCCAATTCCTTTGATCATGTAGGTATTGTTGGGTTTAACTTCCATGACAATGCCTGGTCTGTGTAGTCCTGGGTCTAGTTTGTGTTGATTGTGATTGACAACCCAGATCTTGTCTCTGACTTGGAACCTTTCTTGTTGTAATGGGATTGCTTCCCACTGGACCCTTTGGCATTTCATTCTTTCTTGGTCTTTTCTGGTGTGTAGTACTTTAGGACCATTACTGTCTGGTATCTTCTTTGGAAGTGGCAGTTGTGGTCCTGTGGTTGTACTGGCAAGTGCGGGTTTCTGACCATAGACAAGTTCATAAGGGCTTTTGCCTGTATTGCATTTGACTTGTGTTCTGCAGACCATAAGGGCGGTTGGTAGCATATTGACCCAGGCTTTTGGATTGTTGGCAAATAACTTACCGAGGGCTTCCACTAGAGAGCCATTTAGTTGTTCTACGCATCCATTTGCTTGCGGGTGATATGGGCTGGCTGTGACGTGCTTTATTCCATTCTTGGAGAGGTAGATATTGGTGTCAATAGCTTTAAATTCAGTGCCTCCATGTGTGATCAGGAGGTCAGGTTTTCCAAACTTTGCTATGATCTCTTTGCCAATGAATTGTCTCACGTCGTTGCCTTTATGTTCTTTTGTGGCTTGCACTATGGGCCATCTGGTTGCATAGTCAATAGCTGCTATGATGTACTTCTTGCCTTTGCTTTCACCGGGCATAGGTCCCACAATATCCAACAACCATACCTTGAAGGGTTGTGTGATGGATACAGGTACTACTGACTTGGGTGGTGCTTTGGTTTGGGCGTTCTTCTCACAGACTTTGCATTGTTCCAGTACTTCTCTGATATCATCTAGCATGTTGGGCCACCAGTAGCGTATATTGAGGTATTCATGCAAGTTTATGCTACAGGTGTGTCCCAGGTCTCTGTGATATTGGAGGATTGTGTCAATCTTTTGTGTTGACGGGATATAGGGTACAGTGTCACCATTTGGAAGTATTTGGTGAAGGATACCATATACATTTTTGAACAGATGTTTGTCCTTGAGGACTTTCTCTTGGATGTCCATTGGTGTTCCAGGTGGGAACCCTTCCTGGAGATTCCCCATGATTAACATGGTCCATTTGGAGTTGTCATCAGTGCAGAGGATGTGTTTATTGTATAGCCTTGACAGGGCGTCTGCAGTAAGCATCTCCTTTCCTGGCTTGTATTTAATTAGCATGGGATATCTCTGTATGAGACTCATCCATTCAGCTTGTCTCCTTGACAGGTGTTGTTGTGTTTTGAAGAATATCAGCAACTTGTGGTTGGTGAGTACTTTAAACTCTTGGTCTCCTTCCAAATAGCATCACCACTTCATGAGGCATTGTATGATGGCTACAAACTCCTTGTTGTGTATGTGATATCTTTATTTACCGTCAGATGGCTTCCTTGATTCATACGCCACAGAGGGAAGTCTTTTTCTGCTGTTTGGATACAGAGTACTCCTCCTATGGCATAATCAGAAGCATCAGTTTCTAGCTTGTAGATTCCCTCACAATTCAGGTATTGGAGGATAGGAGCGGTGACTATGCGTTCCTTCAGTTGGCAGAAGTGTTGGTCTTGTATTGGTGTCCAGATAAACTTGGTTGTTTTGCCCGTAATGGCAGACAGGGGGCTGTTAGGGCGCCCCAGTCAGGGATGAACCTTCTTACATAGGCTACCATGCCTAAGAATGTGTGAAGTTCACTCTTATTCCTCAGTGCTGGAATGTTGTTTATGGCATGTTTCTTTTATGGGTCTGGTTTGATTCTGTCCTTGCTGATAATGTGACCGAGGAATGGGAGTTTTGTCAAGTAGAATTCACACTTTGACGGTTTTGCAACCAGTTGGTTTTCTTCAAGGGTATGGAGGACCAGGCAGACGTCTTTCCTGTGTTGCTCCAGGTTGGGTCTGTAAATGATCATGTTGTCCAGGTAGATGATTGCTTGTTTTGCAGTGTGTTCCTTGAAAACTTTGTCCATGAAGGTCATAAAGGTACTGGGAGTGTTTGTCATGCCAAAATTGAGAACAACACGTTCAAAAGATCCATATTTAGTTCTAAAGGCAGTCAATGGGATATCTTCAGGCTTTACTCAAATTTGGTGATAAACTGCTGTTAAGTCAATTTTGTGAAGACTTGGGATCCCTCAGGGCGTCAAAAAGGTCATCAATCAGGGGCAGGGGATATCTGTTCTTAATTGTGACCTTGTTGAGCGCCCTGTAGTCTGTGAAAAAGCAGAGTCTTCCATCTTTTTTTTACAAAGAAGATAGCAGCACCAAAAGGTGACTTTGATAGTTGTATGAGTCCTTTTTCAAGGGCTTTGTCAAGGTAAGCCTTTAGGGCGTTGTCTTCTTGTGGTGTGAGGCAATAGATAGGTTGTGCTTTGTGTACACTACCTTTGAGGTCAATTTTGTGTTGTGTGCCGCAGTCAGGAGGTAGTCCTGGCAGTGTTTCTTGGAAAACAGTGAGGAATTTGCTAACTAGCTGATCTCAGATATAGTACTTTTCATGTCAAGTCTCCTAATTTTTAAAGTGGATGACCTTGTATGTTTAGGTATTCCAATTGATTTTGCTAGGTTGACATTCTTTTATGTTTCTATGAATTTCCAAATACATGGTCCCTCATAAGCGTATCAAGGTGAGTTGGATAAACATGGTGGTGTACTTCTCCTTGTTGTATGGTGAGGGTAGCACTGTCCCAATCAATGTGAGGTTTAGTCTTTCTCATCCAATCTAGGCCAAGTATAATGTCATACTTGGGGATTGGTATGATTGGGCTGCTGATTGTGGTTTGCATGTCTCCAATTTGGGTGCAGAAAGGTTTTGCCTCTTGAGTGACAGGTGTGCTTCTGTTATCCGCCATAATGACTCTCCTGATATTAATTTGAGTGTTTGGTAGTTTCATGAGGCCAGCAAATTTCTTGTTGACTAGGGACTGGTCTGCTCTAGTGTTGAATAGTGTGGTGCCCTGATATCTGCAAAAACAGAAAGGATAAGTGAGGAGTTTATTTCCTGGTTTGGCGGCAAACAGTAGAGGGTTGCTGGAGGGTACTTGGATCATGGTGATTGAATCCACGTCCTGGTCCCTGTACAAGTCTTGTAAAGTGGGGGAGGGCGGCTTGCCTAATCACTCCCCTGAGCTTTTCCCTCCTTTTTGGTATCTTCAGTGCTTGCCTGATTGGCTTGTGCAGTGCAATTCCCAGTTTGAGGATGGGTGTTGTTGGCTTGGTTGTTCTGTTTATTGGTTTGAGGGTCCTTCTTGGCTGAAGGGCTCTCTTTGCGCTTGTTGGTTGCATTTAGATTGTCAGATTTTTGAGCTATGTGTTTCCCTTCCAAGAATATGTCTTCACGGTTCTTGCAGCAGGTCATATCAAACTGACGTCTAATGTGTGTGGGAAGGCCATTGTAGAAGTCCAAGCTTGGCCCAGGTTCATCAAAGTTGATGGTGTTGGGTGCGTGGTCACATAGGTCTTTGTATGAAGCAATGTATTCCTTGATTGTTCCTGTCATCTTGAAGGTTCAAAGTTCTGTCATAATCACTACGTCAGAATCCTTCATGGAGAAATTCTCAAGGAATGCAGCTTTGAATAGTTCCCAGTTTTCCTTCTGGTCAGGGTGTTGGGATATTCATCTGCTTACAAAATGTGATGTGATTCCTGTAACACAAAGGGAAATTTCACTGACCCAGAGTCTTTGGGGGGTATTCCACTTGTTTGAATTTACTTTCAGTACTGTTAATCCAAAGAGAGGAGTTTTCTTGGCGCAGTCCCGCAAATGCGCCAATTTCAGCTGTATGAAGGCACTGGAATACAATATTGGGTATCTCAGGCTGCTGTGGTACTGTTGTGGTTGGTGCTGTGGGTAAAAGTCTTTGGGCTTTGATAGTGTTGTATTGTTCAATGGGTACAAGGACATTGTTGTAGATAACAAAGCCTGTGGGAACATCTTGTCTTTCTTTGTAGTCTTTCCAGCTGTTAAAGAGTACCGTTGCTTGGGTCTTTTTCTTAGGAGGAATTTTTACTTTGAGTTGGTTAGGTATGGATAACCTATCTGTGCTACCACTGTCAAGTTTATACTTCTGGGAAGTATAATAAACAGAAAAAGGGTAAAATTTGAGAATAGAATGATACTTTTTTGGATATGAATATGGAATAATATATAGTATCATGACAAGCCACATGCTGTCCATGTACATCATTGGGGTCATGGGCCTTATCTAAGTAATATTCCTCTTGGGTCACAAGGCTTACTCAAGTTGTGTTCCATTTAGGATCTGAATTGGGAGATCCCGTCATAGATGGCTTTACTGATAATGATGCCACCAGTTTTCTTGCTGGCTAGTGAACCATTTGGTGGGCCATTTGTTATCTGCTTGGGGTGTTAATTCCCTGAGAGGGAGTAATCAAAGATGTTGTAACAGTGGGAAAAAATATCAATTAAATATCAATATTCAGATAAAAGCAAAAATTAAAATTAGGGAGTAACTTAATTGAAATTTGTTTAATATTTTTATTAAAATCTCAAAATGAAAGGAACACAACAACATAGTAACAATGAACCTGTTGTGTGCTGCAGTCCTGGTTGCCCCTGTGGGGCAAAGAATAGAGTTAGTGCAATGCAAGTGCCTACTCAGCAAGGAGATGGGAGAGGAAAGTTCAATAGTGAGATGCACTGACACAGCTGATTTGTTGTAAATTGCACCATTAATGCTATTTTGATATTGACTTCAAATAGTGACATGTGCAAAGATTTGGTCAGTTTTTCTTTTGACTTTGGGAATTCCTTGCCTTCTGTAAATGAGTCTGATTCAATCTCCACCCATTACAGAATACCATACCTGCCCTTATCATATCCTGGTACGACCTCATCCTAATGTGACCCCCTCTGTCACTCTGTCTACCTACTGAGTGATCATTGGCCCTTGTCTACTATTTAAGTAGAATTATCCTCCTAATAAAGACAAGTTTATCCACATTTGTGTTGGCTTTTGTATTATTCATGCATTTTCCCATCCTTTTTTCAAAAAGAAATTCCTCTTCTTGAATTCCAATAAATCAAGGTATTTGTTCTTAATTTTGCCCTAAAGGCTAACCCAAGGCTAGCTTCAAACCTTAAATCTTTTGTTATAAAGATTTCCTGCTGTGTCCTCCTGAATGTTGTCCCCAGGAGCCAAACACAAAAAATGGTGCTCACTACAGGGGCTGCAAGCCCCTTGGTTATTCTGTTCCCATGTGCATTCTCTGGTCCTTCCCCCTTTGTTTCTGAAGTACCTGAGAAACCTAAGGTTTCTAGTCTTCCTCTAGAAGAAGATATCACTGATACCTCCTCAGCTCCTATGGTAATGATGTTGTCTCCCGGGACTGCTTGGGCCCCCTACCAGCTTTCTCCCTCAACTATGACCAAGCTTGTGCTGCTGCACACTCCCTCCTCCACACAGGCACTGTTGTTATCTGAGGCGCGGCACAGAGTCACAACGGGAAATCCTAACCTTAGGATTGGATTTGTACTAAGTCTCAGTTAGAATGGCAGGGAGGCTATGTGATTACCTTGTGGCCCTGATTGAATAATATCTGCTAGACATGGCTAGAGAGGCACCAAAGTACATGGAGACACAAAGACAAAAATGTGAATATAACTTAATTTTATTGGAAAATAGGAAATGTAATATATAGTGGTAGACAATACCACAAAACACTACCAGGACAGTAGGATCACTAACCACAAGCATGAGTGGGGCAAGTGAGTTGCGCAGGATCAGAAAACTGAACAATTTTATTTCCCAATTTGAAGCCAGCCTCATTTTGAAGGGCAAAAGCAAAATAAAGAGATTTGTCCTCAAAATAACCCAATAAAGGCAAAATTGAAACATAGTGAATGGCGGCATTCACATCATTGCCCCCATCTAGATTGGCCTTAGGGGGGTGATACTTGCGGAGGAACTTAGCATGCACTCAAGAAAAAGGTCAATCACTAGAGGGGAGCTTTACTGTATACTCCAATCCTTGCTTAAAGGTCACTTCTAAGGGCCCAATCCACAACAAGTCTAGCTTATGAGCTTGTCCTCCTACTCTGTGTTGATAATACAAAACAAGGTCTCCAATGGCAAACTCAGGCAGGGGGATCTCCTGGCATTGCCAGGAGAGAGCTCAAGCATCTTAGTCTTATATGCAGACATGCAGGCAGAGGCCTGAATATCAATGATTTGGTTGACTAGATCCTTGATATGGTCATCAGGATTTATGGCCTTATCAGAGGAGAGTAGGGCCCCCCCAAGAGCAACAGGTGGTGGCTTCACAACCATACAACATAGCAAAAGGGGAATACCTGGTGACACAATGTTTGCTAAGGCAATAGGCAAAGAGAGCAGTGGGTAAGTATAGATCCCAGTTGGCAGCGTCAGAGTAAGTGAGATTCCTCATGATAGAAACCAGAGTTGAATTGATGCGCTCAACCACCCCATTGGTGGAAGGATTATAGGGGGCAGAGAAGGACTGGTGAGACCCCAAGGCTTCAACAACAGAGGTTACTAACTTGGTGTTGAAGTTAGTACCATTGTTAGACAACAACACTTGAGGACAACTGTGGCAAAATACCACATCTTACAGCAGAAAGGCGGTGGTTGTTGTGGCAGTGATGTCCTTAGTAGGATGAGCTTCTACCACTTGGTAAAGTGGTCAAAAGCAATTAGAATAAAGCAGTAACAAGAGCAGGAGGAAGGAAGAGGTCCTATAGTGTCAATGCTGATAGTGTGAAAGGCGTGTTGTGGGGAAACTAGCTTGAACTTGTGAGCGGCAGCTCTAGGTTGTTGGAGCTGGCAATCATGGCAACTAGCAATAACATCTGGAATCAGCAGAAAAAGATTTTACCAGAAGTAGTTCTTCTGGAGCCAGGCATAAGTCTTGGCAATACCTCTGTGGCCTGTCTCTTTATGAGCTTGAAGCACCACCAAAAGGCAAAGACTAGGCCTTACATAATGCAAGTAGTGGTCTTGTACATTCTTGAAAAGCTGATTGTCACAAATGAGTGTGTCTTTGGATAATTTAGAAAGGGCAATCCAAACTTCTTCTGTATTGTTCTCCCATGAAGAGGGATATCCAATTAGTTCACACAGCCTGTCAGCCTCAGCAGGGTGTAAAGCAAGGATGGGCATTTGGGATTTTCTATTAGCATTCTGATGTTGAATCCTGGGACAGTGCAGCACAGTGAAGTTATACCCTTGGAGGAGGAGAGCTGTGACAGATCCAGGCCTAACCAGTCCATCCTGCCATTATCCTGCCCTTGACTTTTATTGCTGTTACCTTCCTGGGATGAAGCTTTGAGGAGCTTCTCCTCCAGAGAGACAATTTTATTGGATAACACTTTATTGTCATCCCGCCAACAAGCCATGATTTCAACGCTTTTTTCCTCTTGTGCTCTCAACGCCTCAATTTCACAATTTGCCATTTCTTTTACTTGTTGTAAGATTTCATCCCATCCTACCAACAAGTTCCAAGCATCCCAAGCATAAATTTGGTTCCCTTGAGCAGGAGTCACTTCCTTTGCAAAGTAATCGGAATACAGCTCTTTGAACGCAGCCTTTACTTCTACTAAAGATTCAGCAGGAGCAGTCTTAGTGACCTCCAGGCTGGTAAAAGCTTCTTACAATGTACTTGTAGGAACCTCCTTTCTTGCAGCAGCGGTTTCCACACAAAGGACCCCAAACTTGGCTCTCTCAAATGTTAACAAATCAGGCATGACAATTGAAAAATAGGCAAGGGGAAAGCGTTGAAACCAACAATGAATATATTCTATTAATGTTTAACTGTTTTTGCTTATATACCATTAGGGGCATACACGGCTGAAAACCCCTCTGGTTCCTGAATCAACCAATGATTTGTGTCACGTGGTCTATGACATTTGAGTCATCCAACATAGATCTTTACCTGAAAGATCACCAACAATTCTCAACCCATGAGAATTGACCTACAATAGGCAGAAGTCACCTGACTCCATTCAAACCAATGTACCAATTTGGCATGGAGCTTCCCCAGCTCCCAGCGCCAAGACTCTGTGGATTGCACATCCTAAACTCAGCTATCAGTGTTCCAACTGGGAACCAGCTGATCAAACCTGAATTCCTAGGCATTCCTGCCTTTATTTAGTTATTTTTGCATTTAATGGGGTTTTGCCTTAAAACCCATTAAACTGCTTTGAAACTTGAACCAGGCTCCACCGCGGCGCCTCAGCACCTGAGAAAATTTGATAGCGGCGCCTCTCAAATTCATTAGGCGGCGCGGCGGCGCTTCTAATCCAATAAATTTGCCAACACAGCGCTTTTAACCCTAATTCTGGGGGGTTTCCCATGGTTAACCTTAACCAAACTTCTTGACAAAGTCAAGGCCATTTTAATATAATTAAATCCTTATTAATTATATCCTGTAGTTATTAATTAATCTTCCTGATTAATTAACCCATTTTTGAGACGCCTAGTCTCCAAGATTGATTTGGCCAATCTTACCTCAATTCTTTTAGTTAGCCTAACCTAACTAAACATCCATATTCTGTTCTTTTATTCAATATAGATATCCAGTTTCTAGGAACCTTTCCCTCAAGAATTCCAAACAAACCTATCTATATGTAATAAACAGCAAAAACAGAACATCTTTATATTTTGGAGCATTTATTTGGCTAAATACTCAGAAGTGACTGTAGTACAGTCACAAGAGCCCATCTATCTAGTTGTCCTTCTGGTTCCTTAAGCTGCTGTAACCATTTGAGCAAAGCGTGGTCAATAACCACCGTGAAATGGGTGCCATACACGCAATGGCAGAACTGCTTGACAGCATGCAGCAAGCAAGGCATTCTTTCTCAGTCACACTGTAATTTTCTCATGCTTATTCAGGACACAATAAGTATAGGCTACAGAGTGATCCACACCTTCATTGTCCAGTTGAGCCAAGATAGCCCCAATAGCCAGGTCACTAGCATTAGTATATAGGATAAATTCCTTATTGAAATCAGGATATACTTAGATGGGAGCCTCTTTGAGTTTTTGTTGAGGGTTTCAAAGGCTTGTTGTTGGCTGGCAGTCCATTCAAAAGGGAAATTATGCAGCAGCTAGACCAAGGGTTCACTAGTATCAGCAAAATTAGGGATGAACTGTCTGTAGTATCCCATCATGCCCAGAAAGTCTTGAACTTCTTTCAGGTTGGTGGGTGGAAGCATTTTGTCAATGGCTTAAACTTTCTTAGTCATGGGGAAAATTCCTGTCTGAGTCACCTCATGTCCCAAGAATTCAAGGTGTTCCTTGAAAAAGGCACACTTAGATGGTTTTAACTTAAAAACAGCTTCTTGAATCTTTATGAACACCCCCTTAATATGGACCAGGTGATTGGTGAAGGTATCACTGAAGACAGTTATATCATCTAAGTACACTAAAACACATGAGAGCTTCAAATCACGGAGGATGGAGTCCATGACTTGTTGGAAAGTAGCTGGCTCATTGCAGAACGGTAACTGTGGTAAGTTTGACTCCCTTAAAATTGACTCCCTTGAACTCAACACTATAGTAAAGTGAGAATTCAGCTTTTGCCCTGATTGACAACTGGAAATTGACGCTTTTTTAATTAACAGATCTTGATGTACTGAAAACTTTTAATATAAAAAATTAAGCTATACAGCTATGGTATACTACAGTGACTTCAGAAAGCTCAAAAATGCAATAAAAACAGTGCCCAATTAATATAAATAAGGAGAAATAAGCAATTATTTCTCATTTTACTATGTAATTTACACTCTTCATTATAAAAATATTTTTTATTACCATAAAAATTAAAATTCCAATGATACAAAAATAAACACAAACACAACAAATAAAGTTATGAAAAATATAAAGAAATATTAATATTTCTTTGATATAGTTCATATAAGCACAACTGTGAATATCATATGTTTTATTTGGAAATTAACAAAAATTAAGATATTTCACTTACTTCCAACTATAAATATTCATCTCAAACTTACCATGTATACATAGAACAATTATTGCTATCTAATTAAGTCAAAAAAACTTAAAATTAAAACTAAAAACTAAATGATCAAAGCTAATACATAAAAATTAAAGTTAAAAAGTTAAAAGTTAAAAGTAAAAATCATATAACCGAGCAAGCAAGCAAGTTTATTCCTTGTCATTCTTTCCCTGTTTCATCTTGGACCCTTCCAGGAGGACAGTGACAATAATCTCAAGCTGCTGATTAATCTCAGAGGCCTTGTATTTGTGCTTGGCCGCACCCTGGATGGCCTTGGTGAAGAGGGTACAGCGGGTTGTTGGCTTGGTGGGGGGCGCGGTTGGAGAGATCACGCAGCTTGGAGATGGTTTTCTCCTGCTCGTGCTGCAAGAGGGAAAAGAACTTATTGAATTTTGGGTGGAGCCCAAAGTTGGCCTTGAGGTGTTTGTGGTAAGCCTCTAGCGCTGAGGTGGTCTTGAGCTCACCATTCACTGCCGCCCGGTACACATTCCAGCTGGCCTTGGCATGGGCCTTGCCTTGCCTCTGCGTGACAACCTTCCCAATCCACTGGGGCTCAAAGTACTCAAGGAAAGGCTTGAACTCCGGGTGCTTCACTATGTAGGGATCCTTTGAGAGCACCTCAAACCCCATTGCAGTGTGCTCTGGCTTTAAAAAAGCCAAAGCACTAAATTGTGCCAGCACAAATCTGCAGGTGTCCAAAGTATCCCTCTGGCTCAACCTACTAAGCTCCGCGTGGGCCTGCACGTTACAAGCAACTGCTTGGTGGTAGTGGAAGTGGCACCCCTTCACCTCCCTGCTAAACAGCTGCTTGAATGCATTGAACTGAGCAGGCTCAAAGTCCATAATGCATAAGCGAGGCCCAAGAGCTCTTAGCCTTGCCTTTTCCTCCGAGTCCAGGGTGGCCTGGTCCTTGTCAGAGGCAGGTGGGTTGGCGCAGGTGTGGGGGGGAGTCTTCTTGGATTCATCATCATTGGCAGGAGGAAGGAGGGCAATTGCTTGGCAGAGGATGGAGAACACACGGGTATAGATGGCCTCAGTGGCCCCGGGAAGAAGGAAGAACGCGAGTGGAATCACCCAGATGTCAATCTGGGCATAAACCATCCAGAGCTGCTTGAACATCCGGGGGCAAGTGGCAAAGGTACCATCAACTAGCCAGGTTGACGCCCTTTTCAACTCCATCAGGTTCTGCTGAGTTGAGTAGCAGATTATATGGTCCTTGACTGCAGGCCTGTCATCATGAAGAAGGAAGTGCTCCCCACTAGGAAGTTGTTTAAGCTCATGAGTGAGCGTGAGCTCAGAGAGGACGTCAGAAGCCTTGGGGGGAGGGGGATTGGCAGCAATATGTTTATTGCTGATGAATTTGACCAACTGCTCCTGTGTTGGTACCAACTTGAGATTGTTGGGTTTGAGATGTTGGAGGGCCTTGATGGCCAGATCTGATGTGCAAAGATGAGAGGATGTGGGTATTACTTGCACAAGGTACCACTTTAACATCCAAGTGATTAGATGATTGGGGGGCTCAAAAGTGTGCTCTCCCTTCTCCAACGTTACTTGCTCCCAGCCCTTGGTGTTCAACCGGGCCCCGCAAGTCTTATCCTTGCAGACAAAGTGCTTGCTTTTGGTCTGCCGCTTTTGGTTGTTGCAATTAAAGATATAATTGTTGGCAATGTAACCAGGGCTGCCCTTTACAGACATGATCAGAAAGTACCGGGGGAAGCGCTTGGGAACTTTAAACTCTCCGTCCACGTTGCAAATGTTGTGGATGGCCAGTGGATCCCAAGCCACATGACCAGAAGCTTTAAACTTCTTGGAGTAATCCTCCGGCTCATCTTGGGGGTCAGATGAAGAAGGAGGGGAAGAGCCATTGGGAGGGGGAAGGGAAGGATTCTTCAAGGCCTGCTTGGATGCCTCCTTTTTCTTACCAGAAGAAGAGGTGGGCTCCTTGGCAGCCTTTGCCTTCTTGGACCAGCACTCCTTGGTAGGCTCAGAGTCAACCTCTGAGTGATAAAATGAGTGGTTGGTAAGATCACCATCAGGTTTATTGGGGGAGGATTTTTGGGGGAAAGGTGAAGGGGATGTAGAAGATGAGGGTGGAGGGGGGAGGAGTAGGAGGAGATGGGGTTGGAGACTTTGCCTTTGCAGGCTTCTTGGCACGCTTGGGGGTGGAGGCAGTTTCTTTGGAGCCTTTGGAGGCTTGGCGCTTAGGCTGCTGGCTGTTCTTGCTTGATTTTGTCTAAAGAAAAGTTTAGCATTGTAAATAAAATTATTGAGAAGATATTGCAAACACAAAGAGGTAAAGCAAAGCAAAAGTTGAATGAAAAGTATGCAAATAAAGTTTTAATTATAAAAAAAACAAAAAAAAGTAAATAGAAGCAAAATAGAAACTCAAAGTGTAGATATAAAGGTTAAAACATAGAAAATAAGTGAATTTATGATAAAGCATCAAAGATGTTAGGTTCAGCATAACATCTTAGTGTTAAATCAATGTAAAAGTTTAATTGAAAATCAAAAAATATATATGCAAATTATATGGAGAGCAGCAGAAAAAGTAGTAGATTATAATAGCAAAAAATTTATTATGTGGAATTTTTTTATTGAGAGTTGAAAATTCAAAACATAGTAAAGTGTTGAGTTTGGCACTGTCAAACAGCCAGAAAAAGCTGAATTCTTACTGTTGAGTATGCCAGAGTTGAGCAGAAACATCAAATTTACTATTTTTTTACATATAAAACTTGCTTAAATCTAAACCGGGTTTGAAAGTTAACCCAAAAGCAAGACAATTTTGTATGCTCAAAAATAAAAAACAACAACATAAGTTAAAAAAGTAAATGAATGGGAATGTGTTTATTAGTGTTTAAGTTATGATGGGAGATGCTGGGAGTGAATTATTTACCATAGTGTTGGTTAAAACGTTAAGAAGCTCTCTGTACTAATCCCCAAGTTAAAGTGTTGAGTGGGTGAGTGTCGAGTGGTGCTCATAGTGCATCACATATTAATTTAGCCTGAATTCCGAGCCTTTGATTAGTTAAATCCAAAACCAATCAGGTGTCAAGTGGATAGAGTCAAACAAAGAAAGTGTCAAAATTTAGTTTTTTATAAATTACATATGAAATATCTTAATAAATTGGGCTTAATTTATGTGGCACCACTTAATCCAAAAACCCGGAAATGACATAAAGTAAAACAAGTGGGGTATTTGATTAATGTCTATGCCACTAAATCCAGTATAGTGGTGCTTGGGAGCCTAATCAACAACTATGGACACTAATAATAAAAATATAATAGTAAACAACAATTTTTATATAAGCGCATAAGTATTTTATTAATAAAATTAAAATTTGGCTTAAAAAGTGTCGAACTGGTCACTTTTGGGTTTAGAGTGTCAAACACAGGTTTTTTCATTTCTATTAGTAAATTTACTTATAAATTGCCCCTTAAATTGGTATTTTGGCTAACCAATTTATTAAACAGAGTTGAGTTCAAGTAAATTTAACCTTGGTTTTTGGTTTTGAACCCCTAAATTACTAGTAAAAATTAGCTTAAAATCAGTTAAGCCAAAAATACTAATAGATTCACATATGCGGCACTCAACTCCCTGGTACTCGACAAAGTGTCAAGTACCAGGGAGTTGAGTTTAAGGGAGTCAAACTTACCACAGTTGCCCGCTTGATGAGTTGCCCCTTGACGTATCTAACGTTATGGATTAATCTGATGGCAATGTCAAATGGCGGGTACTTCATCCTAATTAGGAGTGTTGCCAATTTGATCTGCTGATCCCCGCACGAGTTATTCCTTGGCTTTGAACCTTACATGGAACTTCCCACTATGCCACCCCCTTGTGGCCTTGTGGCTTTCCCCATATGGTATATTAATCACAATATACTACAATAAACAACACCTTATTCTTATTATTCTGTCCTTTCCTATTGTACTGTTGTCTTCCCCAATTCCAAGTACTGAACTCTCATTGGTTCAGTTGCAACAGTGGTAGCAGAAGTAGGTTCTACAACCTATTTTAAACAAAATTCCCCCCAAGAAAGGACAGAGTACGGGCCGCATGGCTACTCCACAACAAGAGACATTCCTTGCAATCCCCAAGGGGGACATTCCTGAAGGTTATGTCATCTATCAAGATCAGCTAGTTCTTATCAGTGTATACAATTGACTCCGCCTCGGGCAGCGTGACACTAGCGTCACCCCACCACAGTCAAACCTGTCTCAACGTATGCTCAACCTCCAACTAGAGTCCTTCACTGGCGGTGTCAAAGGAGCTGACATTGTCAGTTGGCTCCAGTCCACCAAAACACGCCTTTGTATCCATCAGGTCCTGGAGTCCATGTGGGTTGCCACTGCATCTGGCCGCCTTATAGGGCCTGCCTCTGTGTGTTTCATCAACTGGGCCAGCCAGGAGTTTGACGTCACCTGGGCAACATTTTGAGACACTGCCAAGTCCCTATATAGTGAAACTTTCTCTCCCATTGTCTTGGGGACTCCCCTCTTAGCCATCAAGCAGACTGGTTCCGTCCCCAAGTATCTTGCCGCGTGGCAACAAGCCCTTGCTGCCACCCCCAAAGCAGTGACCAATGGGAACACCATGTTGCTCACTCTCATTGTTAATGGATTAAAACCCCATATTTGCAAGCGGGTCCCCGTCAGTTGCTGCACCTCTATTGACAACTGTTATAAAGCCATCGTAGAGGCCAATAACCAGGCTTCAATGGGCTTCTGCTGCACCAATGATGCTCCACCCCAACCATGTTCTGCACCTAACAATGGCCAAGGTCAAGTGGGCCGTTGCCAACCTTGTCCACAAGAAAGTGCAGCTAAACGCCCCCACAAGGGGGAGCTCCAGCTAGCGTTAATCAAGGACCAGGGAAAAGCCTGGGGGTTATAACAACAAGAGGCCTTACAACCCCAACCAACCCGCCCTCTCAGCCCTTGCTTGCAAAGAACTCCCGCAACTATAATCTTCACGAGGTTGAAACCCTAGACGTCTTTCAGGTCCATAGCAATGACCCCGTGTTGCAAGCTGCTTGTTCCTCAAATAAAGTAACACACTTTTCCTATCCCTTCTGTTTCCGTGGGAACACCCACAAGGTACCAGTAGATACTGGGGCTGATCACACCATGGTAGATCAGGCGTTTGCTGACTCCCAGCAATTAGACCAAGTACCCAGCAGATTCAAAGCAGTACATGTAGCTGACTCCTGCAGAGTGGCCATCACCCACAAGACAGTACCCTTCTCTGTAAGAATGGGGAACGTCCAGGTTAAGCTCTCTGGGCCAATCATGGCAGGCCTCAGCCACAACGTAATAGCTGGCCTCAACTGGCTCCGGCATAACTGTCCCTACATTGACTGGGATACCTCTGTCATCACCCTCAATAGGAATGGGGTGGGGTTCCAGATCTACCCCGTGGAAATGAACAAGCTACTACATGACACTGTGTTTGTCAGGATAACAGAGACAGGCTCATACGGCTTCAAGGGGGGAAACTAGACTTTAACCTATGTTCAGTTAAAGTTATCTGTGCAGAACCATATGCAGTCCCTCCCTTGTCATCATCACCACCACCAGCGCTAGCTGCACTCCTTGAGGAGTACAAGGATGTATTCAGTGAAACACTCAAACAACTACCTCTGCCCCAGGAGATCTATCACACTGTACAACTTCAAGGATCATTACCTAAAGCACAACCATTATACCGTCTCACACCAAAGGAAGATGAAACCCTCCACCAGCACCTTGTGGACGCGCTTGATAAGGGCTTTATTTGCCCCTTGCTCTCTCCATACGGGGCGGCAGTCTTCTTTATAGCTAAGAAGGACGGGTCCCCTTGCCTGGTCACAGACTACCGCGCCCTAAATGAGGTGACAGTTAAAAATAAATACCCCCTGTTGCTGATTGACAACCTGTTTGATACACTTACAGGCGCAAAGGTCTTTAGCAAGATTGATCTCACTGCGGGGTACAACCAGGTCCGCATTGCACCAGGGGATGAAGCAAAAACTGCCTTCTGCACATGCTACAGGTCATTTGAGTGTCGTGTCATGAACTTTGGAATGACCAACACTCCCTCCACCTTTGCCATGTTGATGAACAAAGCCTTTGAGGAATTGATTGGAAAGTGTGTGGTTGTGTACCTTGACAACATTATTGTTTTCAGTCAAGATCAAACCACACACCTCCAACACCTCTGTGCTGTCCTCAACACCCTTCGGAAAAATCAGCTAAAAGCTAAACCCTCAAAATGTGAGTTTCTCAAGTTGAAGTTACTATTCCTTGGGCACATCATCTCTGCCCAAGGGATAAAGCCCAACCCTGCCAAAATCAAGGCAATTACTAGTGTGCCGCTCCCCACTGATGTGGACCAAGTGCAAACATTCTTGGGCATGGTTGCCTATGTGCGCAAGTTCATCCCCAATTGCGGGGAACTAATTGAACCTCTCACTGAGCTCCTCAATACCAATCAGCGCTTCCATTGGACCCCCGCCAGAGATCAAGCCTTTGAGACATTGAAGCAAAGGCTCACAACAGCACCAGTACTGCAGTTTCCCAACCAAAATCAACAGTACAAACTCGAGACTGACGCCTCTGATAGGGCCAATGGGGCGTGATAAGGGTAGAAACTGACAATGGCGTCTTCCTCCCTGTAGCATATAAGTCCAGGAAGCTCACTAACTTGGAACAACGTTATCCCATCCATGATAAAGAGCTGGCAGCCATTGTACACTGTGTCGAGAAATGGCGCTGTTACTTGGAAGGTGCGACCTTCCCACCCTGCGTTCTGACAGACCATAAGTCACTCCAATACTTCAACACACAGTCTCATTTGACACGCCGCCAGGCAGGATGGGTTGAGCGTCTATCCCCCTATCAGTTACACATCAAATATAAGCCTGGGAAGGAACTTGTCACAGCTGACGTTCTTTCACAACTCTATGTAGTGTCCATCACTGGGGACAACAGTTTGGACCCAGACTGGCCCATGCTCTACCTGCACCCTGAGACAACCCGCTACAAGGGCCTTAACTCGGTCACCATCTCCAAGCTGAAGGACAACAAAAGTCAGTTCACCATTGATGCTGGAAACGTCTGCCACCAGGCAGAGACAGGTGAGAAGACGCCTTACATTCCCACCACACAACAAGGGGACACCATCTTGCACTACCACCAAACCCTGGGTCACATCAGAGGGTGTAACCTCTTTGAGATCATGAAATGTAAGGTTTGGTGGCCGCGCATGCGTCAAGACATATTGGACCTCCTCAAGACGTGTGTGTTGTGTGAGAAGAATACGTTCAAACCTGCACCTCCCAAGTCTGTCTTACCCATCAAGGCTATGGAACCCTTTGAGCAGTGGGCTCTTGACATTGTGGGACCGCTCCCCAAAGACAGACTGGGTAAGAAGTATATTATCACCGCTATTGACTACTTCACTTGTTGGCCAGTGGCCTGGGCAACAACCAACCTCACTGCCACCACCATTACCCACTTTATTGGCAAAGAAATTGTGGCTTGCTTTGGGCGACCCAAACGTCTCATCACAGATGGTGGACCCAAACTTGTTGGACATGTCATGAAGGCATACTGCGTCAAGAACGCGCTCCAGCATATAGTCACAACCCCCTACCATCTGCAAGCCAATGGACTCATGGAACAGTTAAATGGCTCCCTGTTTCAACTGATTGCCAAGCTCTCACAAGAGCACCCTAACACTGTGTGGACTGAACATCTTACCACCGCCCTACTGATCCTGCAAGCAAGAATCAACAGGGGCACTGGGTTCAGCCCTAGCACCCTGGTCTTTGGAACACCTGACAGTCTGTCCGGGGTTGAACAGGGGAAACTAAGGTCCAAGGTTCCCAAAAAGCCCCCTAGTGACAACGCCCTCCCTAGACCAATGGCGTGCCAAGGCCCAGGAGATTGAACACAAGCAGATTGTGGGAAGAACAAAACACCTCAAAGCTAGATACACCATAGGTGACCCCATCTACACCCTCAATCCCAATTCTGCCAAGTTGGAACCCAACCACCTAGGGCCCTTCAAGATAGCTGCAGTCTATGAAAATCACACCTATCAGCTTAAGGATGCCCAAGGGAACACCAAGACACTCCACCATGATTGCTTGCGCCCCTGCTGCACCATCCCCACACAAAGGTTGTTTGTGCGGACCTTCCAAGACCTTTTGCAGACTCCAGTCCTGGTGTCTGACAACAAACAGGGGGCAATGGGGGGTGTTTCAACCGAGTTTCTAGGCTTGCCTGCTAACGTATCTTACAATACACAGGGGGCGCTTGATGAGTTGACCCTTGACATATCTAACGTTATGGATTAATCTGATGGCAATGTCAAATGGCGGGTACTTCATCCTAATTAGGAGTGTTGCCAATTTGACCTGCTGATCCCCATACAAGTTATTCCTTGGCTTTGAACCTTACATGGAACTTCCCACTATGCCACCCCCTTGTGGCCTTGTGGCTTTCCCCATATGGTATATTAATCACAATATACTACAATAAACAACACCTTATTCTTATTATTCTGTCCTTTCCTATTGGACTGTTGTCTTCCCCAATTCCAAGTACTGAACTCTCATTGGTTCAGTTGCAACAGCTTTGTGTAGGCTCAAACAATCCTTTGGAAGTGATGAGCGCAGCCTTCTGTCTATCTTTGGGAGAGAGGTCAACTTGCCGGTAAACAGAAGCCAGATCCATGGCAGAGAAGAACTTAGAGCCCCCAAGGCGGCAGAGAGCACTTTCAATGCTTGGTAAGGGGTAGGAATCCTTTTTGATTAAGGAATTCAAGTGTTGGTAGTCCATTACAATACAATGACTTCATCCTTCTTTTTCAGTATGAGCAAGGGGGAGGCCCATGGACTTTGGGAAGAGGCAAGCAGTCCAGCGTCTAGAAGTTGTTTGAGCTCTTTAGACACCTGAGCATCCTCTAAACAGCTGCAGCAATACAGTTTAGCACAGAAGGGGGGAGCATTGCCAGTATCAATCTGATGAATGACGCCTTTGGCTAGATCATAATCAGTGCTATCTTTAGCAAAGATGTCTGAAAACTGATCCAGGGGGCCAAGAACCTCTTTCTGTTGAACCAGGGATAGTTGAAGGAAGTCTTGAGCAGTGAAAAAAAGATAGGACTTGAGGTTTTTCTTCAGGTAAATTAAAGTCCTGGAACGTAAGAAAGTGATGTAGGGATAGGACATCAGGGGCATTCAACAACTTTCTATAGCCAACAACCTGTCCTCTAGACACATGTATGGGGAGAGCAGTTAGGTTGGCAACCAGCAATTGAACAGGGTCTTTATGAGAGACATCCAAAATTCTTGGACAGAGATAGGGCTTGTTGCGCCCTAGCAAGGGAGGAGAGTATAACTATAGTAACGTACACTTGAGTAGCTCATATGATATTTGGGAGTCTAGGATAGCCTGAGATCCAGGGGGTATGGTTACAGTGGAAGTGGCCAGGAGAGGAATCCCCTCAGACGCAGGATAAGCCATGGGAGGGCACTTCATGTTAGAGGAATGGGTATGTTATTTTAAAGTGAAAACACCAGTGGGGTATTCCAAGGCACATGTATTGAGGCGCTTCCCGTAAACTTTAACTGGCTCTTCAAAGATCAAAGGGACCTTGTATCCTAAGATAGAGAGGTAGCTGTCCTTTAAGTTGATGATCCCATTATATTCCCTAAGGAATTGAGTACCAACTAGAAGGTTGTAGCTCTCATTCTCTAAGACAACAGCAGGCGTGGCCAAGAGTAGCTTGCCAAACCGTATGGACAGAGCAGAATAAGCTCCTATAGCACAAGTCATGGACAGCCCAGCTGTGCCATACAACTGATGATAGTTGAGGTCAGGGGCAAGTTTGAGATTCTTGACAAGCTTCAAGGAGACAACATTAATAGGAGACCCTGTGTCTAAGACAGCCTTAATTTTCACCTTTTGGATGGATATTTCTACACAAGTGGTGGTACAACCAAAGGGAGGGAGGACAGCCAGAATGTCTTAGGCTTCTGCTAGTTCTTTGTCCCACTTTTCAATCATGCATCTCAAGCCTTGGAACTCCTTATAGACAGTCTGGAGAGGAAGTGAGACTTAAACATTTTTGAACACAGCGTCAGCGGCCTCTGCAGCTTCCTTGGAAGACTTGACAAGCACAGGGGATCTCTTGGCTTGAGTGAGGTATGGGAAAGAGACAACCTCTTTGGCTTCATGCAGAGGCTTGGTGTTTGTTGTAGTTTTCCCAGAACATAGCTTATAAGGGACTGCAATAGTTTTGGGGACAGCCAGGACGGAGTACCCATAGGCGTTGGGATTTTCCATATCAGAATTGTCCATGTCAGAGTCATCAGAGATATTGTGGAATAGCATCAGAATGGGAGGAGCCTCAGTGTCATTAGGCTCAGAGTCAGCAATGGAGGAGGGAATTGAAGGAGACAGGGAAGAATTGTCAACCAAGAGTGTCTCCACTTCTAGGTTGACTGTTCTTTTCCCGCCTGTTCTTTGGGATCAGCTCCTTCAACCCAAGGATTAGTGAAGAATCAGAAATGGTGACCTATCTGTCCACAGTTATGGCAACCCTGTTGTCAAGGAGGGTTCTACAAGTTCATGGTGAGGATAAGCGGCCACGTGAAGACAAACCAGAGGTAGAGGTGGCACAATTCTCCCTCACAACTGCACCAGAATGGGTAATGTGCATATCCTGCAACAATGTCTTTATGCTCTTCATAGAGGAAATCATATATTTATGAGCCTTAAAGTTAAGACACAGGAGCTGGTTAGCCTTGAGGGCTTGAGTGCAAGCCATGTATGCTTCATGTGCAGTCAGCTGGCGGCTTGTAATCAGTTGCTGTTCCTCCATGTAGAATCTATCTGCAAATTCAGCTAGTGTCTCTTTTGGATTGAAAGTGATGTGCATGAAGTTGTCCTTTTTTGCTTCCAAACTAAGGTCATCACCAAATTTGTTGATCAGAAGCTTCTTCATATCTTCCCAGGTCTCAATGGTGAACAGCTCTGGCACAACTCCTCTTGAAAGTTCAGGTGCAGACAGGTCAGAATGTGTTCCTTCTTAACCTCATCCAAAGCTCTTCTCATGGAAGTTTCATAGATAGTTAGGAAAGCTGCAATGGTTGAGGTTTTGGGATCAAAGACTTACTTAAAGAAAGGCTTGAAATGTGCTTCTGGAGTTGGACCACCATTGTTGCTATAGAGTATATTTATGTGCAGGGAGAATTCTGCTTTGGATTTGGTGGGGGGCTGTCTGGCCCACAGCTGGCAAACACTTTTCTCAAGGGTAGTCAAGGTTTCAGCAGTGCGGGTGCCTGTATTATTAGCTAAGGTGGACTGCTGCTCAGTGACATCTAGTCGTTGGCCTTGGGCAGTTACTACCAAGGACAGTTAAGCCAGTCAAGAGGTAAGAGACAGACCCACCAAAAGACAAGGAGCAAACCTGCCATTCACTGAATTGATTAACTAACTCATCTCCTGTACATCTTTATCAAGCTCAGAGTGGTCTTGTTTCAAATGGTCCACATCATTAGCTAGAGCTATCAACTCTCTAGCACAGTGAATGTGGGGAGCTCCTGACAGCCTGGGCAACAGCCATCTTTGTCAGTAACCCCATTTGGACTAACAGTCAACACCATCATCTCACGCAAGGTAGCAACCTCTTGTTGTAATTCAGAACTTGAGTCATCAGAGCAAGCACTTGAGGATCTGGCTGAGGGGCTTTGTAAGGCAATCCTGACTGCAAGTAGTTGTATGTTGCTCTTGAATGGCGCCCCATATTCTTTGCTCTCTATCTGCCAAATCATCAGCTGGAGGAGAAGGTGGGGCATCTGGCTTGGGTGTAGACAGTTTATTCATTTGAGTCTGGAGTTTGGCAATGGTAGCGGCAGTAGCATCCCTTTCTTGATTGAATTCTTTGCCAAGTTTGTGGAGGTCTTTTGCAGCAAGGGCTGCTACTTTCTGCAATTGGTCAAAAGAGTAAGAACTGAACTTGTTGAGCTGCTGCAAAAGTTGTTCAAATTGGTAAGATAGGTATTCAGAGTGGAATCTACTTGAGTGCACCAGGGCTGTTCAAATTGGTGAAACTCATGTAGATGCTCTCTAACAAACTTGGGGATATACTGGTGCATTTGTTCAATGGAATAGACCAAGTGGGATAAGGGAAGTGACAGAGCCGCGCTGATTGTCTGATACTAAGGAAAACAAGGAGTATTCCACTGCTGGTAGGCTGTGAACTGATCCCAGTAATGAGTGACAGTGGCTTGTAGAGATGAAATCTCCTGAACGTGGAGCCCCAACACCATCTGGTGGTGGGCTAAGGCGAGTTGTATGAAAGATGACAATAATTGTTCAGCAGAGCCAGTTACTGAGAGGAGATGCTGTGAAAATTGTGGAGCTACAATAAATTTGTAGTATTCTTCTCAATTGAACTGAAGCTGGAGGCAAGTGATGGCCCTATCACAGGCTAACCCAAGGGCTACTGCCATGAATTGTTTCAAGTCAGGGGTAACCAAAGGGTAGGCCACTAGGCGGGGACCATTTCTGAGGTTCAGCACAGTAGGGACAATAGGCAGGTTGGCAACGTCTTCCTCAGTAGGAGGACTGGTAATTTTAGGCAAAGTTGGCTCTTGTATGGGAGGAGGCAAAGGTCCTGAAAATGTGGTTGCAAAAGGGATAACCAAGGGGCTTACAGCCCCTGTAGTGAGCACCATTTTTGTTGTGATCTGAGGCGCAGCACAGAGTCACAACAGGAAATCCTAACTTTAGTATTGGATTTGTACTAAGTCTTGGTTAGAATGGAAGGGAAGGCTATGTGATTACCTTGTGGCCCTGATTGAATAGTATCTGCTAGATGTGGCTAGAGAGGCGCCAAAGCATGTGGAGACACAAAGACAAAAATGTGAATAGAACTTAAATTTTATTAGATATAAAGATTGGGAATATATACTGTATAGCTTTACCACAAAAAAGTACATGTATGGTAGGATCACTTGCCACAAGCATGAGTGGGGAAAGTGAGTTGTGCAGAATCAGGAAACCAAATAATTGAATTTCCCAATTTATAGTCTGACTCATTTCAAAGGGCAAAAGCAAAAGAGAGAGATTTGTGCTCAAAATAACCCATCAAAGGTAAAATCAAAACATGGTTATTGGCGGCATTCACAACAGGTAGCATCAATAACAGACAAACTATCTATTGACCAGCCATTTTGTTGGATACTGGTGCGTCTAAGAACTTCATGAGTGTTGAGACTGCCAACTTGTTGCAACTCAAGTGACATCCTGTAATGCTGGTTAGGGGTGGCAACTGTCAAACAATTCTCTCTTTCCAGCTTAAGAAGCCAGTGACATTTGTAGTTGTGGGTCAATTTTTTACTACAATGTTCTTTGTATGCTCTACTCTTATGTATCCTATTATCTTAGTAGTGGGCTGGTGGCAGGACCATACTATATCAACCTTGCTAAAAGAAAATGAGCTGCAAGTGGACCACTCTTTGGGCATATTCATCTGTATTCTGTTGTTGGGTATTTCAGAATTAGAGCAGTCTTCTCAGACAATAAAGTTGGTTCCTGTTCCTGCACCTGTAAGTTTGGATTTACCAGCATGCCTTCAACACTGGTCCGTGGCATTTGATACCACTAGGAGTGAGGTCCTTCCTAAGCACACTCAGTTTGACTTTGACTTTAAGGTTACTGTTGATCTGATTTTTATTGCATCTCTCATTTACCCTTTGACCTTAAAGGAGGACACATGCTTGGAGGAGTGTACTTGGGACATTGTAAAGTCACTTCCCCCTTTATCCCTAGATAGGACAATCCTCCCGCGCCACACAAAAAAATCTGCTCAAAAGCCGGCCAATCCCCTTAATTCCCTTGAGGATTTAGCCCACACAATTGACAAAAGATTTGTATTAGCATACCCTTCCCAAGTGGTAAATACTGGTGCTTTGGACTCTGTCCTCACTTTGGAGAAATCTCTGATTAATTTGGATTATTTTTTGGCTTGGGCCTGTCCACACTTGAAATTAATTAAGTCTAAGCATTCAGGTTGCACTACTGCCATTTCTTTAAATGCCAATCCAACTGGGTTGAACCATTCAGTTGACCCCAACCAATCAGAGTTGAAGTCAGAAATTAATGATAAATCCTTCAACCCTTTGGATTCTCCTCTGCAAAATTTCTCTGCAAGCCAATCAAGTCCCAGCCCTGAGTCAGGTGACTCTTGAATTTAAATTCCTTCCTTAAAGCAAGACAGGGGACTGAAAGTCCCCTGCTTGCTCATTTTTCAAAATTAAAGTTTCAACTTTCCTAACCAAAGTTTTGTATTTTTGGGGCTCTTCTACTGGTTCCCCTCTATTCCTGGCTTTGTTAGTATTGATATTACAATTACTTACCTTCCCTGCTTTCCCCTGGTTTACAGCGTTGTTTTCGAAGTCACTACAGTTAATGTTAGTGTTGGTAGTTGTGCTTACCTTAGTTGTTTTTGAAAATCTAGTTTGAACTTTAAGATTAGTATTTTAATTGCTATAAATTCTTACTTTAAGTTCAAATTGTTTTCCTTTTGCTTTCAAGCTCCTTGGCTTTTAATATATGCTTTACACTCCGTAAACCTGTCCACAAGGCAACCAATATCCTGTGGCCTTTGTTCCTTGCCCTTCCCAGCCTCCCAGTAACTTTCTTGCCTGTGTTTGTCCGCTGGTTGTTCTTTTTTGGAACCATTTACAGTGATAATCAAGAGAACTTCAGGAGAAACAAATCTATCATTACTGGTCTCAAACTTGGTTATTAAGAGAAATGCTGGTCCCTCTTGCCAAGTTTGTTGTTTATACCTTGGTGCTGGCTCTGGTAATGATATGGTGTACTACCCCAGATCTGTGGGGGTGTATTTCCCATACCCTTCACTGTGTTTGTGCTGACCCAGGCCAATTCATGCACTTACTGGAGGACATCCCTGGACGCGCCCAGGATATCCTTGCCACCAGTGAGAACGTTGTGAGAAGCTTGACTTGTGACAACCTCAAGCTCACTGCCCTTGACCCAGTCCCACTTGTGACCCCCAGCCCGGCCCCCTCCCTTCTTTTCCCTCAGAGATCCTGGTCCCACTGATCTCAGAGGAAGACTTGGATGGACAAGAGCCCAGACCCAAGCGTGCCTCCTGGCTGCTTGGTGGGATGCTTTTGATGGGCTTGGACTCATACTTCCCCCATCTATCTGCCGCGTCCTCCCTATGGACGCCCCTTTGAGTGGCTATCCCAGTCTTACACTGGATGGTGTCCTGGTGGATCCTTCCCCAGGATGGGAGCCAAACTTAGTTAGTTTAGCCCCCCTCTCTCACAGACATGTTGGCAATAGGATACATCTTTAAGAAGGCTTCTTCAATCTGTTCTTCATTGTTGTTTGTTCAAAAATCCAATGGGTCTCTTTGTCCTTGTGTTGATTACAGGAATTTGAACAAAATTAGACTTCCTGATCCCTACCCTTTACCTCTTGAGGCACAAATTTCTCAGTGTGTTGAGAGGGAAAAGGTACTCTTGAAACTTGATTTGTTGAATGCATTCAACCAAATCAGGATTGCAGAATGAATGGAATGTTTAACAGTATTCAGAACTAAGAAGGGTATCTTACAATTCCGCGCTATGCCTTTTGGATTGAAGAATGCCCCAGCTTGCTTTCAGCAGTTAATTGATTTGGTCTTGGGGGATCTCCTAGGTGTTTGTGCCATTATATATATGAATGTCATCTTGGTGTTCTCTCTGGATGAGGAGTCACATAAGGCCCACCTGTCAGCAGTTGTAGAGCACATCCTCCAGGCTAATTTGATCATCAAATGGAGTAAGTGTGAATTCTTTAAACGTAAGGTTACCTTCCTGGGTAATATTATCTTTGAGGATGGCCACACTATTGCCTCCAATAAGGAAGCAGTGGTCCAAGAGTATGCTACACCTGTGACAATATCCCAACTTTGTAGTTTCTTGGGTAATTGTATGTTCTTGAAGAAATTTACCCCTCACTTGTCTGAAGTGGCTGCCCCCTTGTATTCAGCGAGCAGGAAGACAACTTTGGTCTGGACTCCTGATTATGCAAGCATGTTTGCATAAGCCAAAGCTCTTTTGTTGTCTTAACCTGTGTTAATACATGTGGATCCTGAGCTTTCTTATGTGGTTTCCACAGATGCCTCAAAATATGCTGTGGCTGGTGTGTTGTTGCAGACTGCTAGTGATGATGTTGAGAGACCTGTAGGATATTTCTCCCGGAAGATGGAGGCTTGAGAACACAATTACATGATTTACAAAAAGGAATTGTTGGCAGTTGTGGAATCCTTAAAGCACTGGTAGCACCATCTCATGTCAGCACATCATCTGTTTGTAGTAAGAACCAACCATAAAGCTCTTCTGTATTTGTCAGAAATCCAACCTGTGGGGGGTTCCTGAGAACTTGCGGGCAGACGGCCCACGGGCCCAGCAGGGAGAGCCCACCACAGGATTGGGGCTAACTTTACAATATAAGATAACAATTTTCCAAGGACTGCCCAAGGTCTGCTTGTAGGCACCATGGAATCAATCAATCCAGTGAGGATGATATACATCACCCCAAATACTTGGGTGGAAGTGGATTCATCAGTGGCAATGGATTCTTGCAGGCGGTTGGGCCGCAGGGTGTGGGGCGGCGTCATTGGAACCAAATATGTGGATAGTAAATTATACTTTTCTCAGAATAACAGAGGGGGACGTATAATTTTGGTGCCTTCTCTGTAAAGGACTTCTGTCTCTCTAGTTCTAGCTTCAGGGTCATGGATTAGGATCTCCTCCAGAGTAAAATCAGAATACGCCGGGTTGGGTGGGTACTCGGTAAAATGTACTGGACCAAAGGGAGCTCCTGGTGGACGGTAAAGTTCAGGCGGCTGGTCCGCGGTTTCTTGGGGTAGGTGAGCATGGGGAGCAGAGCCGCAAGGAGTAGACTGTAGATGAAGTAAAACTAATAGCAAGTATGGTATGATCTGGTTGAACCAAAGGTTCATTTCACTTTATTGCAAGGATGGCAATGAGCATCTTCCTGGCAACCCAGGGTATAAGTATGCCCATCTGTCATATTAAGACTTTCACAAATTCCGTTGGCCTGGGTTTTCCCAATTACCAGGTCTTCCCAGTCTTTGGTGGCATCAATTGCGAGGGTTATTTCATTGGCTAGTTCAAACTGAGGAAGCTCAAATTCCCTAGTCAGGTTGTGGGATTGGTTGCCTCTGGGTGGCCCGCGTTCTATGAGAAAATTCTCTGTTTCCCCTTCTGTGCGAGCCCAAGTTATTTTGGAATCAGTGGCTGGGCCTGCCTGCTGATTGGCTGTCTTATCAGGAACCCCCAGTGTGGAGATTATTGGCATAGGTACATTTTGTTCATCAAGATTAAAAGGATTTTCCAAAGTCAAATCCTGTTCTGATTCAAGCCCAAAAAACTGTGGGCGGCCAGGCGGCTGGCCCTGCAGGCTGGCGGCCCGCAAGATGCCGGGGTTTGAGTTTTGTAGTTGGGGCTTTTTGATAAGCATAGCTGATAAGAGTTTGTCACTTGTGACAGTATTACCGACAACCCAGGGCTTTGTCAGGTTGCCAATCCAGATGGCATGGTGACCTGACAAGATACAAGTTCTGCTACAAGTTCATTAAGGGATCTGATAATCACCTGGCAGATGTGTTGAGTAAAAATCCTTCCCATCCCCCAGATGCTAGTATGGACGTTGAGTTCAACACACACACTATGATTCCAGATGAGTCTGTGATTCCTTTTGTACTACCTCTGCCTGCTACGCTTGTCACCATGTCCTTAACTGAGGGTGCAGACTTGGACCTATATTCCAAAGTGAAGTTTTTGCAGCCTCTGTCCAAAGGTTATGATAGGTTATTGGAACTAGCATGTGCACATCCTGCTGGCCAGCCACAGGGTCATCACAAGATAGGACCAATTTTATATCATCATGGTTGCTTGTGGGTTCCAGAGGAAACTATTTGAGACAAAATCATGGAGGCTTATCACACCTGTCCTACAGCAGGCCACCCAGGGAAAAACAAAACAGTGGAGCTTATCTGCCAACAGTTTTCATGGAAAGGATTGACAGTGCAGATGGCGGCTTACATTTGTGACTGCCTGGTATGTGTTTGGTCTAAGGCAAGCAGGAACAAGACTACTGACTTGTTAGTTCCTTTACAACCAGCTGAAGGGCCTGGACGTTGGTGTTGGTGGATTTCATTGGAGAACCTTTGAATTCTGACAGGTTTAATGCAATAATGGTGGTGGTTGATTGCTTCACAGAAATGGCACACTTTGTTCCCTGCTCAACCACAATTAATTTGGTGGAGACAGCTAGGCTGTTTGTGAATATAATCTTCTCCCTGCATGGCATTCTGATGGAGATTGTGAGTGATTGTGGGCCCCAATTCATTGCTCAGTTCTGGGAAGCTTTTACTGGAATTCTGGGCATCAAATTGTGTTGTTCCACGGCTTTTTACCCCCAGTCTTATAGACAAACAGAGAGGGTAAACCAAATTGTGGAGTTCTACCTGTGCTTCTACACTAATGCGCAACAAAACAACTGATGTGCCAACCTACTCTTGGCAGAGTTCACATATAATAATGCTCTGCACATATTGACTCAGGTTTTGCCATTCTATGCCAATATAGGTTACAATCCCTCATCCAACATGGGTCCTTGTTTGGTTAGCAGCATAGAAGCTGCAACTGATCAAGCTGCTGCATTGAAGCAGGTTCATCAGGAGCTTCAGGTTACTCTTGCTGCCGCTGTGACAACTTACAAGGAATATGCAGATTGCAAGTGCCAGGAAGATCCAACTTACTAGCCAGGTGATCTGGTCATGGTGGATGCTTGCAATATGAAACTGAAGGTCTCTTGCCACAAATTAAGCCCCTGCAAGTGGGTCCCTTCAAAGTTGAACGTCAAATTGGCCCCTCTGCATACCAATTAGATTTGCCCCTGGCTTTTAAGATTTTCCACACCTTCCACAAATGCTTACTTAATCCTTTTAAGGGTACTGAGATCCCTTATTCCCAACCCATTCTTGTGAAAGGAGAACCTGAGTATGAGTTAAATTGAATTTTGGCTTCTCGTAAGAATCAATGCCATCTAGAGTATTTGGTGTTGTGGAAGGGTTATCCTGATTCTGAAAACTCTTGGGTTCCTCACTATGATTGCTCTAACTCTCCAGATCTTATCCAAGGGTTTTATGATTGCAACCCAACCACCATTGGTCACCCTAGGCTTACCTTAGCCGCAATAAAACTTCCCCCTGCCCATAAAAACTTTTCCTTGTCTCATCTTCTGGATGGCGGTATTGTGCCCTGGGCTAAAGTGGAGGGTAATGTCACAGTAAGTTCCATAATGCTGGGGATTATTTGGCCAAGTAGGAAAGTGCAGAAAGCCCAAAAACATTTAACAAAACTGACTGATTTAACAGATTTGAATAAAATAGTTGATCAAAAATGGGTTACAGCTGCTCCAGTTTGCTGGTCAGATCTGATTTCCTCCTGTAAGTTGACATTGATAAATTGACATAATTTAAGTGTCACAAGATTTGAACTTGTTAATCAGCATGATCATCAGAAGTTGGTCACTCAAGGGTTCTTTGCAACCTGGACTAGATACTCACTTGACAATGTGGAAGGAATAGGAGCTCAGGATCCAGGCGGTATTGCTTAGTCAATTTTTGATATATATTGAATAATTTTCACTGTTTCAACTCTTAAGAGTTGAGTCCTCCCAAAATTAACTCAATAAAAATCACATATTCCCTGGTCTAACTTTACTTTTGAAAATGCATCCTGTAGTTGGATTGTTATGCTGCATTCCCTAAAATTTAATCCTTAGCTGTATTATTATGGAAGATGGGGCCTGCCATTGATACTTTGTTGTTGTTGCCACCAAATGTTAATTCAATGCCTGTCAATCTTGGAGCTGTTCATCCTACGGTCAAAGCTGAACCTCTGATGCTATCCCAATGTCCTGAATTTTATGCTGAAGACACTCTGATTCTCTTGCAGGCCATTTATCTAGGGCTTTTCTAGTAGGGGTTAATTATTTTACTTAACCCTAGTATCTCATTTGGAAATTTCACAAAACACTATTTGAAGCTGTGTTGGTAGTTAATCATTAACTCTATGTGGATTTGGTGGGTGATTCCCCACCACATGGAGACAGCTTCTTATTATACTGTGATTTTCTTCACATCAAAGATGTTAGGTTAAGAATAACATCTTAGTGCTAAATCAATGTAAAAGTATAATTAAAAATCAAAAAATTATATATAAATTATATGGGGAGTAGCAGGAAGAGTAGTGGATTATAATTGCAAAAAAATCATTATGCAGAATTTTTTATTGGGAGTTAAAAAATCAAAACATAGTAATTTGTCAAGTTTGGCACTGTCAATCAGCTGGAAAAAGCTGAATTCTCACTGCCAAGTTTCCTGGAGTTGAGCAGAAAAATCAAATTTGCTACAGTAATTTTCAAACCTGTTGAGATAAATGTATATTATTCAGTTTAGAACGCATGATCCCAGTCTAAAAACAAAATAAAAAATCAAGGAATTTATATTAAATTACAATAGATTTGGATCCACTTTGATTTTGTTTTTAGACTGAGTTCATGTGTTCTAACCTGAATAATATATGTTTATCTCAACAGATTTGAAAACTACTGTATGTTTTTTACTTATAAAACTTTCTTAAATTTAAAACAGGTTTGAAAGTTAACCCAAAAGCAAGGCAGTTTTATATGCTCAAAATAAAAAATACAACATAAGTTAAAAAGTTAAATGAGTGGGAAGGTGTTTATTAGTGATTAAATTATGCTGAGGGGAGCTGGGAGTAAATTATTTACCATAGTGAGAGTTAAAACGTTAAGAAGCTTTCTTCACTAGTCATTCTGTTAAGGTGTTGACTTGGTGGGTGTTGACTGGCACCCATAGTGTGACGCTTATTAATTTAGGCTTAAATATGAGCCTTTGATTAGTTAAAAGTAAAACCAATTATGTGGTGAGTGGATAGTGTTGAATGGGGGGAGTCAACTTTCTGTTTTTTTATAAATTATATATGAAATCTATTAATAAATAAGGCTTAATTTATGCAGCACCACTTGATCTACCAACCCAGAATAAACATATTGTAAAGCAAGTGGGGCCGTTGATTGATGTTTCTGTCAGAATTCACCTTCTTTTAGCTGCTATTCTTAGCCCCTTTAATTTTGCTTTATTTACTTCAAACTTGCCATGATTATTCTGGACTATTATTTTTAATCTTAGTCATGCTTAATTAGCTCACACATGTTCACTATGGTCCTCCTCTTATTTCCCTAAATTTTCTACACTTTCAGGTTCAAATTTGGTTCTTTTCTCCATCCTAAAATCATTTTATGTTGATTAGCTAGGTTCAAACCTATCTTACATTTAACAACAAAACTCAACCCCTGTACCTATTTGCTTGGTTTAGTATTTTTTATGTCTCCTAACTCTTACATTTTGCTTTGTAATGAGTGATGCATCCCCAGGCCTTTGGATCTTGTTTTTTCCCACTCTCTGCCTTACAACGTCTAACTGTCAACTCCAAAACTTTCCTTGTCTCCTCCCGGTCTCCTTTAATTAGTTTAACTTATCTAAGTTAAATTGAAAATATCTGATTCTCCTAACCTCTATTTTTCAGAAATGTTTTCCTAACCAAATATGGTTGAACTTTCCACCTCAATTCTTGCATTTCACAAACAAAGCACAATAAAAGCCTTGGTTTTTCCAGTCTCAACATTAAGTTGAGATTGTTTGACTTGAACCCCAAAAAGGTACTTGTTAGGCTTTGTGCTTGTTTTTCCTCTTTAATCTTTACTCTTGTATCTTTTCATCCTAGTTTCATGATTCCATTTGATTATATCTTTTGTCAATTAGGCATTTTTATAGTGGTACCCACACTTCAATTGTTGATAGTTTCAATCCGCCAGCTAGTGCTGATCACTTTCAAGACTTAGAAATTGAATTTTCAACTAAATCATCAGTCATTAAGACTGGTCTTTGTTTGTTTTCTTAGGTTTAATAAATTGCCTTAGTCCTTACTTCACTTCATATAAACTCTTAGGAGCCTTAGTGCAGTTATTATTGCAAACTTTGCCCATCTTTTTATACTTGACAAATATAAAAATTCTTGGTTTAAAGTCCTTAGTCTATAATAATTTACCCCAAGCCTTCAGACCTTACAGTTTTGGCCATTAAATCCAGTATAGTTGTTATATGTCTGAACTGTTGGGTATAGCTAGCAAGAATTAGCCCTGGTAATTGTTTAATTACTATACCTGAATACAGGGTAGTAAAACCAAAGTGAAGTGAACAATATGTGGGGGTAAAAATGTATCTTTTTTCATATGAAAACCAAGTATATATAGAGAGGTGGGAAATTGGTAGAGGGGAAATTGTTGGGATGGAAGGCTGGGGAATTAGGCCAGGTTTGGCATCAATACCATAATTAAAACATCAATATCAATATAGGCTATTGATTTTACACCCGGAAGTAAAGATTGATCAGGTAATTGGATTATTGATGTTACCTTCATTTAGGTTTCTAGACTCAAGCACCAATTATGAGCCTTAATTCTGGAATTGAAGGCCTTGTTTGTTGCCCCTTTGTGTAACCTCCAAATTGCTAAATTACTGAGAGGATTTGAGTGTAATCCAGAATGCTCTGGTATCCACTAGTTCTTGATCAATTGGTTGAGCAATTGCCTATGTGTAATTTTGTTCTGGATCCGACTTTGAATTTAATGCCCATCAAATCCATCACATTTTAGCACATTGCAACAATAGTGATGCTTGGGTGCTTAATCAACGGCTATGCACACTAATAATAAAATATAATAGTAAATAATAAAATTTATGTAAGTGCATATGTGTTTTATTAATGAAATTAAGATTTGGCTTAAAAAGTGTTGGCTTGGCCACTTTTATTTCTAGAGTGCCAATCACAGGTAATTTTAACTATTATTGGTGAGCTTACATATAAATTCCCCCTGGAATTGGACTTTTGTTGCAACTGAACCAATTAGGATTCAGTATTTAGAATCAAGGAAGACAACAATCCAATATAATGGACAGGAATAATAAGAATAAGGTACTGTTTATTATAGAATATTTTGATTAATATACCATATGGGGAAATCCACACGGCCACAAGGGGGTAGAATGGTGGCTTGTTTCATGTAAGAATTTGAGACGAGTAATAACTTGTGCGGGGATCAACAGGTTGAATTGGTAGAACTCCTAATTAGGAGAAAGTGCCCGCAATTTGATACTGCCATCAGATTGGTTCATGTTGTTAGATACATCAAGGGGCAACTCATTGAGTGCCCCCTGTGTATTGTAAGATACATTGGCAGGCAAGTCTGGGGAATTGATTGTAACACCCCTTTGCCCCCTGCTTGTTGTCAGACACTAGGATTAGAGTCTGCAGAAGAGCTGGGAAGATCTGCACAAACAACCTTTATGTGGGAATGGCGCAGCAGGGGCGCAAGCAATCATGGTGGAGCGTCTTGGTGTTCCCTTGGGCATCCTTAAGCTGATAGGTGTGATTGTCATGGACTTCAGCTATCTTGAAGGACCCTAGATGTTTGGGTTCCAACTTAGCCAAATGGGGGTTGAGGGTGTAGACAGGGTCACCTACAGCGTATCTGGTTTCAAGGTGCTTCATCCCTCCTTCAATTTACTTGTGTTCAATTTCTCCGGCTTTGGCATGTCATTGATTTAGGGATGGAGTCGTCAACAGGGGGTTTCCCGGGAACTGTAGACTGTAAATTCCCCTGATCAACTCCTTTCAGACTGCCAGGCGTCCCAAAGGCCAAGGCGCTGGGACTGAACCTGGTGCCTCTATTGATTCTTGCTTGTAAAATAAGTAGAGTGGTTGGAAAGTGTTCAGTACACGCGGTATTGGGGTGCTCCTGTGAGAGCTTGGCAATCAGATGGATCAGGGAGCCATTTAACTGTTCCACGTGTCCATTGGCTTGAAGATGATAAGGGGTGGTAACTATCTGTTGGAGGACATTCTTGGCGCAGTATGCCTTCATGACCTGTCTAACAAGTTTGCGGCCACCATCTGTGATGAGATGTTTGGGCTGCCCAAAGCGGGCCACAATTTCCTTGCCATAAAGCGGGTGATGGTGGTGGTGTGGTTAGTTGTTGCCCAAGCCACGGTCTAGTGAGTGAAGTAGTTGATGGTGGTTATGATGTATTTCTTTCCCAGTCTGTCTTCAGGGAGGGGCCTGACCACATCAAGGGCCCACTGTTGGAAGGGTTCTGTGGCCTTAATGGGCAAGACAGACTTGGGGGTGCAGGTTTGGATGTATTTTTTTTTTGCACAGCACACATGTTTCAAGGAGATCCAAGATATCTTGGCGCATGTGTGTCCACCAAACCTTTTGTTTCATGATTTTGAAGAGGTTGTGTCCTCTGATGTGACCCAAGGTGCGGTGGTAATGCAGTATTATGTTGCCTTGTTGTGTGGTGGGAATGTAAGGCGTCTTCTCACCTGTCTCCACCCGGCGGCAGACGTTGCTAGAATTGGTGGTGAACTGACTTTTGTTGTCCTTCAGCTTGGAGATGATTACTGAGTCAATGCCTTTGTAACAATTTGCCTCAGGACAGAGGTAAAGCATTGGCCAGTCTGGATCCAAGCCATCATCCCCGGTGATGGATGCTATGTAGAGTTGTGAGAGGGCGTCAGCTGTAACAAGTTCCTTCTCAGGCTTGTACTTAATGCACAACTGGTGGGGGATAGACGCTTGACCCAGCCTGCTTGGCAGCGTGTCAAGTGGGACTGTGTGTTGAAGTACTGGAGTGACTTGTGATCTTTCAGGACGCAGGGTGGAAAGGTCGCCCCTTCCAGGTAACAGCGCCATTTCTCAACACAATGCACAATTGCCACCAATTATTTATTGTGTATAGGGTAATGTTGTTCTGAGTCAGTGAGCTTCCTGGACTTATATGCCACGGGGAGGAAGACGCCTTTGTCAGTTTCTACCCATAGTATGTCCCCTATGGTCCTGTCAGAGGCATCAGTCTCAAGTTTGTATTGGCGGTTCTGATTGGGGAACTGCAATATGGGTGCAGTTGTAAGTCTCTGCTTCAATGTCTCAAATGCTTGATCTCTGGTAGGGGTCCAGTGGAAGTGCTATTTAGTGTTCAGGAGCTCAGTGAGAGGTGCAATAAGTTCTCCACAGTTGGGGATGAATTTATGCATGTAGGCAACCATGCCCAAGAAGGTACGCACCTGACCAACATCAGTGGGAGGTGGCATACTGGTGATTGCCTTGATCTTGGCAGGGTTGGGCTTTATCTCTTGAGCAGAGATGGTGTTCCCAAGGAACAGCAGCTCTGACTTGAGAAACTCACATTTGGAGGGTTTAGCTTTTAGCTGGTTTTTCCAAAGGGTGTCAAGGACAGCACGGAGATGTCAGAGGGGTGTGGTTTGATCTTGACTGAAGACAATAATGTTGTCAAGGTACACAATCACACATTTCCCAATCAATTCCTCAAATGCTTTGTTCATCAACATGGCAAAGGTAGAAGGGGAGTTAGTCATCCCAAAGTTCATGACCCAAAACTCAAACAATCTGTAGCGTGTGCAGATGGCAGTTTTTGCCTCATTCCCTGGCGCAATGTGGACCTGGTTGTACCCCGCAGTGAGATCAATCTTGCTAAAGATCTTTGCACCCACAAGTGTGTCAAACAGGTTGTCAATTAATGGCAGGGGGTACTTATTTTTAACTGTCACCTCATTTAGGGTTTGGTAATCTGTGACCAGGAAAAGGGACCCGTCCTTCTTGGCTACAAAGAAGACAGCTGCTCCATATGAAGAGAGCAAGGGGCAAAGGAAGCCCTTGTCAAGCGCGTCCATAAGGTGCTGGCAGATGGTCTCATCTTCTTTTGGTGTGAGTTGGTATAAGGGACGTGCTTTAGGTAACAACCCTTGGAGTTGTACAGCGTGCTGGATCTCCCGGGGAGGAGGTAGTTGTTCAAGTGTCTCACTGAACACGTCCTTATATTCCTTGAGGAGTGTGGCAAGCGCTGGTGAAGATAAAGTGATCAAGGGAGGAGCCGCAGGTAGTTCAGCGTGGATAACTTCAACTGAGCATTGATTGAAGTCTAGTTCCCCCCCTTTAAATTGTACAAGTCTGTCTCTGTTATTCTGAAAAACACAGTATTGTGAAGTAGCTTGCTCATTTTGACAGGATAGATCTGAAAGCCTACCCCATTTTTATTGAAGGTGATAACAAACGTGACTCAATCAATGTAGGGATGATTGTGACAAAGCCAGTCAAGGCCGGCAATTAAATTGTGGCTGAGCCCGGCCATGATTGTCCCAGAGAGCTTAACCTGGATGTTCCCCATTCTCACAGAGAAGGGGACTGTCTCATGGGTAATTGCCACTCTCTGGGAGTCAGCCACCTGTACTGCCTTGAATCTGCTTAGCACTTGGTCTAACTGTTGAGTATCTGCAAACGTCTGGTCCACCATGGTGTGGTTGGCCCCAGTATCTACCAGTAGTTTGTGGGTGTTCCCATGGAAACAAAAGGGGTAGGCCAAGTGAGTTACTTTATTTGGAGAGTGACTGGCTTGAAGTATGGGATTGTTGCTGTGAACTTGGAAGACGTTGAGGGTTTCAACTTTGTGGACGTTGTAGTTGCAGGGGTTCTTTGCTAGGAGGGATTGAGAGTGAGGGTCAAGTGGGGTTGTAGAACCTCTTGTAGCTATAACCCCCTGGCTTTCCCTGGGTCCTCAATTTGGGCTAGCTGGAGCTCCCCCTTGTGGGGGCCTTTAGTCCTATTATCCTGCTGATGGGGCTGGAGGTGACCTACTTGGTTGTGGGCACTGCCAGGTATTGCACAAGGTTGAGGTGGAGCATCATTTGTACGGCAGAAACACATTGAAGCCTGGTTGTTGGCCTCCACAATGGCTTTGTAGCAGTCATCAATGGAGGTGAAATAACCTGCAGGGACCCACTTACAGGTATGGGGCTTGAGCCCATTGCCTATCAGGGTCAGGACCATGGTGTTCCCGTTGGTCACGGCTTCTGGGGTGGCAGCAAGGTATTCAGGAATGGATTCAGTCTCTTTAATTGCTAGAAGGGGAGTTCCCACCACAATAGGAGAGAAGGTTTTGCTGTAGCAGGACTTTGTGGCATCCCTGAATGCCGCCCAGATGACTTTGATTTCCTGATTGGCCCAGTTGATAAACCACACAGCGGCAGGCCCGTGAGGCGCCCAGACGCAGTAGAAACCCACATGGAATCAGTTACTTGGAAGATACAAAGGCAGGTTTTGGTAGAGTGAAGCTAGCTGACAATGTTGGCTCCTTTGACCCCACCCGCAAAGGATTCCAGCTGGAGGTTGAGCATGCACTGTGAAAGGTCCAACTGAGGCGGGGTGACGCTGGTGTCACGCTGTTCAAGGCAGAGTTGATTGTACACACTTATAAGAACTAGCTGGTCTTGATAAATAACGTATCAGTTGGGGATGTCCCACTCAGGGATTGGCAGGAAGGTCTCTTGATGGGGAGTAGCCATATGGCCTGTACTCTGTCCTTTATTAGGTTGAATTTTTTTCTTTAGGTAGGTTGTGAACCTACTTCTGCTATCACTGTTGCAACTGAACCAATGAGGATTAAGTATTTGGAATTGGGGAAGACAACAGTCCAATAGAAAGGACAGGAATAATAAGAATAAGGTATTGTTTAATGTAGAATATTGTGATTAATATACCATATGGGGAAATCCACACAGCCACAAGGGGGTGGCATGGTGGCTTGTTCCATGTAAGGATTTGAGCTAAGGAATAACTCATGCGGGGATCAACAGGTTGAATTAGTAGTGCTTCTAATTAGGGGAAAGTGCCCCAATTTGATACTGCCATCAGGTTGGTTCATGTTGTTATATATGTCAAGGGGCAACTCATTGAGCACCCCCTGTGTATTGTAAGATAAATTGACAGGCAATTCTGGGGAATTGGTTACAACACCTTGAACTAACAGGGTTATTACACAGTGTTGACTTCCAGTGTCTTTAATCTCAATCTTTGGTTTTGAACCCCTGAATCACTAGTAAAGATTAGCTTAAATTGTTTAAGCCAAAAATACTAATAGATTCACATAGACGGTAGTCAGCTCCCTGGTAGCCAAAAATCTGTCAGCTACCAGGGAGTTGACTTCACCACAGTTGCCAGCTGGCCTTTCCTATCTGGGCTGGGAGATCTGGGGATGAGATATTTTCTGGGGTTACATCCATATATCCGAGGTTGATAGAGTTCAGTGAAATGCACCAGATCAAAGGGTGATCCAGGGGATCAGTAAGAATTGGGATGTGGGTCCTCAGATGGGTCAGCAGGTTGACTTGCAGGGGCAGAGTGTAAAGTCACTCCCTCCTTTAGCCTTGGGTAAAAAATCTTCCCATAATGCACAAAAAAATCTGCTCAGAAGCCAGTCAAGCCCTGTCGTGATCTGAGGCGCGGCACAGAGTCACAACAGGAAATCCTAACCTTAGAATTTGATTTTTACTAAGTCTCAGTTAGAATGGCAGGTAAGGCTATGTGATTACCTTGTAGCTCTGATTGGATAATATCTGCTAGACAGGGCTAGGGAGGCACCAAAGTACGTGGAGACACAAAGACAAAAATGTGAATAGAACTTAATTTTATTGAAAAATAGGGAATGTAATATATAGTGGTAGACAATACCACAAAACACTACCAGGACAGTAGGATCACTAGTCACAAGCATGAGTGGGGCAAGTGAGTTGCGCAGGATCAGGAAACTGAACAATTGTATTTCCCAATTTGAAGCCAGCCTCATTTCAAAGGGCAAAAGCAAAAGAGAGAGATTTTTCCTTGAAATAACTCAACAAAGGCAAAATCAAAACATGGTGAATGGCGGCATTCACAACACTGTCTCCCTCTAGATTAGCCTTAGGGGGTGATACTTGCGGAGGAACTTTGCATGCACACAAGCAAAAGATCAATCACTAGAGAGGAGTTTTACTGTATACTCTGACTCTTGCTTGAAGGTCACTTCCAAGGGCCCAATCCACAACAAGTCTAGCTTATGAGCTTGTCCTCCTACTCTGTGTTTATAATACAAAACAAGGTCTCCAATGGCAAACTCAGGCAGGGGGGATCTCCTGGCATTGTCAGGGGAGAGCTCTAGAAGCTTGGTCTTATAGGCGGACATGTAGGAAGAGGCCTGAATATCAATGATTTTGTTAACTAGATTCTTGATATGCTCATCAGGGTTCATGGCCTTATCAGAGGAGAGTAGGGGGCCCCAAGAGCAAGGGGGTAGTGGCTTCACAATCATACAGCATAGCAAAAGGGGAATACCCGGTGACACAATGTTTGCTAAGGCAATAGGCAAATAGAGCAGCAGGTAAGTATAGATCCCAGTTGGCAGTGTCAGAGTAAGTGATTTTCCTCATGATAAAAACCATAGTTGAGTTTGCGTGCTCAACTGCCCCATTGGTGGAAGGATTATAGGGGGCAGAGAAAGACTGATAAGACCCCAAGGCTTCAACCACAGATGTTACTAACTTGGCATTGAAGTTAGTCCCATTGTCAGACACCAACACTTGAGGGCAACCATGGCAGAAGAATATATCTTGCAGCAGAAAGGCGGTGGTTGTCTTGGCAGTGATGTCTTTAGTAGGGCGAGCTTCTACCCACTTGCTAAAATGATCAACAGCAATTAGGATAAAGCGGCACCCAGTGCAGGAGCAAGGGAGAGGCCCTACAGTGTCAATACTGACAGTGTGAAATGTGTGTTGAGGGGGGACTAGCTTTAATTCATGAGTGTTGGCTTTAGGTTGTTGGAGTTGGCAATCATAACAACTAGCAATAACATCTTGGATCAGCAAGCAAAGATTTTCCCAGAAGTAATTCCTCTGGAGCAAGACATGGGTCTTGGCAATGCCTCTGTGTCTCATCTCTTTATGAGCTTAGAGCACCAACAAAAGGCAAAGACTAGGTCTTACATAGGGCAATTAGTGGTTTTGTACTTTCTTGAAAAGCTGATTGTCACAAATGAGGGTGTCTTCAGATAGCTTAGAAAGGGCAACTCAAACTTCCTCTGTCTTGTTCTCCCATGACAAAGGATATCCAATTAGTTAATACAACCGGCCAGCATCAGCAGGGTGTAGAGCAAGGATTGGCATTCTGGACAGTCTATCAACATTCTGATGTTGAATCTTGGGGCGGTGCAGCACAGTGAAATTGTACCCTTGCAGGTGGAGAGCTCATCTAGCTAGTCATCCTTCTGGTTCCTTGAGTTGCTATAGCCATTTGAGCAAAGCATGGTCAGTAACCACAGTGAAATGGGTGCCATACATGTAATGGCGGAACTTTTTGACAGCATGCAGCACAGCAAGGCACTCCTTCTTGGTCACACTGTAGTTCTTCTCGTGCTTATTCAGGACACAAGAGGTATAGGCTACAGGGTGATTCACACCTTAATTGTCCAGTTGAGCCAAGATAGCCCCAATAGCCAGGTCACTAGCATCAGTATATAGGATAAATTCCTTATTGTAATCAGGATATACTAAGATGGGAGCCTCTTTGAGTTTTTGTTTGAGGGTTTTAAAGGCTTGTTGTTGGCTGGCGGTCTATTTAAAAGGGACATTACGCAGCAGCTAGGCCAAGGGTTCACTAGTATCAGCAAAATTAGGGATGAACTGTCTGTAGTATTCCATCATGCCCAGAAAGACTTTAACTTCTTTCAGGTTAGTGGGTGGAAGCATTTTTTCAATGGCCTAAACTTTCTTAGTCATGGGGAAAATTCCTGTCTGAGTCACTTCATGTCCCAAGAATTCAAGGTGTTCCTTGAAGAAGGCACACTTAGATGGTTTTAACTTAAGACCAGCTTCTTGAATCTTGATGAACACCCCTTTAAGATGGACCAGGTGATTGGTGAAGGTATCACTGAAGACAGTTATATCATCTAAGTACACTAAAACACATGAGAGCTTCAAATCACAGAGGATGGAGTCCATGACTTGTTGGAAAGTAGCTGGCACATTGCAGAGTCCTTGTGGCTTTGTGTAGGCTTAAACAATCCTTTGGAAGTGATGAGTTCAGCCTTCTGTCTATCTTTGGGAGAGAGATTAACTTGCCAGTAAACATAATCCAGATCCACAGCAGAGAAGAACTTAGAGCCCCCAAGGCAGCAGAGAGCATTGTCAATGTGTGGTAGGGGGTAGGAATCCTTTTTGGTTAAGGAATTCAAGTGTTGGTAGTCCATCACAATACAATGACCTCCATACTTCTTTTCAGTATGAGTAAGGAGGAGACCCATGGAATTTGGGAAGGAGCAAGCAGTCCAGCGTCTAGAAGTTGCTTGAGCTCTTTAAACACCTGAGCATCCTCTACTTGACTGCAGCAGTAGGGTTTAGCGCAAAAGGGGGAGCACACCAGTATCAATCTGGTGAATGACGCCTTTGGCTAAACCATAATTGGTGCTATCCTTAGCCAAGATATCCAAAAACTGATCCAGTAGGTCAAGCACTTCTTTCTGTTGAACTGGAGATAGCTGTGGGAAGTCTTGAAAAGTGAACAGTGATAGGACTTGTGGCTCATCTTTAGTAGGTTAAAGTCCTGAAACGTACCAAAGGGATTTAGTGATAGGATGTCAGGGGCATTCAACAACTTGCTATAGCCAACAACCTGTCCTCTAGACATCTTTATGGGGAGAGCAGTCAAATTGGCCATCAGCAGTTGAACAGGGTCTTTATGAGAGACATCCAAGATTCCTGGGCAGAGATAGGGCTTGTTGCGTCCTAGCAAGGGAGGAGAGTACAACTCTAAGAATGTACGCTTGGGAAGCTCATATGATATTTGGGAGTCTAGGATAGCCTGAGATCCAGGGGGTATGGTTACAGAGGAAGTGGCCAGGAGAGGAATCCCCTCAGACGCAGGATAAGCCATGGGAGGGCACTTCATGTTAGAGGAATGGGTATGTTATTTTAAAGTGAAAACACCAGTGGGGTATTCCAAGGCACATGTATTGAGGCGCTTCCTGTGAACTTTAACTGGCTCTTAAAAGATCAAAAGGACCTTGTATCCTAAGATAGAGAGGTAGCTGTCCTTTAAGTTGATGATCCCATTATATTCCCTAAGGAATTGAGTACCAACTAGAAGGTTGTAGCTCTCATTCTCTAAGACAACAGCAGGCGTGGCCAAGAGTAGCTTGCCAAACCGTATGGACAGAGCAGAATAAGCTCCTATAGCACAAGTCATGGACAGCCCAGCTGTGCCATACAACTGATGATAGTTGAGGTCAGGGGCAAGTTTGAGATTCTTGACAAGCTTCAAGGAGACAACATTAACAGGAGACCCTGTGTCTAAGACAGCCTTAATTTTCACCTTTTGGATTGATATTTCTACACAAGTGGTGGTACAACCAAAGGGAGGGAGGACAGCCAGAATGTCTTAGGATTCTGCTAGTTCTTTGTCCCACTTTTTAATCATGCATCTCAAGCCTTGGAACTCCTTATAGACAGTCTGGAGAGGAAGTGAGACTTAAACATTTTTGAACACAGCGTCAGCGGCCTCAGCAGCTTCCTTGGAAGACTTGACAAGCACAGGGGATCTCTTGGCTTGAGTGAGGTATGGATGAGAGACATCCTCCTTGGCCTCAGACAAAGGCTTGTCAGTTGTTGTAGTTTTCCCAGAACGTAGCTTATAAGGGACTACAATAGTTTTGGGGACAGCCAGGACGGAGTACCCATAGGTGTTGGGATTTTCTATATCAGAATTGTCCATGTCAGAGTCATCAGAGATGTTGTGGAATAACAGCAGAATGGGAGGAGCTTCAGTGTCAGCAGGCTCAGAGTCAGTAATGGAGGGGGGAATTAAAGGAGACTGGGAAGAATTGTCAACTGAGAGCGTCTCTGCCTCTAGGTTAACTGTTCTTTTCCTTCCTGTTCTTTGGGATCAGCTCCTTCAACTTAAGGATTGATACAGACTCAGGAATGGTGACCTATCTGTCCACAGTTATGGTAACCATGTTGTTGAGGAGGATTCTGCGAGTTCATGGTAAGGATATGAGGACCACGTGAAGACAAACCAGAGGTAGAGGCGGCACAATTCTCCCACACAACTGCCCCAGAATGGGTAAGGTGCATATCCTGCAACAGTGTCTTTATGCTCTTCATAGAAGAAAGCATGGCTTTATGGGCCTTGAAGTGAAGACACAGGAGCTGGTTAACCTTGAGGGCTTGAGCGCAAGCCATGTATGCTTCATGTGCGGTCAACTGGCGGCTTATGATCAGTTGTTGTCCTTCCATTTAGAATCTATTTGCAAATTCAGCTATGGTCTCCTTTGGCTTGAAAGCAATGTGCATGAAGGCGTCCTTCTTCACTTCCAAACTAAGGTCACCACCAAATTTTTCAATCAGAAGTTGCTTCTTATCTTCCCAGGTTTCATTGATGGGAAGCTCTGGTACTACTACCTCTTGACAGGTCAAGTGTAGACAGGTCAGAATGAGTTTCTTCTTAACCTCATCTGAGGCTCTTCTCATGACAGTTTCGTAGATAGTTAGGAAAGCTGCAATGGTCAAGGTTCTGGGATCAAAGACTTGCTTAAAGGTAGGCTTGAAGTGAGCTTCTGGAGTTGGGCCGCCATTATTGCTATTGAGTACATTTATGTATGGGGAGAATTCTGCTTCTGAATCAGTGGGGGGCTGCCTGGCCCACATCTGGCAAACACTTTCTTCAAGGGTAGTCAAGGTTTCAGCAGTGCAGGTGCCCGTATTGTTAGCTAGGGTGGTCTACCGCTCATTAACATCCAGGTGCTGGCCCTGTGCTGTTACTACTGAGGACAGTTCAGTCATCTGGGAAGTAAGAGTTGGGCCTACCAAAAGACAAGGGGTGAACCTGTCATTTACTGAATCAATCACTTCACTTAGCTCTTGTATGTCTTTATCAAGCTCAGAGTGATCTCGCTTCTGGAGGTCCACCTCATTGGCTAGAGATATCAACTCTCTAGCACAATGAATGTGGGGGGCTCCTGACAAGCCAGGGCAACAACCATCTTTGCCCACAACTTCAGGTGAACTAACAACAGAGACCATTGCCTCACGCAAAGTAGCAACCTCTTGTTGTAAATCATCAACCTGAGCTGTCAGAGCAAGCACTTGAGGACCAGGCTGAGGGGCTTTGGGGAGGCAATCCTGACTGCAGGTAGATGCTCTTAAATCTCAAATGGCATCCCAGAGTCTCTGTTCTCTATCTGCTAACTTGTTGGATGGAGGAGAAGACGGGGTATCTGCTTTGGAGGCAGACAGTTCATTTACTTGAGTCTGGAGTTTGGCAATGGTAGCAGAGGTAGCAGCCCTGTTCTTGATCAAAGTCCTTGCCAAGTTTGTGGAGGCCCTTTGCAGCATGGAACAATACTTGCTGTAATTGGTTGAAGGAATAAGCACTGAACTTGTTGAGTTGTTGCACAAGGCGTTCAAAGTTGGTGAGATAGGCGTTTAGAGTGGAGTCTACTTGGGCACGCCAGGGCTGTTCCAGCTGGTGGAACTCATGAAGGCGCTCTCTGACATACTCAGAGATGGATTGGCGCATTATTTTAATGGAGGTGACCAAGCAAGATTGGGAGGTGACAGAGTCACGCTGATTGTCTGATACTAAGGAAAACAGGGAGTGAATCTACTGCTGGTAGGCTGCAAACTGATCCCAGTGATTAGTGATAGTGGCTTGCAGAGATGAAATCTCCTGAATGTGGAGCCCTAAAACCATTTGATGATGGGCTAAGGCAGGTTGTATGAAAGATGACAATAATTGTTCAGCAGAGCCAGCCGCTGAGAGGAGATCCTGTGAAATTGTGAAGCTACAATCAATTTGTAGTATTCTGCTTGATTGAACTGAAGCTGGAGGCAAGTGATGGCCCCATCATGGGCTATCCCAAGGGCTACTGCCATGATTTGTTCCAAGTCAGGGGTACCCAAAGGGTAGGGCACTAGGCGGGGACCACTCCCAAGGTTCAGCACAGTAGGGACAATAGGCTGGTTGGCAATGTCTTCCTCAATAGGAGGACTGGTAATTTTAGGCAAAGTTGGCTCTTGTATTGGCAAAGGCAAATGTCCTGAAAACTTGTTGCAAAAGGGGTAACCAAGGGGCTTACAGCCCCTGTAGTGATTACCATTTTTGTTGTGATCTGAGGCGCGGCACAGAGTCACAACAGGAAATCCTAACCTTAGGATTGGATTTGTACTAGGTCTTGGTTAGAATGGAAGGGAAGGCTATGTGATTACCTTGTGACCCTGATTAAATATTATCTGCTAGATGTGGCTAGAGAGGCGCCAAAGTACGTGGAGACACAAAGACAAAAATGTGAATAGAACTTAAATTTTATTGGGTATAAAGATTGTGAATATATACTGTGTAGCTTTATCACAAAACAGTACATGGACGGTAGGATCACTTGCCACCAGCATTAGTGGGGCAAGTGAGTTGTGCAGGGATCAGGAAACCAAACAACTGTACTTCCTGAATTGGTCATCAACTCATTTTATAGTAGCAAAAGCAAAAGCGAGAGATTTGTCCTCAAAATGGCCCACCAAAGGCAAAATCAAAACATGGTGAATAGTGGTATTCACAACATTGCCCTCCCCTAGATTGGCCTTAGGGGGTGGTATTTACAAAGGAACTTTGCGTGCACTTGAGCAAGGACAGCCACTAGACAGGGGCTTTACAGTGTATTTGGACCCTCGCTTAAAGGTTACTTCTAGAGGGCCAATCCACAGAGAGTCCAACTTGTGTGCGCGACCACCTACTCTGTGTTGGTAGTAAAGGACATGGTCACCAACATCAAACTCAGGCAGGGGGGAGCGTCCAGCATTATCAGGAGAGAGCTCAAGCATCTTAGTCTTATATGCAGAAGTGTAGGCAGAGGCTTGAATATTGATTATTTGGTTGACTAAATCCTTGATGTGGTTGTCAGGATTCATGGCCTTATCTGAGGTAAGCAGGGGGGCCCCAAGAGCAATGGGGTAGTAGCCTCTTGCCCATACAGCATAGCAAAGGGGGAGTACCCAGTGACACAATGTTTGCTAAGGCGGTATGCAAAGAGGGCGGCAGGTAAGTACAAGTCCCAGTTGGCAGCATCTGAGTAGGTGAGCTTCCTCATGATGGAGACCAGTGTTGAGTTAGCACGTTCAACTGCCCCATTAGTGGAAGGATTGTAAAGGTCAGAGAAGGATTGGTGTGATCCCAAAGCTTCAACAACAGAGGTTACTAGCTTAGCATTAAAGTTATTCCCATTATCAGAGAGCAACACTTGAGGACAGCCATGGCGGTAGAAAACGTCTTGCAACAGGAAGGCAGCAGTTGTCTTAGCCGTGATGTCCTTTGTAGGGCGAGCCTCTACCCACTTGCTGAAGTGATTGACAGCAACCAGAATAAAGCAACACCCAGAACAAGAGCAGGGAAGAGGACCTACTGCGTCAATGCTAACAGTGTGAAAGGCATGTTGAGGGGGGAACTAATTTGAACTCGTGGGCAGCAGCTTGAGGCCTCTGCAGCTGGCAGTTGTGGCAGCTAGCAATTTCGTCTGGTATCAGCAGGCAAAGGTTCTCCCAAGAGTAGTTCTTCTGAAGCCAGTCAAAGGTCTTGGCAATGCCTCCATGCCCAGTTTCTTTATGAGCTTGTGACACCAACAAGAGGCAAAGACTGGGCTGTACATAAGGCAGATACTGGTCTTGTACCTTTTTGAAGAGCTGATTGTCATATATGAGGGTATCTTTGGATAGCTTAGACAAGGCCAGTTGTACCTCTTCTGTATCACTTTCTCAAGAAGAAGGATACCCAATTAGTTCATATAATTGGTCGGCCTCTGCAGGATGCAAATCAAGAATAGGCATTCTGGAGAGCCCATCAGTGTTCTGATGTTGAATTCCAGGGCAATGGAGCACCGTGAAGTCGTATCCCTGGAGACGTAGAGCCCATCTAGCCAGGCGCCCTTCAGGCTCCTTAAGCTGCTGTAACCATTTAAGAAAAGTGTGGTCAGTGACAACTGTGAAGTGGGTGCTGTATATGTAATGACAAAACTGCTTGACTGCATGCAACACGGAAAGGCACTCCTTCTCTGTGACACTATAGTTCTTCTCATGCTTGTCTAGCACGCGGGAAGTGTAAGCCACAGGATGGTCTACACCCTTGTCGTCCAGTTGGGCCAGAATGGCTCCAATAGCTAGATTGCTAGCATCAGTGTACAGGATGAACTCCTTATCATAGTCAGGATACACTAGGATTGGCGCCTCTTTGAGTTTTTGTTTAAGGGTCTCAAAGGCTTGCTGCTGACTGGCAGTCCATTCAAAAGGAACATTACATAATAGCTGGACTAAAGGTTCACTAGTATTGGCAAAGTCAGGGATAAACTGTCTGTAGTAGCCCATCATCCCCAGGAAGACTTTTACTTCTCGCAAGTTGGTGGGCAGAAGCATGTTGTCAATGGCTTCAACCTTCTTAGTCATAAAGTGAATCCCTGTCTGGGTTACTTTGTGGCCTAAGAACTCAAGACGTCCCTTGAAGAAGGCGCACTTGGAAGGCTTCAGTTTGAGGCCAGCTTCTCAAATCTTTATGAACACCTCTTTGAGATGAGCCAGGTGATTGGTGAAGGTAGCGCTGAAAACTGTTATATCATCCAAGTATACTAGGACGCACGTCAACTTCAAGTCACAAAGGATTGAGTCCATGGCCCTTTGGAAGGTGGCTGGGGAGTTGCAAAGTCCCTGTGGCATGCGAGTAGGCTCAAAAACCCTTCAGAAGTAATGAGCGCGGCTTTCTGGCAATCCTTGGGGGGATAGGTCAACTTGCCAGTATCCAGACGCCAGATCCATGGCAGAGAAGAACTTAGAGCCTCCAAGTTGTTGGAGATCATCATCAATTTGCGGCAAGGGGTACAAGTCCTTCTTGGTCAAAGAGTTTAATCGGCAATAGTCTATCACAATACAATGACCCCCATCCTTCTTCTTTAAGATGAGTAGTGGGGATGCCCAAGGAATTTGGGAAGGTGCCAGCAGCCCAGCATCTAACAGTTGTTTGAGCTCTTTAGATACTTGGGCGTCTTCCACACAACTGCAACAATATGGTTTAGCACGGAAGGTAAGTGCCGCCAGTGTCAATTTGATGGATAACGCCTTTGGCTAGCCCATAATTGGTACATTCCTTAGAAAAGATATCAGAAAATTAGTCTAGTAAATCTAGCACCTCTTTCTGTTTAAATGGGGACAGTTGTGGGAAGTCTTGTGCAGTGAACAAAGATAGGACCTGTGGCTCATCCTCTGGTAGGTTAAAATCTTGAAACATACCAAAGGGATGAAGAGACAGGACGTCAGGAGCGCCCAACAACTTGCCATATCCAACAACCTGCCCCCTTGATACGGTTATGGGGATTGCAGTCAGGTTGGCTACCAACAACTGAACAGGGTCTTTATGAGAGACATCTAGGATTCCAGGACAGAGGTAAGGTTTGTTGCGTCCTAAGGAGGGGGGAGAGTACAACTCCAAGAAGGTGCGTTCAGATAGTTCATAAGATATCTGGGAGTCCAGGATGGCCTGGGAGCCAGGTGGGATGGTGACAGCAGATGTGGCTAGGAGGGGGATCCCTTCAGACGCAGGACAAGCCATGGGTAGACATTTCATGTTTGAAGAGTGGGTGTGATACTTGAGGTTAAAAACCCAATGGGATATTCCAAGGCACAAGTCTTGAGGCGTTTCCCCGGAACTTTAACTGGCTCTTTGAAGATTAAGGGGACTTCATATCCCAGAATAGAGAGGTAGCCATCTTTCAAGTTGATTATCCCATTATATTCCCTAAGGAACTGGGTGCCAACTAAGAGATTATAACTCTCATTCTCCAAGACAACTGCTGGCGCAGCTAGGAGAAGCTTGCCAAACCGCATGGGCAGAGCAGAGTAAGCGCCTATGGCGCGGGCCATAGACAGTCCAGCCGTGCCATACGGCTGGTGGTAATTAAGGTCAGGGGCAAGTTTGAGTTTCTTCACAAGTTTGGAGGAGACAATGTTGACTGGAGAGCCAGTGTCTAGAACAGCCTTAATCTTCACTTTTTGAATGGATATCTCTACTCGAGTGGTAATGCAACCAAAAGGGGGAAGGACAGCCAGGATATATTGAGCCTCTGCTAGTTCCTTATTCCACTTCTCAATCATGCATCTTAACCCTGGAAACTCCTTATAAACAGTCTGGAGGGGGAGAAAAACAGTTACATTCTTGAAGACAGCATCAGCAACCTCAGAAGCTTTTTCTGACAACTCCACTAGCACGGGGGACCTCTTGGCCTGATTGAGGTAAGGGCGCAAGACAATCTCTTTGGCCTCAGGAAAAGGCTTAGCGGTAGTTGTAGTCTTTCCTGAGCGTAACTTATAGGGAACTGTAATGGTTTCGGGAACGGCCAAAACGGAGTACCCATATGCATCAGTGTTGTCAATATCAGAATCATACAGGTCAGAGTCATCAGAGATATCATGAAACAGGAGGAGGATAGGAGGAGCCACATTATCAGCAGGCTCAGATTCAGCCATAGAGGGAGGGATTGGAAGAGACTGGGAAGAATTGTTAATCAAGAGCGTCTCTGCCTCTAGGTTGACTGCTCTTTTCATGCCTGTTCCTTTGGGTCAGCTCCTTCAACCCGCAGATTGGTGCAGACTTGAGAATGATGACCTATCTGACCACAGTTGTGGCAATCTTGGCGTTGAGGAGAATTCTGCAAGTTCATAGTAAGAATGCGAGGACCATGGGAAGATGAACCAGAGTTAGAAGCAGCTCAACTTTCCCTAACAACGGCACCAGAGTGGGTAAGGTGCATATCCTGCAACAACGTCTTTATGCTCTTCATAGAAGAGAGCATAGCCTTATGGGCTTTGAAGTGAAGGCACAGAAGTCAATTAACCTTGAGGGCAAGCCATGTAGGCTTCATGGGCTGTCAACTGTCTGCTCATAATCAGTTGCTGTCCTTCCATGTAGAATCTATCTGTGAACTCAGCTAGTGTCTCTTTAGGCTTAAAAGCAATATGCATGAAGGCATCCTTCTTCACTTCCAGGCTAAGGTCACCACCAAACTCATCAATCAGAAGCTGCTTCATATCTTCCCACGTCTCAACGGAGGGTAGTTCTGGCATAACTACCTCTTGGCAGGTTGAGTGTAGACAGGTCAGAATGTGTTCCTTTTTGACGTCATCTGATGCTCTTCACATGGCAGTTTCATAGATAGTTAGTAAGAAAGCTGCTCTGGTCGAGGTTCTGGGGTCCAAGACCTGCTTAAAGGTAGGCTTAAAATGTGCCTTGGGAGTTGGACCACCATTGTTGCTATCAAGCATGTTGATATGTGGGGAAAATTCTGCCTCAGATTCTGAGGGGGGTTGTCTAGCCCATAGCTGGCAAACTCTTTCTTCAGGGGTGTTAAGAGTCTCAACAGCATGGGCCCCAGTATTGACAGCTTGAGTGGTCTGTTGTGCAGTAGTATCTAGATGTTGACCTTGGGTGGTCACTATTGTGGAGAGTTCAGCCAGACGTGAAGTAAGTGAGGGCCCCACCAAGAGGCAAGGGGTGAATCTATCCTTTACAGATTTGATTACTCCATTCATCTCTTGTACGTCTCTATCCAGCTCAGTGTGGTCCCACTTTAATTGATCCACCTTGCTAGCTAAGGCAATTAATTCCCTAGCGCATTGAATTCCAGGTGCTCCAGATAAACCAGGGCAGCAGCCTTCTTCATTGACAACCCCAACTGGATTAGCAGCAGTTGCCATCATTTCACGTAGGGCGGCAAGTTCTTGCTGTAGCTCCGCAACTTGGGTAGTCAGTTCAAGAACCTGGGGTCAGGTTGAGGCGCCTCAGCAGGACGTCCCTGACTGGGAGTAGTCAAACGTAGTTCTCGAATGGCGTCCCATATTCTCTGCTCCCTATCCACCAAGTCATCAGAAGGGGGAGAGGGCAGAAATCTGGCTTGGGCGTAGATAGCTCATTTACTTGGCACTGGAGTTTGGCCATGGCAGCAGCGGTGGCCGCTCTTTCTTGCTCAGATGCGGTACTGAGTTCATTAAGGCTGCTAGCAGCAAAGCCTGCTACCTGCTGTAGCTGCTCAAAGGAATACGTACTGAAGGCATTAAGCTGTTGCACAAGCTGCTCAAAGTCAGCAAGATAAGCGTTTAAGGTGGAATCCACCTGAGCTCGCCAGGGTTGTTCTAGCCGGTGAAACTCATGTAGACGTTCTCCCACGTATTCAGGATAGACTGGCACATTTGTTCAATAGAATTAACCAAACGGGCCTGGGAGGTGACAGAGCCGCATTGATCATCAGATACCAATGAAAACAGGGAGTGGATCCACTGTTGATCGGCAGCAAACTGGCCCCAGTGATGAGTAACCACTGCTTGCAGAGACGAGATTTCTTGGACGTGGAGCCCCAACACCATTTGATGGTGGGCCAAGGCAGGCTGCACAAAGGATGATAGTGAGTGCTCAGTAGAGCCAGCTGCTGAGAGGAGATGTTGTGGAAATTGAGGAGCCACAATCAATTTGTGGTATTCTGCTCGATTGAACTGAAGCTGAAGGCAAGGGATGGCTCCTTCACGGGCTATCCCAAGGGCTACTGACATGACATGTTCTAAGTCAGGGGTACCCATGGGGTAAGCAACTAGGCAGGGACCATTCCCGAGGTTCAGTATTGTGGGGGTAATAGGCTGGTTTTCAATGTCCTTTTCAATAGAAGGACTGGTAATTTCAGGTGAAGTTGACTCTTGTATAGGCGGAGGCAAAGGACCTGAAAATGTGGATGCAAAGGGGATAACCAAGGGGCTTACAGCCCCTGTAGTGAGCACCATTTTTGTCGTGAACTGAGGTGCAGCACAGACACACAATGGTAAATCCTAACCTTAGGATTGGATTTGTACTAAGTCTTGGTTGGATGACAGGGAAGGAAAATGTGTTTACCTTGCAGCCCTGGAAGAATAATCTCTACTAGTTGTGGCTAGAGAGAGGCGCGGAAGTACAGAAGACACAAAGACAAAAATGTGAATAGAACTTAAGATTTCTTGGCTATAAAGATTGTGAATATATACTGTATAGCTTTACCACAAAACAGTACATGGATCGGTAGGATCACTCGCCACCAGCATTAGTGGGGCGAGTGAGCTGCGCAGGGATCAGGAGACTGAACAATTGTACTTCCTGAAACGGTCATCAACTCATTTTGAGTAGCAAAAGCAAAAGCAAGAGATTTGTGCTCAAAATAACCCATAAAAGGCAAAATCAAAACATGGTGAATAGCTGCATTCACAACAGAGAGCATCCTCCCAAGTGGGCTACCTGGCTGCTTGGTGGGATGATCCTAATAGGTCTGGATTCCTACTTCCCCCAATTATCTGCCAGGTCCTTCCTTTGGACGCCACTCCAAGCGGCCATACCAGTTCTGCACTGGATGGTGTCCTGGTGGATCCCTCCCCCAGGATGAGAGCTGAACTTAGTTAGTTTAGCCCCCTCTCTTATACACAGGACCTGAAGGCACCATGTGCAGGGGATACAAACCTAAAGTAAGATGAAGTAAAATCTGGGTAGGCCAAAGGTTCCTACCACTTTACTTTCAGAATGGTGGTGAAGCCTGGCTCTGAACCATGGGGTACAAGTGCCCCTCTGGCCAGTTTTGATCTGGGGCCGGGCTTCCATGGGCCAGGCAGGCATCTCTTCAGTTTTTGGAGCAGCAGATCAGCCCCTGGCCCAGGGGGTGCTGATTGGTTGCCTGGGGAGGATAGTTGCTGGTCTCTTCTGTTCTTACCAAGGCCCGGATGACCAGCAAGTTTTGCATCAGCGATAGTCAATCACCTGAATTTGGAGTGTTTCCTATTAGAGATTTCTCCTGAGAGATCAGCTGTGGTGCCAATTGGATGGGGTATACTTCAGTATAGGTCCTGGAGTCATGTGTTGACCTAGTGTTTTTTTTATCAACCCCTTGGCCTGGAGTTTTGGCCAAAGGTAGACTCTTGACCTGATTGTATTCCTATGTGGGCTACAAAAACAATAGCCTACCACAAGTTAGGTTGACTGGGTAGGCAGCTGGGCCTGGTGTTGAACTTCTGCCAGGGTGCTGTTCAGTTAGGTGTCTGGTATTGTCATTCATGATAAGGACACATGTAACTTTTTTCCTGTGTACCTTGTACCATTGGAACCACCTCCAACTCCCAAGCCCAACTGTCCGCCTGTAGTTGATACTCTGCTCCAAGCACCTGCCAATCAGTTCATGGGAGTAGTGTACATCACCCTTACTGGGTTGGTGGACATTATGGTGCCTACTGCTGGCCCATGAGCAATTTTGGGACACTCCATTTCCTATCTATCCAAGTTGGCACCAATTGTGTGGTGGGTGCTGCCTTTCACCCCACAGACCAGTGCTGCCCCAGAAGGAAATGAACCTCCCCACAGGACTTGGTATCCTGCCACCTCACTTCACATGATGGCTGAGTGACTTTGTTTGTGGGTTGGATTACTATTGTACTTCATATCTGGTTTGAGTTCTGAGTAACTGTGACTGGGTATATCTTGCCACTGATCTACATGGTAAGCGTATTCACGCCAAAGGACAACTGAAACCGGGGTTTCAGTGATTTCATGGATCTCGTGATGTACCTTGATGCTCCACTTTTATAGTTTGAGTTGCTGATAGGTTGGTTTCGCTGATTGCCACAGCTTTCAACCCCACTGTATATATACTATTTACCGTTCCAACTGTTGAATAAAGCTTCACAGGTGGAGGTATACCAGTATGCTTTGATCTGGTTAGTAGAATTCCTCAATGGATAATTTAGCCGCGGATTGATCGGAATCTAATCAACGATTTGGTGGTCAGGTATTGAGAGGGAAAGGGATGAAACCGAGGGCAATTCTCAACTCGACGCTCCCACTATTGGCTGGAGGTTCGGAGAATAACAGCACTGGCTTGTGCTCGAAATCTTGGGTTTAGTTGGCTAAGCTCAAGAAAATCACTTCAAATCCTTTTTATATGCAAAAGATTAAAGGTCTACGGTGGCGTGAAGTGGTTCCTTTGTTGATTGGTGGCTTAGTACACCTTTTCTAATGATGCAAGTTTAAAAATAGCTAAAGAACTTACTAAACTGGTGGCACCTAGCAATTAGCTAGGTGGAGGTCAAACTCTTGACCAATCAGATAGACAGGAACGGGGGTCGATTTAAGGCAAGTGCAATGGCTTAATTGGGCGGCTCGAACGCGTTCAACCAATCAGGAACTTGGTTTCATAATGGCACTTGAAGATGGGGTTTGGATATCTATTGTTGATCCACTCAAAAAAACTAATGATATTTTTTGCTGAGAAATGGATGGGAATTTCGGTCATTTTGATTGATAGTGGATGCAAAATGGTTTGTGCCAATCCATTGTAGAGGTTAAGCTTCTGGTGGGGTGAAGCCTTCCCTAGAATGTTTTAAACGATGATTGGTTCAGGACTTGTGGTTTTATTTTACGCCCATCAAATATAAATACTAAGCTAATGATTCGATTGAATAGAGCGCTTTATTCAGGATCATGGCGGATTTGTGGCCAATCGATTTAATGGGACAATTGAATTATCTCTCAGGATTCCTTTTATTTGCTTCACCTTATGATGGGATAAGAAGAGGGCTTTTACTCGCTCGTATTGCAAAATTTGAAATCCATTATTGAGTCAGCGATTTTACTCATGATTAAGGGTCCTAATTTTTATTATAGGCGGTGTTTACCCAGCTACATCTTAGCAGGGAGGAGATATATGTTTGGAGTCGATAATAAATGGTCGCAGCACATGTTGATATTAAAGTTCAGATTTAAAATGTGCAATCCTTTATCTTAAACACAGCTGTGGCGTATCTCTATTGAGTCAAAAGTGATTGGATATTATTTTAGTGATTAAAAGGAGGAGAGTTCATGAATTCTTAATATCAATTTATTTAGTGATAAAGGAAATTCGAGAGTGAAGTGGATTGAACAAGTGGATACATGGCCTTTTTCTGAAGGATATAATGGAAGGTGATGGGGCTAGTCAATCTCTGATATGTCGCTTTGGATTGTGAAGCCAGCAGTGGGCCTGGACGTGGCCATGTTTTTGGTATCCCTAGCAGGGTTGGCCATCAACTCTGTTCTTTTATACGTGACACGCGTGTTCCGCGGAGTGACCCAAGCAGTTGATACAGTGTTGATCCAGTTCATTGCAGTTTTTGACGCAGTCATATGCCTTGTCATGATGCTTGGTATTGTCCTGCGCCGCATTGTTGGTGAATCCATCTTATCCAACAATGGGTGGTGGTGTCGGATGTCAGCTATTGTCTATAGCGGGTCTCTCCTAGTGGTTCTGGTGTTCACTGCACTGCTGGCGCTTGTCCGCTACTTGGCTATAGTGCACGGATCACAGATCAATAACCTGCATTTCTCTATTCTGATGTACTCTATACTGGCATCTATATACATCCTGTTTTCTCTGCTTGCCTTCAACTGCACCACTGTTGTGCCTCCTTCGGGGCTATACTGCACACCCCGCTTCTCTGGCCCCAGTTTACTCTCTCGCATCGGGGGCTATATCACGCTCGCTCTGCTTGCCTTTTCGCTTGTCGCCATCCCAGTAAGCTATCTCGGGGTCACCCTGCACTACCAGAAGATGGTCAATGGCTTCAAAGAGTCCTACTCGCTCTGGCGTCTGCAGCGCAGCATCTACTCACTAATTATAGTGATCATCTGCTACACCGCCACCACCCTCCCTGAATTCATCCTTGTGGGCCTCTCCGTCTCCAACCTGGCCACCAGGACCAGCCTTAATGATGGGATTGTCATTCTCTTGCTCAGCACCATAACAATCATCAACCCCCTCTTCTCCCTTCTAATGCACAACGATATCTACCGCAGGTTTCTCAACACGCTCGGCATCACCCCCTACACCACCGAGTACGCCCTGACTTAGTTCCAATAAACCTCAAGAAATAACCCTGTTCATCAGTAGTAGGGCTGCTTCGGCCAAGCCGCGCCCAGTTTCTGGCTCTGGGTCACCCCTGTCAATGATTTATTTTAACCTTTTCATATATGCCGCGATTCCGTTTTAAATAAAGCGGCCAAGAGCCGGAAGCATCCCTAGTCCCACCCCGGATTCTGTCCGAAGTTTCTGAAAATGTGGAAGGCAATATAATTTCTATTTAAATCTGGAATGCCGGAAAAAAGAAGATCCTTGTCTGGGGGTGGGATACCACAGCCCTAATCAGTAGTGTAGATTTAGAACCTGTTGGGCAAAATGCAGCATTGCCAATTCCAACAACACAAGCAACTCAGCTGAGGTATAAATAGGATACTCAATAAACCAACCATTTTCAACTTATTTAAATTGCAAATCCAAAACACAGATAGTCCAACCTGTCACACTAATGTTGAAACAGCAGGCTCAACCCACCAGCAAGGTTCTGAGCAAGCAGGTTTGTGACCCGCAATCCGATTACCCGGCCACTCAAAGCCAGATTAGGAAGTCAACTCAAATTTCCAAATCCAACAACATGAACAAATGATGATCCCTTATGGCGGATACCTTGTTTTGGCACTTGACTCATTACCAGGATCAAGCCACCCCCTTCACCATACAACCGTGTGATCAACACAATCATGTTCCTGTTATCCTTGAGTCACAATGACTATATAATCACTATCTCTCAATAAAGATTATTATCTAGCTTCTAAATATTTTCCCCCTTGTAACTCTGCTAAAACAGCACAGTTATGACATTGTTAGCACAGGTAGGTTCTCTATCCTACCTCATCTTGTAACATTCCGCCTGTTGCCTGTACCTGCCGCGGCCAACAAATCCTTGACAGAATCATGTCTGGCCTTCCGCTGGACTGGACCCCGTACATCCCTGGTACTGAGATACCTGATGGCTTTGTCCTGTACCAGAACATGGTGATTCCACTACCCGCCTTCAACACCATGTCTGAACAAGGGTTCTTCCAGACGGCCACCACCATTCTGCGACCAACTGACAAAAACACCATGCCCCCCTACGTAGCTCAAAGACTATGAAGCGCCACCTTGGAACCTTTTGACAGGGCCAATGACAACAACGCTGCCGCATGGATCTAGTCCGCCCAGAGCAAGCTGGCCCAGATGGAATGCCCACAGCAATTTTGGATTGCAGAAATCTCCATCCAACTGACCCACAACACTGGCACCTGGTGCAACAAGTGGCACGAAGAACACACCAAGAAGAACTGGAATACCTTCAAACAAGACTTCTTGGCAAGGTTCGTGCTTAAGGACACGGCGCTCATGATCATACACCAGGTGAAGAACCTGGCCCAGATGGGCACCATGAAGGAACTCACCCGCGCCTATGAGGAACTCCAACTTCACGCACCCTCTGACATGGCCTTTGACACCCCAGCCACACACCTCATGTACTATGACACCCTTAAGTCACATGTAATGAGGCATGTGAACCTGGACCAGGTGACCAACCTGCAAAGCCTGTACCGCGAGGCGGAGAAAGCGGAACAAACATCCAACACCCTCCATAAGGCACAAACTGGAAAACAAGAGAGACCCAAGGATTCTCACACAGGCGGGCCCTCCACTTGACCACCACCTGGAAGCAACAGGAATAACACCAACCATAAACCCACAAGTTCAAATGGACATGGAAGTGGGAACAATGGCCAGTCAAATTGTACTCATTTCTGTATCACCGCCACCCAAGGCAATCAAGACAAGGGAAAAGCCTGGGGAGAGCATTAAGCAAACCAAGCTCTCACCACACAACTCCTGACTCACTCAATGATGAGTACTGACCCAAGGATATGGACCAATGCCCAACTATCCAAGTAAACTCGGAGGACCTGGTACTGTACACCATTGCCAGACATCCCAATAAACTGATTTCCTTTCCGTTTTTGCAGTTATACAGACTTGGCACTCCTGGATTCGGGCGTGGATCAAACCCTAGTCAACAGCAGCTTTGTAGACAAGTTTAAGCTAGCCACTAATCCTTCACAGATTAAAAATGTGGTTTTAGCTGATGAACATCACATTGCTGTGACAAGGGGAACTGCCCCCTTCTCTGTCATGCTTGAAATCTACACTCTGCCATCCAAGGCCCTGTCATTGACTTTCCAAAGCTTGACATGGTACTGGGGTTGGATTGGTTATGAAAAAACAATCCTCACGTGGACTGGGCGACCTCAGTGTTGACCATCAAGTGTGAAGGTGTCAACAACCATCTCTACCCTGACTCAGTGGGCCAACTCCTACGTGACCATGTCTTTGTGCCCATCACGGAGACTTTGGACAAAAAGGAAAACCTGAAGGCAATTGAATGGGACTCCTGCCAGTACGAGATCATACACTTCAAGGATCACCAGGATACCTCCACACCTCAGGATTGCAAAATTGTGGCCCACCATTCAGAAATCTTCAAGGAAGCGCTACCTAGGTTGCCCCCAGAGAAACACATTCAACACTCTATCCAGCTCAAAGGAGCTGTACCCAAAGCACGCCCTATCTACAGGCTGACCCTGAACAAAGACAACACCCTATTCCCCTATCTCAAGGAGGCATTGGAGAAATGACTTATCCGCCCCTCACAGTCTCCCTTTGGGGCCGCCATATTCTTTGTGGCCAATAAGGACGGTACCTTGCGTCTGGTCACAGACTACCAAGCCCTGAACAAAGTTACCATCAAGAATTGTTATCCACTACCACTGATTGACAACCTCTTTGACGCCTTGGGAGGAGCCACAGTCTTCTCCAAGATTGACCTAATTGCAGGCTACAACCAGATTTGTATTAAGGAGGAAGACATTCCCCAAACAGCCTTCTGCACTAAATACGGCTCTTACGAGTGTGTGGTGCTCAACTTTGGCATGACAAACGCCCCCTCCACCTTTGTGACCTTCATGAACAAAGTGTTCACTCTGCACATAGGCAAGCATGCCCTAGTCTACCTAGACAACATCATTGTATACAGCCCCTCAGTGGAACAGCACCACAAAGACCTAGAGGCAGTCTTTGCTACCCTGGCGCAACACAAACTGTTGGCCAAGCCCTCCAAGTGCCAGTTCTTCCGCGAGCAATTACCTTTCCTGGGAAACATAGTCTCAAAGGCCGGCATTGAACCTGATAGTCAAAAGATACAGGCCATCTGCAAGATGCCGCCACCCAAGGATAAGTCAGAAGTCCACACCTTCTTGGGGATGGTGGCCTATGTACGCCGCTTCATACCTGACTGTGGAGTTATGACTGCCCCCTTATCTGCCATAACAGGTGCCAAATCCAAGTTTTTGTGGACCCCCAATGTGAACTCTGTTTTAGACGCCTCAAGGAGAAGCTCACAACAGCTCCTATCCTGCAATACCCCAAACTTGACGGGGAATACCAGATGGAAACCAATGCCTCAGACGCATTCATTGGGGGAGTACTACAAATCAAAAATAATGATGGTGATTTCCTGCCAGTAGCTTATGAATCCCAAAAGTTGACAGATGGCAAGTGTTGATATCCTATCCACAACAAGGAACTGCTGGCCATTGCACACTGCCTAGTCAAATGGCAATGTTACCTAGAACGGCAGGAATAATTCACGGCATTGACTGACCACAAGTTGCTCATATACTTCAAACCCTAGCAAATCTATCTTGCCACCAAGCCTGCTGGATGGAGCTCTTGGAGAGATTCAATATGCTCATAAAGTACAAACCTGGTCCAGAACTTGCCATGACAGACACCCTCTCAGGCCTGTATGTCTGTGCCACTAGAGAGAAAAATGGGCTTGACTCAGACTGGCCTCTCTTGGTGCTACAAACAAAAGACAAGGGTTTCCCTCCTAGTACAACCAACATAACAAAAGAAACAGTCATCAAAAACAAACACCTATTTGCTGACGTGTACAGGACCTTGCACAGAAAAATGTCTGACGGGACTATCATCCCTTATATCCCCACACACCAGCAAGTGGACACCATCCTACGGTATCACAGAGACCTAGGACCCACCAAGAGCTGCAACTTATAGAAATTCCTTAAACACAAGACCTGGTGGCTAACCCTGTATTGTGATGTTCAGGAAGTCCTAGACCAATGTGAAGTATCCAAGACATTGGCTAAAGGCAAAGCCCCTCCAAAATTAGTACTACCCATCCACACACAACTACTCTTCAAGGTGTGGGCCCTCAACGTCATTGGGCCCATGCCAGGGAAGCACAACAATAAGAAATACATCATCACTGCCATAGACTTTGATACAAGATGGCCAGTAGCCCAAGCAGTATGGGCGCACACTGGCAATGACGTACAACAATTCATAGGAAGAGAAATAATCAGCAAGTTCAGAAAGCTAGAACTCCTGATAACCAATGGAGGGAAAGAATTGACCTCCCAAAACACCAACATATACCTTGCTAAAAATGGGGTCAAACATACTGTGACAACACCATACCACCCACAGGCCAATGGAATTGTAGAGCATCTTAATGGCAGCCTTGTGCAAGCATTAGCCAAACTCACCTCTGGGAGACCTGAAGACCGGTATAATCAGCTATCAACTGCACTACTTGTGTGCCAAACCCAAGTGAACAGATCCACCGGAAAAAGCCCTTTTGAGTTGGTATACAGCATACAGCCAAATATCATTCAAGCATTGACAAGACCCAAACTGGAAATTCCAAGTAAAGTCCCCCTTGTTCAGACCCTCAAGTTATAGAGGCCAACAGTGAGCAAACAGAAAAGGAAAATGAACGGCTGCAAAAAACCTTTGTCCCCATCCAAGATAGACATGAAGTTGGGGACAAAGTTTGGGTCATGAACGTTGATAAAAGCAAACTACAACCCAATAAAGTAGGCCCAGCAATCATTCTAAAGGTAAACAAAAATAACACTTACCTTGTGCAAGGACTTGGGAAGCGCAAATAAGACAAAACCCTACACCATGATCTCCTAAGACCCTGCAAGGCAAGACAAAAACAACGCAAAACCGCCCTGCCTACCACAGAACAACAGCTAGTCCAGTATGGCACCCAGGCTCCTGACAACCTCCCCAACGACCTACCCCCAGAGGAGGCCAACCTTCAGTTGGGGTGTGTGTGTCAAAACAGCAGGCTTGACCCACCAGCAAGGTTCCAAGCAAGCAGGTTTGTGACCCACAATCCAATTACCTGGTCACTCAAAGCCAGACTAGGAAGTCAACTTGAATTACCAAATCCAACAACATGAACAGATGATGATCCCTTATGGTGGATACCTTGATTTGGCGCTTGACTCATTACCAGGATCAAGCCACCCCCTTCACCATCCAACCGTGTGATCAACACAATCATGTTCCTATTATCCTTGATTCACAATGACTATATAATCACTATCTCTCAATAAAGATTATTATCTAGCTTCTGATAAGCAGTACCTTTTGGGAAAGCTTCAAATATGGAATTAAGAAAGAAGAGAAGTATATTTTATTGGATAATACTTTAGACTTATATAGACTTGACTGTGGCGGGGATTCAGTTGGATCAGACCTAGGGGTTGGTCATGTGCAAGATGGGTTCAAGCCACTGGATACTTGGACAGTCATGTGATATTGCTTGGTTACCATTCTTGGTATGTAAAACAGTATATTGGAAGTCTACCAAATCAGGCAATGACTTGATGTTAAGTAGGTTGGCAGTAGCCAGAATGCTTGTACATCCAGACCCTTGACACCCCCCTTAAGGGGTTACTCTGGTGCATCAGGAGGGGGCTTCATTTTCACGGCTGCTGCCTGATGCTCCTGGAGCTGTTTACTAGTTAGAACCAGTCTGGTTGAGTGTTCTCCTTTACTGAGGCAGAGACGGGTTCTGTGGTATTTCTTGACAATTGGGGTTTTGGTACCTTGGAATTTTACTAGATAGGTGTTGTGATATGGTCTGTACTTGATGATTATTCCTGGTCCCTGGTGTACTGAGACTAGTTTCTTTCTGTTGCAAGCTAGAACACAGACGGGGGAGTCAATGGGAAGTGGTTCCTCTGTGGAGGTTACCTTTTGTATTTTTTGCCTCTTTATTTCTGCTATTTTAGCTTTGAGGCATATGTGTTGTAGATTTGGTACTTATTCTACTGTGGGGGGTTTCCCCCAGGGGATTTTTATGTATGGCTGCTTGTTGCGGGTAATTATTTCTGGTTTGTACCTGTAGGTTAGCTCAAACAGTGAATAGCCTGTTCCTTGATTGGTGCCAACTTGGGATACTAGTAATGCATGTTTCACGTATAGTGGCCATGTGTCTTTGGCTTTGCCATCCATTATTTTCTCTAGGGTCCTGATAAGGCTGCTGTTTAGGCGTTCTACTCTGCTGTTGGCCTGTGGCCTGTATGGAGAGGTTAAGAAATGTTTAATTTTTTTGGATTTTAAGTTGTTGTTTACTATGTGACATGATAGTGTTGCAACCGAGGTTTGAACCTCGCCTGCTAACGTATCTTACAATACACAGGGGGCGCTTGATGAGTTGCCCCTTGACGTATCTAACGTTATGAATGAATCTGATGGCAATGTCAAATGGCGGGCACTTCATCCTAATTAGGAGCGTTGCCAATTTAACCTGCTGATCCCCGCACAAGTTATTCCTTGGCTCCAAACCCTACATGGAACTCCCCACTATGCCACCCCCTTGTGGTCTTGTGGCTTCCCCATTTAGTATATTAATCACAGTATCCTATAATAAACAATACCTTATTCTTATTATTCTGTCCTTTCCTATTGGACTGTTGTCTTCCCCAATTTCAAGTACTGAACCCTCATTGGTTCAGTTGCAACAATAGCTCGGTTGCTCCATCAGTTATAATATAGTCTGGCGTGCTGTAGTTGGCCATGATTGCTTTTTTAATGAAACAGTTGATGGTTTCTGCTTTATGGTCCTTTGTTGCCCAGCAGATGGGCCAGCCTGTGGTGAAGTTTATAGCTACAATTAAGAAACATTGGTTTGTTTTTTGTTTCTGGGAAGGGCCCCACTATGTCTAGCCCCCAAACCTTGAATGGTTCAGGGTCTGGTACTGGGTTGACCGTTGGCTGAGGAGCCTTTGTACTGGTGTATTTCTTGCACACTGTGCACTTTCTCAGAGCAACAGTTATATATTGTTTTAGATTTGGCCACCATACTATCTCTTTTAGTGTGAGGTATAGGTTGTTAGCCTTTGTATGTCCTAGTAGGTGGTGATGTCTTAATATGGTGTCAACTCTTTGTGTAATTGGGATGTACGGTACATGTTTGTTGTTAATGATTTGGTATACAGTGTCATTTGATACATGGAAATAATTTTTGTTCCTTACCAATGTATTGTGGGTCAGTTGGTGTGTTGAGGGGTCTTTCCCTTTGGTTTTATACTCAGTGCTATACAGGTTAGGCCAGTCAGGGTCCAGGTGGTCAGGGTGATCCTCTCTAGGCTGACATAGAATAGAGAGAGCATTAGCCGTGACCAGCTTTACCCCCTTTTTTGTATTGGATGTCCAAATTAAGCTGTTCCATCAAGGACATCCATTTGGTTTGTCTCTGTGAGAGTGCGTTCTGAGTTTTGAAATATATTAAGGATTTATAGTCAGTTAGTACTTGGATGTTTAAATGTCCTTCTAAGTAACATCTCCATTTCTTGCATGTGTGGTATATTGCTAGCAATTCCTTATTATGTATTGGGATTCTCTTCTCAGTATTAGATAGTTTTCTGCTTTTGTAACATATTGGCAGGAAGTCTTGCTGCCCTGGCTGGCAGATGAGCAGGACTGCTCCAATGGCAGTGTCACTGGCATCTGACCTGAGCTTGTAGCACCTGTTGTTATTAGGATATTGCAAGATTGGTGCTATGATATAAGCTTGTTTTAATAATTGGAAATTCTTTTCACATTCTGGTGTCCAGATGAATTTCTTTTTGGTATTACCCTTGGTTAAGTCATTGATTGGTGTGGTTAGTTTTTTGCAGTCTTTGATGTATTTCCTTAGGTAAGCTATCATTCCAAGAAAGCATCTAACTTGTTTAACAGAGGTGGGGTGTTGCATGTTATTTATGGCTTTTATTTTGTCTGGATCTTCTTTGATGCCACCATCAGAGACAATGTGGCCCAAGAAAAGGAGTTCCTTTTCCATAAATTGGCACTTACTTAGTTTTGCATAAATTTTGTGCTTTGCAAGTCAATTGAGGGTCTTGCGGACATGCATGAGTAGTCCTCTTTTGTTTTTGAGAATATGATGATATTGTCAAGGTAGCATAATGTATTTGAGAGACCTTTTAGTGCTTGGTTCATCATGGTGACAAATGTCACAGGAGTGTTGGTCATCCCAAAGTTTATTACCCTACATTCAAAGGATCCAAATTTTGTACAGAAGGCAGTTTTTGGTATGTACTTTTCCTTTACTTCAACTTGGTTGTAACATGAGGTGAGGTCAATTTTGGAGAAAAATTTGGCTCCTGAGAGACTTGCAAACAGATCCTCTATGAGTGGAAGAGGGTATTTATTTTTTAATGTGCTTGCATTTAGTGCTCTGTAGCCAGTTACTAGATGCAGAGTGCCTTCCTTTTTCTTTATGAAAAACACTGCTGCCCCCCCACAGGGATTCTGATGGGCGGATGAAGCCTTTAGCTAAGTTGTCCTCAATATGGGTTTTGAGGGTTTGTGTCTCCATGGGGGAGATTCTGTAGAGGGGTGCAGGTTTGGGCATGGCTTTACATAGGTCAATGCTATGTTTGACCTCCTGTTTGGGGGTAGCTCTGTGAGTTCTTCCTTAAATACATGGGCATATTCATTTAGGAGTGCCGCGAGTTCTGGGCATTGGATCTTGGTTGTTTGCATGTTATTGAATTCAGTGTACCTCATTATGTGGAGGGTACTATCTTTGGTTAGATGTTCTAAGTTGTCTTGGTTTATGACCTGGAAAAATACTGTGTCTATTAGAATGAGGTCATTGGGTTCTTTGAGGATGTTAAAATTGACTCTGTTGAGTTTGATGGTCATGGTTTTTGTTTTCCAACATACACTGGGGTTCACTTGGGCAAACCAGTCCATGCCTGCTACAATTTTTTAGTTTATGTTGTTCATGAAAAGTCCTTTGATGGACGTTTGTATGCCTTGGAGGTCAATTATGAAGGGTGTTGTTTTGCCTTTGAGTAGAACCTTTGATTTATCTGCCATTCTGGCGTATTTGAAGTTGGATTTGACAACTGGCATTTTGTACTTGGTTACAAATGGTTTGCTAACCATAGTGTGTTGTGCACCAGAGTCTAATAGAATTTTATGTGTATGTGATTTGTAAGTGCATGGATAGACAAGAAGTTGTGAGCAATCTATAATTTTTATGTTCATAAAAATGGAGGATTGCAGGACACATGGGATGCAAGCAGCAAAGTTTGTGCCTTGGTACAGTTTCTTGTCAAGTTGGGGGGAGACAGGGGCACTTAAGCCTGTTCCCCTCCTCTTTTCCCTGTTCCTCTGTTTTAAGACCTTTGAGGTCAGAGAATGTGGGGTCAGATTCATAGCAGATTGCTATTTCAGCATTGTTAACTTCAGCGGTGTCCTCTTTCTTGGGACAGGAGCGGTTTGCGCTTTGGCTGCAATTGCCATTGCTTCAATTAGAGTTGCCATTGTTATGGTTGGTATTCTGGCATTTGTTGCCATTGGAGTTTTCTCTGCCATTGCCCTTTGAGGAGCAATTGCCGTTGCGTGCAGCATATTCCATGTTTGCACGTTTTTCTGCATGCTTGGCTTCTACAATGAGCGCAGGCATGGAGGTATTAGCCTCTGGGCAGATGAGGGAAGCAACAGAGGGTTTCATTCTGTTGATAAATGAGGCTCTGGTATGTACGTTATCAGCTTGTGCTGGGTTTTGGATTTTGCAATGTATTTCCTCAAATTCATTGGTGTAAGCTGCAATAGTGGTCTTCTGAGGAAGATCACTGAGCTGTATTGCAATGACTTGGAGGGATTCAGTGACGCAGAAATTGTGGGTGATGTCCAATTTGAATTCTTCCCAGTTTTCAAGCTGGTCTTTAGTTTGTGAGCTGACCCAGGTGACAAACCATTTAGCTGTGGCCTTGTATAGGCGCTTGCTGGCTTCTTGGATCCATTTCTCATGGGGGATGCAGCTGGAGCGGAGTTGGGTGGCTGTGTGATCTAGCCAGTTGATGACTTTTCTTTGTTATTACCAAAGAACTTGTTGATACCAATGTATTTGGTGTTGGTAACTTCACCTGTGATAGGTGGTTGTGTGTTTGTTTGTGGTTGAAGAGAGCGACTGTATTGAATTATCTTGGCGCATGCTTTGGGCATGACCAGACCTTGGAATACGGTGCATCCACTAGGTATATCTTTGTCAATGTCCTTGGCGCAGAAGTAAGTTTTCCAGGTCTCCTGGGATGTGGCCTGGTTGAGTATGTGAGCAAAGATGGGCAGGTTTTGGTATGTCATTTTCTCTCTCAAGGGTGTGATCAAAAAACCGTAGCTGCTACCAGTGATGAGCAGCACCTTTTGGGGAAGCTTCAAATATGTAATTAAGAAAGAAGAGAAGTATATTTTATTGGATAATACTTTAAACTTATATAGACTTGACTGTGGTGGGGATTTAGTTAGATCAAACCTAGGGGTTGGTCATGTGCAAGATGGGTTCAAGCCACTGAATGCTTGGACAGTCATGTGATATTGCTTGGTTACCATTCTTGGTATGTTGAACGGTATATTGGAAGGGCACCAAATTGGGCAATGGCTGGATGTTAAGTAGGTTGGTGGTAGCCAGAATGCTTGTACATCCAGACCCTTGACACTTCTAAATATTAACCCCCTTGTAACTCTGCTAAAACAGCACAGTTTCAACACTAAACTCATCAAAAAATGAGGGATACCCACATCAGAGATACAGGATTCCAATGCATAATCCAATATTTTCTCAACTCTATCCATTCAAAGATCACACAGAATAGCTAAAAAGTGTTGCAACTGGGGTCAACATCTTGCCCGCAACATATCTCACAATACACCAGGGCACCCAATAAATCACCCCACGACATATCTAACAGCATTTCACCTCCTGCCTCAAATGTCAAAATACAGGGCAGCATCTGCTTATGGGGAGCACAGCCAATCCCAGAAACCCCTTCTAAACAAGGTATTTGAAACTCAAACTCTACTCAGATTGTATCATCAAGCCACCCCTTATGGCTACTCTTTATAGTACAACAACCTCCATTTCTCAATAAGTATACCATCTTACCTTAGATCTCAGTCCTTCCTTTATGGACAGCCATCTCCCTCTTCAAACCCCCTGCTCTAGTTAGTTCAGTTGCAGAAGTGGTAACAGGTTCAATTTACAGCCCACCTTCAAGAAAATCCCCAAGCCAGGGCAGTGCGCTAGATGTATGGCTAACCCTCACCAAGAACCCTTCCCACACATCCCTAAAGAGATACCCCAGTATCAGGAATGATATCCCCCTCCAAAACCCAAGGGTTTTTCACACAGTGATAAGTTATAAACTGGTCACTACTAGCAAAGTTGAAGTGATTATCCATTAGACTCTGGAGCAACACAACTTCCAGGGCTCTTGTGCAAATGATAGTTAGTACTGTGGATCAGCTGGTCAGATACCCTGGGGAAGACCTATTGGCCTATCCCTGAGATTCAGCAGGAGATGGGTGAAAAATAAAAGGAACCTCCTCTGAGCCATGGTGGATCCTAGCAGAACCATGGATCAGTGCAATACACAGATCCCTATATAACTTCTCTCTTGATTTGCAAGAAAAGCATCAAAATTATTGCATTAGATCATACATGTTTGGTTATACATACTAGGTAGCTGAACTAAATAATATATTAGCCTCTAGTAATCAAGTATACACTGGAATACCCAGTTGAGCAATAAAACAACTAACTCAACCCCAATCCTGACATTCAGTGATCACTCCATGTCCTTGAACAGCCATGCCTGTCGCCCTGGAGGAGACTTCTTTTTTCTCAGGGCGGTGATGGAGAAGAACTCCTGCAAGCTTCCCTACCCCATCTGCAAGACAGCATAGATGAGTTATTTGCTGGATCCAACAGATTGACTGGAACTCACAACAGCACCCCAGCCATATCATCACCTTCAGCCAATGCATGGTGCACATGCTGTTTCCACGGATTATTAGGGCCTGCAGAGCTCTCCATCTGAACCTCTCAATTCCACCAGAAGTGGACAGGGTGTCAGGATTGGCTATTCTTCCCTCCTGGAAACCTGGGCCCAAGAGTGGGATTCAAACCCTGACCCTGAATTCCTGCCAGCTGCCCATCCCATGGACCAAGGGCCTGCCCACCCTATGTTTTATAGAGACTGAGCCTCTGAAAGCTGAAGCCCCTGCCAAGTCCCAAAGTCAGAATACCAGGGCAGGTTTGACTATGGGGGTGCCCAAGGAGGAGTTTCTTGAATTGTCTAATGAAGGCAGAGAAAGTTCCTCTGTGAACTTCATGAACTTGAAGTCCTCTCAGGTGACTAATCAGATTCAATTGACAAAGAAAAACATGGGCTTTAGGCCCAACCCTGTGACCACAGCCCAATATCAAGAAAATTGAGTGACCAATTTGGACATTCCAACCAATGAGAGAACACCTGGCCGGGGTGCCATTTTGCTGCTCCTGCATTTGGGCCTCCTGGCCACTGCCTGAATTTTCCCTGATATTTTGATGAAGCCCTTATGAAAAATACTAAGTTTGGAGGTGGGATGCTATATATGCCTATAGATTCTGTGCTCAAACTCTATTGCCATTTTTGAATAAAGTTTATGTTATTTTGGCTTAACCAGCTACTGCCTTACTTTGTATTTGGCATCTATCAGTTCAGTACAAGATCTCCTGCCCCTCTGCACACAAATTTCTGTCCTCCAGGTGTTCCCTTTGGCCCTGTCCACTTCACAGATTATCTTTTGAAGTCTGGATATAAGGACTACACCCTGGAGAAAATACTTGAATTAGATCCTTTGGCCCGTGTACAATCTGCAGTTAGATACAACCGAGAAGGCCCATGGATATTCTCAACACCCAAGTTGTTCAGAGAGAAATTCAATTATCTTCCTGATTACAACCTCCACATGAAACCACCTGTAAACCCCAAGCCTATGCCTGCCTCCTCACCTGACCTCCCAACCAATCACACTGGCAAGCTGTTTGGGATTGTGTACATCACCCTCACAGGGGTGATTGACACTATAATCCTGCCCGCTGGCCTGGGTGGGGAAGTCCTTATGCTACCTTTTAAATTTAGCTCCTCTCTTGTGATGGGCTTTACCTGCAAAAAACCTGGCCCAAGTTACCTCCAAAAACAATGGGCCGGCCACCCAAGACCGGATCCCTGACACAGGGACCCAGAACCCACACAGCAACAGCTTGACCAAGCAGCAGTGGGCATAGACCATGGGCAAACCCAGACAGCAAAGGCCACAAAAAATGTCTTTACTCCCATCCCACAAGGTTTCAGCTAAGGACAAGCTCTGTAGCTTCACCCAGATCACTTCAGGTAATACAAACTTCATATGAAGGCCATGGGTCAAGCAGAACAATAACTTCACAGCTTTCCCTATCTCGCCATCTACCCCAGCTTCCCCTTCCCTCTGACGTCAGCTATCCTTGATCTAGCACCAAGGCAGCTTGACCACCGGCCAACAAGCTCTCCTTGCAAGCCTTTACAACAAAATATCTGCTTTGTTTGACATTATCAACCACCAGATGGATGTAAAGGTTAATAATCAGAGCTATAGTTACTCCTGGGCTACACAGCTAGAGGATAGGCTTTGAAGCTATGTAGAGCCCATTCTGGGATTGGAGTCTGATCACAGAGGCCTAGGTAACAGTTGGCCAGGTACAGCTACCCATCAGGTAAAAGGTGATGAAGCCACCTTTTTTGCTTTTGATGTGATCAAGCTGTGCCATTCCCCACACAAAAAAGATCCATCAAGGGTAAACCCACCCTGGCTAATAACAACAAAGATTCTGCCATGATACAGAGGACATTGCAGGTCTATCAGAACGTGTAGGTGGCCTGGACAAGGATCCTTATTGCTTGCCACCAGGATGCCCCCTGCTTTCACGCAGAAATAGGGAGGACAGGTAATTGTATTGGGCAGGACCATAGGCAAACCAGAGCCGGTCAAAACCCATGAAGGGTCAGAACAGACAACTTGAAACCCAAAATTAGGGATTCTACAAGCAACTAGACCTGCATGAGCAAAGGATCAAAGTCCTGGAGGATGACCTCTATACTGTGGTTATAACCATTAAGGAGCTCAATCAGGATATACAGGCACAAAGAGGAAGTATACAGCTCCCCCAATATCAGACAGAAAAACTCCTTGAAAGTCAAAGTCCCCATGAAAGACAAGGCCCTGAGATATGTGAACCAATGAAACGTTGTACTAACATAGTATACTGAATAAGCCAAGTGTTCTCAGAGGACAGAAGACCATTACATAGCTACAAGAGTGACAAAAACATCAGTTGGGCTGCCAGAAAGGGTTATGGCACAGGTCCTGTGCTAGACAGTAGCAGAACACCATTATCTGACCAGCCTATATCATCTTCACAGCCTATCCAGGATGCAAGGCAAGATGCATCTGAAGCATGATACTTCATGTTGCAAACCAGGACAGCTTCTCTGCCACCTGGTAGAGGGTTTGAACATAATACCTCTACAGATGTTCACAACTTTAAAACTGCCAACTTACCCAAGTTTGATAGTAAGTCAGATGTTCATATGTTCCTTTGCCTGTACTGAAGCTCCATGTATGGAGCCAACAACACTATGGAGAATGCAGCCATATTCAATTTTCTCAATTCTGAGATCCAAACCATCATTATTCTGCACTTACCTAAACAAGGCTGTACCTACAAAAATGCCTCCTGGGCCTTGATTGGGGAATTTTGCAGCAAGAAAGCTCTCTTCTGTTAGAAAATGGAGTTTATAGAAGGAAAGATCAAGAAAGCTGGGGCTTTGATGGAATTTTTGGGACACTTTTATCTGAAAGCTCTGACACTGGTATGAATGTGAGCTGAAACCTTTGTAGATGTCAAGGGAGTGTCACAACATCTTTGATTACTCCCTATTGGGGGATTAACACCCCAAGTAGATCACCAAATGACTCACCAACCAGCCAGTGAATTAGTGGCACTACTATCAGTTGATATCTATTACAGGGATCAACTAATCCAGATCCTAAATGAAACACAACTTGAATAATCCTCATGACTTAAGAGGAACATTACTCAGATAAGCCCCATGACCTCCATGACATACATGGACAGTATATGGCTTTCTATGATACTATATATTATCCCATATTAATATCCAATAAAGTATCATTCCTCTTCTTAATTTTACCCTTTCTTTTGTTCATTATAATTCCCAGAAGTATATACACAACAGTGGTGGCACAGGTTGGTTATTCATACCTGCCCAACTAAAAGGAAAAATTCCTCCTAAGAAAAAGACCCAAGCAATGGTACTCCTTAACAGCTGCAGAGACTACAAAGAAGAACAGGAGGTCCCTGCGGGCCTTTTCATCTACAACAAAGTCCTTGTACCTATCAATAATACAACACTCTCAAAGCCTGCAGGCTGTTACATGCAGTCCCAACCACAACAAAACCTCAACAGCCCAAAATACCTAACATTGTATTCCAGCGCCTACGTTCAGCAGAAATTGGGACATTTGAAGGGTTACATCAGGAAAAAGCCAACCTCTGGATTAACAGCACACAAATCAAGTTCACTCAAGTAGGCTACCCCCACAGACTCTGGGCCAGCAAAGTCTCTCTCCGTGTCATGGGAGCTGCTTCTTGTTTTGTAAGTGAATGGCTTGACCAACACCCTGACCAGAATGAAAATTGGGATATGTTTAAAGCCACCTTCCTAAAAAAATTAGCCATGAAGAATTCTGATGTGGTGTTCATGATAGAACTTTGAATTTTCAAAATGACAGGAAAAATTGAGTAATACATTGCGGCGTATGAAGGCCTACATAACTGAGCCCCCAGCACCATCAAATTTGACAAGCCAGGACCTCAGTTGGACTTCTACAACAGCCTCCCCACACACATTAGACGTCAGTTTGACATGTCCCGCTACAAGAACCTCAAAGATGTATTCTTGGAAGGAAAACACACAGCTCAGAAATCTGACAACCTACATGCAACAAATAAGCAAAAAGAGAGTCCTACCGCCAAGAAGGCCCCTCATCCCAATAAGCAGAACAACCAAGCAAACAACTCACAACTTTGAAACAGGAATTGTACTTCCCAAGCCAACCAGGAAAGCACCAAAGATATCAACAAGGAGGGAAAAGCTCAAGGGAGTGCTTAGGCAAGCCGCCCTCCCCCAACCTAAAAGACTCAACAGGGGCCAGGTTGTGAATTCAATCACCATGATCCAAGTACCCTCCAGCAACCCTCTACTGTTTGCTGCCCAAACTGGAAATAAACTCCTCACTTATCCTTTCCATTTTTGCAGATATCAGGGCATCATACTATTTGACACTAGAGAAGACCAATCTCTTGTTGACAAGAAATTTGCTGGCCTCATAAAACTACCTACAGGCTGAAGTAATATCAAGAAGGTCATCATGACAGACAACAGAAGCACACAAGTCACCCAAGAGGTAAAACATTTCCACACCCAAATTGGAGACGTGCAAACCACAATCAGTGGCCCCATCATACCAATCCCCAAGTACAATGTTATACTTGGCCTGGATTGGATGAAGAAAACCAAGCCTCATTTTGACTGGGATAGCGCTACCCTCACCATACAACAAGGAGAGGTGCATCACCATGTTTACACAACCCATCTTGACACACTCATGAGAGACCATGTGTTTGTAAAAATTATGGAAGCAGAAGAGGAAACTAAACCTAGCAAAATCAATTGGAGCACCTGTACGCATGAGGTTATCCACTTCAAAAATACAGAAGCCAGACGTGAAAAGTACTATATCTGAGATCAGCTAGTTAGTGAGTTTCCCTCTGTCTTCCAAGAGGCCCTACCAGGTTTACTACCAGACTGCGGCATACAACATGAGATTGACCTAAAAGATAGTGTGCCTAAGGCGCAACCCATCTACTGCCTCACACCACAAGAAGACGGCACTCTGAAAGCCTACCTTGACAAAGCACTCAAGAAAGGCCTCATCAGACCTTCAAAGTCACCCTTTGGTGCCGCTGTCTTCTTTGTGGTGAAGAAAGATGGAGGCCTCCAACTAGTCACAGACTACAGGGCCCTCAAAGAGGTCATAATTAAGAACAGGTATCCCCTGCCCCTGATTGACAACCTTTTTGATGCCCTGGAGGGGAGTCCTAAATCTTTACAAAGATTGATATGACAGAAGGCTATCACCAAATTTGAGTAAAGCCTGAAGATATCCCAAAGAATGCCTTCAGAGCTAAATACAGATCTTTTGAATGTGTTGTTCTCAACTTTGGCATGACAAACACTCCCAGTACCTTTGTGACCTTCATTAACAAGGTCTTCAAGGAACACATCAGAAAACAAGAAATTATCTACCTGGACAACATAATAATTTATAGCTCAAACTTGAAGCAGCACTGGGAAGACGTTTGCCTGGTCCTCCACACCCTTGAAGAAAACCAACTAATTGCAAAACCATCAAAGTGAAAATTCTTTTTGGCTGAACTCCCATTCCTTGGTCACATTATCAGCAAGGAAAGAATTAAACCAGATCCAGACAAGATATACGCCATAACTGAAATTCCAGCCCCAAGAAATAAGAGCAAACTCCACACATTCCTTGGAATGGTAGCCTATGTAGGAAGGTTCATTCCTGACTGGAGTGTCCTAACAGCCTCCTTGTATGCCATTACGGGCAAAATAACCAAGTTTTTATGGACAATGCTTCAAGACCAGCACTTCTGCCAACTAAAAGAACATATGGTTACTGCCCCTATCCTGCAATACCCAAATTGCAAGGGAATCTACGAGTTGGAAACTGACACATCTGACTACGCCATAGGAGTACTACATATACAAACAGCAGAAAAAGGAATTCCTCCCTGTGGCTTATAAGTCAAGGAAGCTATCTAACAGCAAACAAATATGTCCCATACATAACAAAGAATTGGTATCCATCATACATTGCCTCATGAAATAGCAATGCTATCTGGAAGGGGCCCAAACATTCAAAGTACTCACCAACCACAAGTTGCTAATATTCTTCAAAACACAAAAACACCTGTCAAGAAGACAAACCAAGTGAATGAGTCTCATACAGAGATATCCCATGCTAATTAAATACAAGCCAGGAAAGGAGATGCTTACTGCAGACGCCCTGTCAAGGCTATACAATAAACATGTCTTTTGCGCAGATGGTGACCCTGACTGGCCCATGTTAATCATGGGGAATCTCCAGGAAGGATTCCCACCTGGCACCCTAATGGACATCCAAGAGAAGGTCCTTAAGAACAAACATCTGTTCAAAAACGTATATGGCATGCTGCACCAAATACTTCCAAATGGTGACACTGTACCCTATATCCCGTCAACACAAAAGATTGATACAATCCTCCAATATCACAGAGACCTGGGACACATCTGTAGTAGAAACTTGCATGAATATCTCAAGACATGCTACTGGTGGCCCAACATGCTAGATGATATCAGAGAGATACTGGAACAATGCAAAGTCTGTGAGAAGTACGCCCAAACCAAGGCACCACCTGTCACAGTAAGTTCCATAATGCCAGGGATTATTTGGCCAAGTAAGAAAGCTAGGAAATCAAGAAACCCTTTAAAAAAACTGACTGATTTAACAGATTTGAATCAAACAATTAATCAGAAATGGGTTATGGCTGCTCCAGTTTGCCAGTCAAATCTGATCCCCCCCTGTAAGTTGACGTTGATAAATAGATGCAATTTAAGTGTCACAAGATATGAACTTGTTAATCAGCATGGTCATCAGAAGTTAGTCACTCAAAGTTTCTTTTCAACCTGTAATAGATACTCACTTAAAAATGTGGAAATAAGCGGAGCCCAGGATCCAGGAGGTATTGCTTAGTTGATTTTTGATATATATTGAATAATTTTCACTGTTTCAGCTCTAAGAGTTGAGTCCTATCAAAATTTACTCAAGAAAAATCACATATTCCCTGGTCTAACTTTACTTTTGAAAATTCATCCTGTAGTTGGATTGTTATGCTACATTCCCTACAATTTAATCCTTAGCTGTATTATTACGGGAAGATGGGGGCCTGATATCAGTACTTTGTTTTTGTCTCTGCCAAATGTTAATTCAATGCCTGTCAATCTTGGAGCTGTTCATCCTACTGTCAAAGCTGAACCTCTGATGCTATCCCAATGTCCTGAATTTTATGCAGAAGATACCCTGATTCTCTTGCAGGCCATTTATCTTGGGCTCTTTTGGTTAGGGTTAATTATTTTACTTAACCCTAGTATCTCATTTGGAAATTTCACAAAACAGTATCTGAAGCTGCGTTGGTGGGTAATAATTAACTCTATGTGGATTTGGTGGGTGATTACCCACCACATGGAGAAAGCTTCTTATTATCCCTCAATTTCTGTCACACCACCCAAGTCAGTAGTACCTGTATCCATCACACAACCCTTAAAGGTATGGTTGTTGGATATTGTGGGACCAATGTCTGGTGAAAACAGGGGCAAGAAGTACATCATAACAGCTATTGACTATGCAACCAAATGGCCTATGGCACAAGCTACTAAATAACACAAAGGCAATGATGTGAGACAATTTATTGGGAAAGAAATCATAGCCAAGTTTGGGAAACCTGACCTTCTGATTACATATGGAGGCACCAAACTTAAGGATATCAACACCAACATCTACCTTGCCAAAAACATAATAAAAGACATCACAGCCAGCCCATATTACCCTCAAGAAAATGGACAAGTAGAACAACTAAACGGCACACTTGTAGAAGCCCTCAGTAAGTTATCTGCTAATAATACAAAGGCCTGGGTTGACATGCTGCCAACAGCACTCATGGTCTGTAGAACACAAGTCAACCGTAAAACAGGCAAAAGCCCTTATAAACTTGTCTATAGACAAAAGCCCACTCTTGCTAGTACAACTGCAGGACCACAATTACCTCTCCCCAAAAAGGTGCCAGACAACAGTGAACCCAATTTAAAATGCACTAGAAAAGACCAGGAATACATAAAACAAAAAATAGTCAAGAGATAAGCAATCTCACTAAAGCAGGAAAGATTCCAAGTCAGGGATGAAATCAGGGTTTTCAACCACAATCAACATAAGTTGGAACCAGGTTTACATGGACCAGGCATTATCATGGAAGTCAAGCCTAACAATACCTACCTCATCAAGGGAATTGGAGTTCAAACTGAACCAAAACGTATGCACCACAACCAATTCCGCCTATGTAAAGCAAGAACAAACCAAAAAAATTCCAGACTCCCTGTTCCCAATTCCAAACTGGATCAATACCAAGCCCACATCCCCAAAACTCTAAGAAAAATCCCCAAGGCTCCGCCTTCCAGCACCCCAGGGTAAGATGTTGCAACATATTTGATTACTCCCTCTTGGGGGAATTGACCCCCTGAGCAGATCATCAAGTGAGTCCCTGAATGGCTCACTTGCCAACCAATAATTTGGGGGCACTACTATTGTCCAACCATCTATCACGGGGGTCAAACAATCCAGATCCTAAGCAGAACACAACTTGAATAAGACTCATGACTTAAGAGAAACATTACTCAGATAAGCCCCATGACCTCCATAAAGTACATGGACAACATGTGGCTTTGTTGCAACTGAACCAATGAGGGTTCAGTATTTGGAATTGGGGAAGACAACAGTCCAATAGGAAAGGACAGAATAATAAGAATAAGGTATCATTTATTGTAGAATATTATGATTAATATACTATATGGGGAAAGCCACAAGGCCACAAAGGGGTGGCATAGTGGGGAGTTCCATGTAGGGTTTGGAGCTGAGGAATAACTTGTGCAGGGATCAGCGGGTCAAATTGGCAACGCTCCTAATTGGGATGAAGTACCCCCCATTTGATATTGCCATCAGATTAATCCATAACTTTAGATACATCAAGGGGCAACTCATCAAGCGCCCCCTGTGTATTGTAAGATACGTTAGCAGGCAAGTCTAGAAGCTCAGTTGCAACAGCTTGTCATGATACCATATATTAATCTATATTCATATTCAATAATATATCATTCTCTTCTTAATATTCCCCTTTATTTTGTTTATTATACTTCCCTGAAGTATATACAAAACAAAAGTATGGATGAAATACTTCAGAACAAACAGAGAGCTCTCTATTGCTTCCAGATCAGGAATTCATGGTGCAAGAAACGTACCAGAACTAATATGTCACCTAGGCTCATCCAAGGAAAATTTTGAAGTCCCTTTCCCCTATTATAAAAAAATCCTGTTATGGAGAATAAGAACAGATTTAACAATAAGTGATACCTAAGCAGCCTCTAGTGAGCTCTACTCTTACTACCAGTAGCACTGTCTGTACTTGCTAAAAATGTGGACAACCTGACAATCTATTATGTTAATGAAAATAGCCTAAGGCCAGCATTTGCCATTTAGGCAGCAAAGGAAGTGATAATGAAGAAGATGATCTCAATGAGGAATATAACAGTGAAGAGTAGGGTAAAAACTGCTGAGAATCCAGGTTAAAGAGAAAACCCTGACTAATAAATTTAATAACCCCTCTCTACTACCTGACCCAAGGCTTTTTCCTGAGGAGGTGACCAGTCTTTTGGGCCAAGACGCCTGATCTGACTGTTAATTGCCTGATTAATAAGGAGTGAATAAAGATCTACTCCATTGTGCCCTTGCTATTAACACTATGACTAGAAGACAGGCAATCTTCACGGAAATTCTGCTCCCCCAAGAAGCAGTTGATAAAGTATCCATCCCTGATGCCAAACAATCATTATAACTGTTGCAACTAAACCAATAATAATTCAGTATTTAAATTGGGGAAAACAAAAATCTAAATAGAAAGGATAGAAATGGGAATAAGATTATATTTATTTAGAGGATGGTAGGGTTATATACTATATTAAGAAGCCACAAGTCTATTAGGGGGTGCCACAGTGGCAGGTTCAACATAAGGTTTGGGTTGGAAATAACTTGAGCAAAAGATCAGCATGTCAAATTGGCAGCACTCCTAATTAGGAGAAAGTGCCTGCAATTTGACATTGCTCTCAGACTGACCCATACTGTTTGTCACGTCATGGGGAAGCTCATCAAGTGCTCCCTGTGTATTTTGAGATACATTAGTGTGCATTGGAGTAATATTGGTTGCAACACAACTTTTGTTGTAAATCACGTTATCAATGCTATTTTAATATGGCCTTCAAATAGTGATAAATGCAAAGATTTGGTTGGTTTCACTTTCAACTTTGGAAATTCATTGCCTTCCGTAAATAGGTCTGTTCCAATGCCCTTCCATTATGGATTACCATAACAGCCCTCAACTGATCCTAGTATGACTTCACCCCAACATGACCCCCTCTACCACTCTGTCTACCTAATGAGGGATCATCAACCCTTGTCTACTATTTAAGTAGAATCCTTTCTCCTAATAAAAACAAGTCTATTCACATTTGCGTTGGCTTTAATATTCTTCAAGCTTTTACCTTTCCTTTTTTACAAAAGGAATTTCACATCTTGTATTCCAGGAAATTAAGGTATGTGCCCTTAATTTTTCCCTGAAGGCTAACCCAAGGCTAGCTTCAAGCCTCAAACCTTTTGTAATAAAGGTTTCCTGCCGTGTCCTCTTGGATGCTGTCCCCAAGATCCAAACACAATAAGATGATGATCACTACAAGGGCTGCCAGCCCCTTTGTTACTCTGTTCCCCCAAAAATTCTCTGGTCCTTCTCCTATTGTTACTGAAGTACCCAATTCCTTCTAATGTTTCAAGTCCTCCCCTTGAAGAAGATATTATTGTTTTTCCTAAAACACCTACGGTAATGGTGCTGTTGCCTGGGCCCCCTCCCAACTTTTTTGCTTGATATTTAACAAGCATTTGCTGCTTCTTGCTCCCTAATCCATACTAGCACAGTGGCTATGTACTCTATCCCTGGTCTCTGTACTGGGTACTAACTGAAGACCTGCACTATTTTGCTGGACTTTAGTCTCCCACCTAGTTTAACAAAATCAATGGAAACTATTGGTGTGCTAGTAAGTCAATTCATTCAGCCCAACCTGGTACATCATAAAATAGTGCTGGGTTCCCAAAGACAGCTCCTGGCTTCAGTGGCAACTGCAGTGACAAAAAACCATGATCAGAATATGGCTATCAAGAATGTACACATAGTCTTTTTGCTTTTATATCTGACAACCAACATGATTCCCTAGTGTCCCAAAAGTATTTGACCTCTTCCTTGAATACTCTTTGGTCATATCTCCCTAGGTATATTAGGGGGCACCTGTGAAAATTTGATGACAATCACACTGTCTGCTGAGTCCAAATTGAAGCCACCCTCCTAAACTATTGACAGGATTTTGAGACCTTGGTAGAAGAGCTCAACCAATTCTGGGAACACACCAATGCCCAGTTTGGATTGGCTGGTACCTGTGCAGATAAATGGGGCAATAAACTATAGAAACAATACATCTTGGACAAGGCCACACTAAAAAATAATCCACATCAAGTATAAACATATGTTGATGAGAAAGTGACTTCTGCAGCTGTGGTGCTACCTATGCCTCCCCCTGAAGGCCCAACTGCATCTGAAGATAAGATTTGAGAGGCTATTGCTGAGCTCAAGGCTAGCACTTGATGACAATCTGCTCAGAATAATTCTCCTGCCCCTGAGCCTTTACAGCAACCTCCAGAATTAACTCATACAGCATGAAACATCCATCATGCTGAAAATCCTCAAAAATATTTTCTTATTTTATTTATTCAAGGATATTTTTTCTGGCTTAAATAGTTGATAATGATAATAAAAGCAAGTTTTTATTTTTATTTTTAGTTTCAATTGAAATTATAAAAAATAAAGTAAAAATAATCTTTAGAATTGTTAACATGGAGGATGTTTCATGCTGTATGAGTTAATTCTGGAGGTTACCAGCCTGTACCTGACCCTTGAATCACTATTATTACAGATCAAGTAGCCATTTTGCAAGGAGAAATTGCCTATTTGTGGCAGCAAATCTCTGAACAAGAAGACTCTTCCTCTGGGTCAGAGGGCAAAGATGATAACAAGGATGAGGGTGAATCTGACAATGATAGTCATGGATAATGCCCTGGGTTGAAAGGCCAGCCACAAATCAATTCTGCCCTTGCATTGGATAGGATAGCTTCTATGACTAATGATGTTTCTGACAAACATGATGCTTTGGAAGAGGAAGTTTAAGGTATAGCCAGACTTTTTGAGACCATCAATGAAAAGATCTCCCCTCTGGGATCACAAACTGGGGCTATGAACAACAGGTTTAATGAGATTGCAGGAACGTTTTATGTTCATCAGATTTGAATTGATAAGATTGGTACAGTGATAACTACAGCTAGTGACATTGGAGGCCAAAATAGTTCAACTCTAGATATGTTGGAAAAAATACTTCATCTTCTGTGGGCCAGAAAACCTGCTGCTGAGTCTGAATTTGAATCCTCCCCATCATATATATTCTCAACATGGGCAATAACAGCCAGTCTACCTCTTTCTCTGCCAATATCAACTACAATCCTGTGTTCAAGAAGATCTTTGATCCCAAGGGCTCTACCACTGCAGCTTTCCTGACCATTTACAAGACTGCTATGAGTAGGGCAAATGACACTATCAATAAGGAGCATATACTTATCTTTCTGCACTATAATTTTCAGTAAGTGGTTATTTATGAGCTCCTGTCTATTTTCACTTGGAATGATATGAAGAAAATTATTATCAAAGAGTTTGGAGGTGACTTTAGTTTGGAGGTTAAGAAAGATGTGTTCATGCATATTTCCTTCAAACCCAAGGAAACCTTAGCTGAGTATTCTGATTAGTTATACATTGAGATAAAGAAACATATTAACAGTTGATAGCTAACTCCTCAAAAAGCCTATGCTGCCTTTATCAACTACTTAAAGCAAACCAACTTCTGTGCTTACACTTTAAGGCACATAAGAGGCCTTTCACCTCCATTGCTATGACCGGCAGTTGAAATTTACCAAGGTAAAGAAGGGGGAGCTCCATCCATCTGTGTGAGAAATGGTGAGCAGGGAAATAGGAAATAGAACCAAGCTCTCAACCACAATAAAAATAGCGGTTTCAGCAGTAACCAAAAGGTTGTCACTAACAATTCCTGAGAGGCCAAAGGGGGGGGGAAGGAATCAACTGAACACCAAAAGCAACAGAAAAACTAAAAGTTGGATTTCACTAACAAATTTCAAACTTTATTAGAGTAGAGAATGATGAAGCAAGATCTTCTACAACTCTTGCATTCATTTAAGGGATGTATAGGATTGGGGTGGTAGATTGAATGTCACAAACCAGTTGACCAATGATATGCACAGATAAAAATGCATTTCTTGAGGCAGGAAGATCTTGACAAATTCTGAATGGACATATTCAAAAGTAAAACTGAACCAAATAAAATCAGGAATATACTTTGGATGCAATTACCACTGCTCCTGGCCGCTCTTGCACATGATATTTAACCAGAGGTGTCTCTTGGATGGGTTAGGTGAGGGCATCTTCAGAATAATTCTAAAATATTACATTGATGGCTTTTCTTGGGCTTTTTCAGTAACCTTTTGTATAAATATTCAAACATAATTTGGTAGAAATTCCCAAGCATTTTGCAGGAATTGAAGTGGAGGCTTAAGGAGGAGGCGCAACTTTACAATCTGGGTATTGGGTGACAAGAGCCCAGTACAAGAAAGAAGCTGAATGAGTAAGATATAAAAATCCTGCAGCTAAGAGGCAGTAGGCACCAAGGTTTGGAACAACGGCTTCATCCAGACCAAGGAAGGTCAAAATGATCATCCCAGCTCCACTATGATTGTAGGGCTGCAGAAAGGGTGGAGAAGGGGAGTCATAAAGAATGCCAGCTATTCCAGGATCTGGACCTGGCTGGTAGTCCATGGGTGTGGGTCTAGGGTAATACTCTAGTCTTCTGGTTTGACTTCTTCTCGGGTGGTGTATAAATTGTAATCCTCTTAAGGCAAACAAAACTGAAAGATCCATTCACTTTATTCAACGTTGTCTGAACTTGATTTAAGTGGTGAATAGTGGGTTTTATACCATTTTTCTGGCCTATCTTGGAATATACTACTTCCTACTCCTTGCAAGCCTTTGGTGTCCCAACTCTTTGGTACTTGCTTCTGGAAAGTAGTAAGATGAGATTTAGGAAGAGGGGATATAGATCTGGGAAACTTGGCATGGTAGGGGAATTCTGTTGGTGGCTGGCAGTAGAATGACTGATTCCAACATCCTGAAACTTTTCTTGGTAGTGGCATTTGGCTATGGCAGTGATGATCAATTCATAAGGATTGTGGTCATCAAGTGTTGATTGGGGAGTATTTTTAGAATTCTAAATTAAATCATTGGCTTGATTATTATTTGCATGATTATCTAAATCTTGCAGCTTAACTAGGGTGCTGTTCTCAGCCAATTCATTGGCTGCATTATCAGCAACCCCAGTGGCTGCAAGATAATTTAAAAGCACATATGTGCAGCTGGGGAATCATTGGTGGTAGGGGAAAAGGCAAGAACCAGCATAGGTGCAGAGCTTCTGGCTAAAGTTTGCAGCAGATCTTTTCTACTATGGCATTGACTGCACCCAGCCCAATTATAGAATTGGGACTGGGTGCCCCAATGCTATTGGGAGCCACAAGCTCCCCCAAACCAGTTCCAGAACTGGCCCCAGGACAAAGCTTTCCTTTGGGGAAGTTTAAACTGACTAAATAGGCCAGGGCAGTTTGAACCGCCTCTTGCCTGCCCTGGTGAGTTGTTGGGGGTTTGAATCCACCAGTGAGCTTTCCTGGTTGCCTACGCTTTTGCTTGGAAAACCAAGTTTTTAGGTTCAGCTCCTGTTCTGGGATTTAAATTTTTGGCCCTTACATCCATGAACAAAATCATAAATTTTCTGCAAGACATGTACTTACTGTATGATGGGACTGTGGTGCGTGAAATTAAGGCCAAAAATGCTGCTACTACTTCCTGCACTCCCTGCATTATGACTTTAGGGGCCAATGGAAAACCCAAGCATCAGGGTTGTCATAACTGTGGCCAGATAAGTCACCATTGTTGGCTGTATACAAACCTGCAAGTAGATAGATTTGACCCAAAACTGCAGGTGGGAAAAGAGAGGTCAACTTAGAGGCAGAGACACTCTCTGTTGATCAAAATCCCCAGTCTTCTCCTGATCCCCACTGGTGATGATCTGCCTTTGTCATCTGGTACCACTATCCTCCATTGCTTTTGTGACCTTTCAAGTGATTATGAACCCAATGAGTCTGATTATGGTGATTGTGATAGTTTTGGCTACTCAATGTTAGCTGTCCCTGAGACTGTGTTGGTCCCTTACAAAATTTTCTCAGGGAAGACCACAACTATAGCTCAATCACCTCCATAAGAGTGTCACAACCCATACCAGAGTCCAACTGGACTCCCACAGGGGAGACAGGCTGGCCTGAAAGGCCATGTACACAATAGGCGCAATACAGACCAGATAGTTGACAGCAGTAGCAAGGGGGCGCCAACTCCCAGTATGGGGCACAACCTGGTTAGCCAGCCCCAAAACTGTGATTTAGACAAACTAAAACTTAGTGAAGTCCTGGGTGGGAGGCGCATTGGGTAGGGGGAACAGCAGGAATCTCCTTCATTTTAGGCGGAAGATACAGGTGATGAGGATAGTAATACTCCATGTCAAGGGCGCAGGAAGGACTGAATGAGGTAGCAGGAGTATGGCCAAGGGGATATGGGTAGACAAGTTTGTATTGTGTTGTGGATTCACAAATAGATGAAAAGAGAATAATTAAATTGAAGCAAAAATAAAAAATTCCTGCAATAAGATAATAATTTCTGGGCATAAACTCGCTTTATTAAGATTTCAACAGTGAGGAGGGCTCCTCCTCCTCACTATTTATGCTTACTGGTGATTTTGAGGCTTTTAGTGCCACCAGAGAACTGATGGCATCAATTGCAGTTAAACTTACAATTTTAACTGGAATTTGCATACTTGGACCAGGGTATGGGTGCTCATTGGTTGGTATAACATGAACCTTTCTTGAACTGCAGCATGCCAAGGTGCCATAGTTATTTATAGATTCCGCAAGTGATCAAGCGCCCAATTGCACAATCAAACAATCATGCTCCCAATGTAACATTTACTGATAGTTGAGAGGCCCAAATTTGTTAATAGATTTAAAGCCAGTGATTTGAGGCTCTTGTGCCTCTCAAATCCTGGGCCATTTGTTAGTCAAAAGATGGGTTTTCTGGCTCTGGGAGATACTTGGTAGGGTTCCCAAGCTGTGGGGGTTTTGCCTCTAGAATAGCCAGCTGATTGTCCAGGGCTTTCTGGGCCCTGACATATCCCCTATCATAGTCAAGCTTGCAGAGCACAACTCTTTATTCCAAGATTTGTATTCCTTCAACAGAGTAGTGGCGTTCTCAAGGTTGGATTCTGGTTCCCAAGTATTCTCTTCATTGGGGTACCCTTTCCATTTGATCAGGAAGTGGGGTTTTTGGTATTAGAGTTTGTTTCCCAGGATGGCTTTGACCTTGTGTTCTGTGAAGCTTCCTACTTTGATGAGTGGAGGAGCCGTTCTCACTATCTGGTGCAGGAGAGAAGGTCCTTTCTTCTTTGATAACAGGGATCAGTGGAATACGTTGTGAATCTTCCATCCAGGGTGCAGTTCTAGTTGGTAGGCTATGGTAACAATGCGTTGTAAGACCTTGTAAGGACCTGTTTATTAGGGGCTCAAGCTAGTGCAGGGGGCAGTGGTCTTGATGTTCTTTGCGCTGAGGTACAAAAGGTCCCCTACTTCGATTGGGGGACCGGGGCTTTTTTTCTTGCCAGTAAAGTCCTTGTATACTTGTACTAGTCTTCTCAGGTTCTTGGCACATTCTTCTTGGCACATGCAGATGTTGTTGACAGTATTGTCCTTTGGGGTTGTTGGCTTCCTCTGTGGGGGGCATCCCATGTGGGGTTGAATACATAGTTTGCTTTGAAAGGGGTCATACCAGTGGAGCTGTGGTCTTGGTTGTTGTACACAAACTGAGCCATTGGTAGGTGTGTTACCCAATTGTTCTGTTATGAGTTAACATAGCATCATATGTACTTTTTGAGGACCTGGTTTACTCTCTTGGCCTGTCTGTTGCTCTGGGGGTGATAGGCAGTAGACAATGACCTTTTTATTCCCAAAACTTGGAGGTGAATTGTGGGCCTCTTTCTGAGACCACTTCTTGTGGGAGTCTATGGTTCATGAATACTCAGTTCCGGAACAGGGTGGCAGTTTCCTTTGCAGTTACTTTGGTTGGTGTTGGAATGAAGTGAGCTATTTTGATAAAAATTGACAATTACAAAGATGTCATCAAATCCTTTTAAATTAGTTAGCTCCACAATATAGTCCATGGATACTGACTTCCAAGGGCCTTCTGCAATCTGAAGGGGTTGTAGTAATCCTTCTGGCTTTCCTCGCTTAGGCTTGGTATGTCCACATGTCTTGCAACCACTGAGGTATCCTTCAATATCTGGCTTCATCCTGGGCCACATGTAGGTTCTCAGAACCCATTTGAGAGTCTTTGTACACCCAGGGTGTCCTGGCATGGGGGAGTCATGGTATTCCTTCAGTATCTCTAAGTGCAGTTGGCCTTCTGGCATGTAGGTGAGTCTGTGTAGCTGCAGGGTGTTTCCAGGTAAGGAGTACCCTGTTTGGTAGTATTGACTGTTGATATCTTTCTTTAAGTCTTCCATGATGGATATGCAGTGCTGGTCTACAGTCTGAGCTAGTTGAATTTTTCTCTTCTACTGGCTAGTCCCAGGAATAGAAGTATTGGCTCAATCATGTTTGGTGACAGCAAGAATTTAGTGTTGAATTCCTCAATCTCTTTGGCTTAGGGCATCAGGTACAATGTTGATCTTGCCAGGTTTGTAGCTGATTGATAAGTTGTATTCTGCTAGGAATAGGGCCCATCTAGCTTGACGCTGAGTCAGTTGTTGCAGTTTAAAGAAGTATGTCAGGTTCTTGTGGTTGGTCAAAATTCTCATCGGCTGATTGGCGTCACACAAGTATCTTCTCCAATGTTTCAAGGACTGACTGATAGCAAGCATCTCTTTATTGTAAGTGGGGTAGTTCAACTCAGGCGGAGTAAACTTTCTTGAGTAGTAAGCTACATGGTGCAGCTTACTATCATGCCCCTCCTGAAGCAACACCCCATCTAATACAAAGTTAGAGGCGTCTGTTTCCACAATGAAAGGATTATTGTATACTGGCATTGCCAAGACAAGGGAGGAAACAAAGGCGTTCTTTAGCAACACAAAGGCAGATTCAGCGGTGTCATCCCACACAAAGGGGTGTTTCTCAGAGGTGAGGCAGGTCAAGGGCAATCAGATTGAAGAAAAAAGTTGACAAATTCCTGGCAGAAAATTGCCAGTCCCAGGAAACTTCTGACCTCCTTGCAGTTCTTAGGTGCAGGCCATGGCGTCACAGCCTCTATTTTGTCAGGTGTCATTGCAAATCCTCCTTTTAATACATTGTAGCCCAAGAACTCTACTCCCTCTTGAGAAAACTCACATTTCTGGAGTTTAACAAAGAGTCTGTGTTCCTTGAAGCGTTGCAGGACAGATTGAAGGTGTTTGACATGTTCTTTGGGGGTGCGACTGTAAATGAGGATGTCATCTAAGTAGGCTACACAACACTGGTCCTTGAGTCCTCCCAAGACCACGTCCACCATGGTTTGAAAGGTGCTGGGCGCATTGCATAACCCAAACAGCATAACCAAGTATTTGCATGGGCCCTTTCTAGTCTTGAAGGTGGTCTTCAATTTGTTGCCAGGCCTGATCCTGATCTGGTTAAATGCATCCCTCAAATTAACCTTTGAGAAGATGTTGGCTCCTGAAAGCTGGGCTGAGAGGTCTTCAGCATTAGGTACAGGGTATTAATTCTTTACAGTGATGCTGTTTAGGTCCTGGTAATTGACACAATGACGTAGGTTGCCGCCCTTCTTTTTAACAAACAGTAAGGGGGATGAACAAGGAGATTTGGAGACACATATATATCCCTTATTCAACATCTTGTCCAAGTACTCTCTTAAGGCGGCTTGTTCCTTCATGTTACAACTGTAGACAGGTCCATGCTTAGGTTGAGTTTCAGGGAGTAGGTTGATAGCATGGTCAAAATTCCTTTGTTTAGGCAAGGCAGTGGCTTCTTCTTATGAGAAGACAGACTTCCAAGGCTTCAAACATTTTGGGATATTGGCTTTGCAGAATTCTATGGTGATGTTGTTTAGCTCAGGGGTCTGCTGAGAGTTCAAGCAGGGAGACCCTAAGGTTTGGCTTGCATGGGTGACAGTCACCTGGTGGTTCTTATAATCCAAGTTCACTTGGTGGTTGTTGTGAATGCTGTCATTCACCATGTTTTAATTTTGCCTTTGTTGGGTTATTTTGAGGACAAATCTCTTTCTTTTTGCTTTTGCCCTTCAAAATGAGGCTGACTCTGAATTGGGAAATACAATTGTTCAGTTTCCTGATCCTGCGCAACTCACTTGCCCCACTCATGCTTGTGGCAAGTGATCATACTGTCCTGGTATTGTTTTGTGGTATCACAACCCACTATATAATCTGTTTCCTATTTATCAATAAAAACAAGTTCTATTCACAATTTTATCTTTGTGTCTCCACGTACTTTGGTGCCTCTCTAGCCACGTCTAGTAGATATTATTCATTCAGGGCCGCAAGGTAATTGCATAGCCTTCCCTGCCATTCTAACCAAGACTTAGTACAAATCCAATCCTAGGGTTAGGATTTCCTGTTGTGACTCTGTGTTGCGCCTCAGATCACAACAAAATGGTGCTCACTACAGGGGCTTTAAGCCCCTTTGTTACCCCCTTTACAACTACGTTTTCAGGACCTTTGCCTCCACCTATACAAGAGCCAACTTTGCCTGAAATTACCAGTCCTCCTATTGAAGAAGACATTGCTAACCGGCCTATTGTCCCTACTGTGCTGAACCTTGGGAGTGATCCCTGCCTAGTGCCCTACCCTTTGGGTACCCCTGACTTGGAACAAGTCATAGCAGTAGACCTTGGGATAGCCAGTGATGGGGCCATCCTTTGCCTCCAGATTCAGTTGAATTGGGCAGAATACTACAAATTGATTGTGGCTCCTCAATTTCCAAAGCATCTACTCTCAGCAGCTAGCTCTGATAAGCATATGTTGTCCTCCTTTGTACAACCTGTCTTAGACCATCATCAAATGGTATTAGGACTCCATGTTCAGGAAATTTTGTTGTTGCAAGCCGCCATCACCCATCACTGGGATCAGTTTGAGGCCTACCAGCAGTGGATTCATTCCCTGTTTTCCTTAGTATCTGACAATCAACGCAACTCTGTCACCTCCCAGTCTTGTTTGGTCACTTCCATTGAAACAATGCGCCAATCTATCCCTGAGTATTTCAGAGAGCGCCTTCATGAGTTACGCCAACTGGAACAGCCCTGGCGTGCCCAAGTAGACTCTACTTAAAACGCCTATCTCACCAACTTTGAACAACTTGTGCAGCAACTTAACAAGTTCAGTGCTTATTCCTTCAAAAATTACAGCAAGTAGCAGTCCATGCTGTAAAGGGCCTCTGCAAACTTGGCAAGGACTTTGATCAAGAAAGGGCTGCTACCGCTGCAACCATTGCCAAACTCAAGACTCAAGTAAATGAACTGTCTGCTTTCAAAGCAGATGCCCCGCCTTCTCCTCCATCTGATGAGCTAGCAGATTCAGAACAGAGGCTCTTGGATGCCAAACAAGATTTAAGAGCATCTACCTGCAGTCAGGATTGCCCCCCTGAAATCCCTCAGCCTGACCCTCAAGTGCTTGTGCTGACGGCTCAGGTTGCTGAATTACAACAAGAGGTTGCTACTTTGCGTGAGGCAATGGTATCTGTAGTTAGTCCACCTGAAGTTGTGGGCAAAGATGGTTGTTGCCCTGGCTTGTCAGGAGCCCCCTGCATCCATTGTGCTAGAGAGTTGATAGCTCTAGCCAATGAAGTGGACCTCCTGAAGCAAGATCACTCTGAGCTTTATAAAGATGTACAAGAACTAAGTGAAGTGATTGATTCAGTAAATAGCAGGTTTTCCCCTTGCCTTTTGGTGGGTCCGTCTCTTACTTCCTGACTGACTGAGCTTTCCTTGGTAGTAACTGCACAGGGTCAGCGCCTGGATGTTACTGAGCAGCAGACCGCCCTTTATAATAATACAGGCACCCACACTGCTGACACTTTGACTACCTTTGAAGACAGTGTTTGCCAGCTGTGGGCCAGGCAGCCCCCACCGAGTCAGAAGCAGGATTCTCCCCACACATAAATGTACTCAATAGCAACAATGGTGGCCCAACTCCAGAAGCACATTTCAAGCCTACCTTTAAGCAAGTTTTTGACCCCAGAACCTCAACCATTGCAGCTTTCCTAACTATCTATGAAACCGCCATGAGAAGAGCCTCAGATGAAGTCAAGGAGGAGCACATTCTGACCTGTCTACACCTGGCCTGCCAAGAGGTAGTTATGCTAGAGCTGCCCACCATTGAAACCTGGGAAGATATGAAGCAGCTTCTGATTGACAAGTTTGGTGGTGATCTTAGTTTGTAAGTGAAGAAGGACGCCTTCATGCATATTGCTTTTAAGCCTAAAAAGACACTAACCGAGTTTGCAGAAAAATTCTACATGGAAGGACAGCAACTGATTACAAGCAGACAGTTGACAGCCCATGAAGCCTACATGACTTGCGCTCAAGCCCTCAAGGTTAATTGACTTCTGTGCCTTCACTTCAAGGCCCACAAATCCATGCTTTCTTCCATAAAGAGCATAAAGACACTGTTTCAGGATATGCACCTTACCTATTATGGGGCAGTTTTGCGGGAGAATTGTGCTGCCTCTACCTCTGGTTTGTCTTCACATGGGCCGTGTATCCTTACCATGAACTCGCAGAATCCTCCTCAAAACAGGATTGCCATAACTGTGGACAAATAGGTCACCATTCCCAGGTCTGCATCAATCCTTGAGTTGAGAGCTAATCCCAAGGAACAGGCAGGAAAAGAACAGTCAACCTAGAGGCAGAGACGCTCTCAGTTGACAATTCTTCCCAGTCTCCTTCAATTCCCACCTCTATTGCTGACTCTGAGCCTTCTAAAAACGAGGCTCCTCCCATTATGCTGCTATTTCATAACATATATGATGACTCTGACATGGACAGTTCTGATGTAGAAGATCCTGATGCCTATGGGTACTCCATCCTGGCTGTCCCCAAAACTATTGCAGTCCCTTTATAAGCTACATTCTGGGAAGGCTAACATAAATGCCAAGCCTCTGCCTGAAGCCAAGGAGGTTGTCTCTTGCCCTTACCTCAACCAAGTCAAGATATCTCCTGTGCTTGTTGAGTCTTCTGAAGAAGCTGCTGAGATTGCTGACGCTGTGTTCAAAAACATCTCCATCTTGCTCCCTCTCCAGAAAGTCTATAAGGAGTTCCTGGGTCTCAGATGCATGATAGAAAAGTGGGACAAAGAACTAACAGAAGCCCAAGACATTCTGGCTGTCCTCACTCCCTTTGGTTGCACCACTGCTTGTGTTGAAATATCCACCCAAAAAGTAAAAACTAAGGCTGTCTTAGACACAGGGTCTCCAGTTAACATTGTCTCCTCAAAGCATGTCAAAAAGCTCAAGCTTGCCCCCAACCTTAATTATCATCAATTGTATGGCACAGCTGGGCTGTCCATGACTCGCGCTATAGGAGCTTATTCTGCTCTTTCTATGCGGTTTGGCAAGCTACTCTTGGCCGCGCCTGCTGTTGTCTTAGAGAACAAGAGCTATGACCTGCTAGTTGGCACTCAGTTCCTTTGGGAATATAATGGGATAATCAACTTGAAAGATGGTTACCTCTCTAGCTTGAGATACAAAGTCCATATGATCTTTGAAGAGCCAGTTAAAGTTCCCAGGAAGCGCCTCAAGACATGTGCCTTGGAATATCCCATTGGTGTTTTGACTTTAAAATACCAAACCCATTCCTCTAACATTAAGTGTCCTCCTATGGCTTGCCCTGCGTCAGAAGGGATTCCTCTCTTGACCACTTCTGCTGTGACTATTCCGCCTGGGTCTTAAACTATCCTAGACTCCCAAATATCATATGAGCTGTCCAAGCGTACATTCCTAGAGTTGGACTCTCCTCTCTTGCTTGGGCATGAACCCTATCTCTGTCCAGGAATCTTGGATGTCTCTCATAAAGATCCTGTTCAACTGCTGATTGCCAATTTGACTGCTCTCCCCATACATGTGTCTAGAGGGCAGGTTGTTGGCTATGGAAAGTTATTGAATGCTCCTGACGTCCTATCTCTCCATCTGTTTGGTATGTTCCAGGACTTTAACTTACCTGAGGATGAGCCACAAGTCCTATCATTTTTCACTGCCCAAGACTTCCTGAAACTATCTCTGGTTCAACATAAAGAGGTTCTTGACCTACTGGACCAGTTTTCAGATATCTTTGCTAAGTACAGCACAGATTATGGGTTAGCCAAAGGCGTCATTCACCAGATTGATATTGGTGATGCTCCCTCCTTTTGTGCTAAACCCTACCGCCACAGTCAAGTAGAAGATGCTCAGGTGTCTAAAGAGCTTAAGCAACTTGCAGATGCTGGAATGCTTGCTCCTTCCCAAAGTTTATGGGCTTCCCCCTTGCTCATACTGAAGAAGAAGGATGAAGGTCATTGCATTGTGATGGACTACCAACACTTGAATTCCTTAACCAAAAGGATTCCTACCCCTTACCAAGCATTGACAGTGCTCTCTGCCGCCTTGGGGGCTCTAAGTTCTTCTCTGCCATGGATCTGGCTTCTGGATACTGGCAAGTTGATCTCTATCCTAAAGATAGACAGAAGGCTACAATCATTACTTATGAAGGATTGTTTGAGCCCACTCAAATGCTACACGGACTCTGCAATGCTCCAGCTACTTTCCAACAAGCCATGGATTCCATTCTCTGTGATTTGAAGCTCTTGTGTGTTTTAGTGTACTTAGATGATATAACTGTCTTCAGAACCACCTTCACCAATAGCTTGGCCCATCTCAAGGAGGTGTTCATAAAGATGCATGAGGCTGGACTTAAGTTAAAACCATCTAAGTGTGCTTTCTTCAAGGAACACCTTGAATTTTTGGGCCATGAGGTGACTCAGACAGGAATACGCCCCATGAATAAGAAAGTCAAAGCCATTGAAAAAATGCTTTCACCCACCAACCTGCAAGAAGTCCAAGTCTTTCTGGGCATGATGGGATACTATAGACAATTTATCCTTGATTTTGCTGACACTAGTGAGCCCTTGGTCCAGCTGTTGCGTAATGTCCCTTTCAAATGGACTGCCAGTCAACAACAAGCCTTTGAAACCCTCAAACAAAAACTCAAAGAGGCTCCCATCCTATTATATCCTGACTATGATTAGGAATTCATCCTTTATACTGATGCTAGTGACCTGGCCATTAGGGCTATCTTGGCTCAGCTGGATGATGAGGGTATGAATCACCCTGTAGCTTATACTTCTTGAGTCCTGAACAAGCATGAGAAGAATTACAGCGTCATGGAGAAAGAATGCCTTACTGTGTTGTATGCTGTCAAGCGTTTCCACCATTATGTGTACGGCACCCATTTCACTGTGGCCACTGACCACGCTTTGCTTAAATGATTATAAAAACTCAAGGAACCTGAAGGACAACTAGCTGATGGGCTCTCTGATTGCAAGGGTATGAATTCACTGTGCTGCACTGCCCAGGATTCAACATCAGAATGCTGACAGACTGTCCAGGATGCCCATCTTTGCTCTACACCCTGCTGAAGCTGACTGGTTGTATGAACTAATTGAATACCCTTCATCATGGGAAAGCGAGACTGAAGAAGTTCAAATTTCCCTTGCTAAGCTATCTGAAGACACCCTAATTTGAGATAATCAGCTCTTCAAGAAAGCACAAGACCAATACTTGCCCTATGTAAGGCCTAGTCTTCTCCTTTTGTTGGTGCTACAAGCCCATAAGGAGACAGGACATGGGGGTGTTGCCAAGACCCATGCCTGGCTCCAGAAGAATTACTTCTGGGAAAATCTTTGCTTGCTGATCCCAGATGTTATTAGCAGTTGCAATGATTGCCATCTCCAACAACCTAGAGCTGCCGCTCACAAGTTCAAGCTAGTTCCCCCTAAACACAACTTTCATACTATCAGTATTGACGCTGTAGGGCCTCTCCTTTGTTCCTGCTCTGGTTGCCGCTTTATCCTAATTTCTGTTGATCATTTTAGCAAGTGGGTAGAAGCTTGCCCTACTAAAGACATCACTGCCAAGAATACTGCTGCCTTTCTGCTGCAAGATGTATTCTTCTGCCATGGTTGCCCTCAGGTGTTGTTGTCTGACAATGGGACTAACTTCAACGCCAAGTTAGTGACCTTGGTGGTTGAAGCCTTGGGGTCTCACCAGTGTTTCTCTACCCCCTATAATCTTTCCACCAATGGGGCATTTGAGCACGCAACTCAACTCTGGTTTCTATCATGAGGAAGCTTACTTACTCTGACGCTGCCAACTGGAATCTATACTTACCTGCTGCTATCTTTGCCTATTGCCTTAGCAGACATTGTGTCACCGGGTATCACCCTTTTGCTATGCTTTATGGTTGTGAAGTTACTACCCTGTTGCTCCTGGCCCCCCTACTCTCCTCTGATAAGGCCACAAACCCTGATGAGCACATCAAAGATCTAGTCAACTGCATCATTGATATACAGGCTACTACCTACACATCCACCTATAAGACCAAGCTGCTGGAGCTCTCCCCTGATAATGCCGGGAGACCCCCCTGCCTGAGTTTGCCATTGGAGACCACATTTTGTATTATCAACACAGAGTAGGAGGACGCACTCATAAACTGGACTTGTTGTGGCTTGGACCCTTGGAAGTGACCTTCAAGCAAGGGTCAGAGTATACTGTGAAACTCCTCTCTAGTGGTTGACTGTTTGCTTGCGTGCATGCCAAGTTCCTCCGCAAGTACTACCCCCTAAGGCCAATATAGAGGGGGGCATAGTTGTTAATGCCGCCATTCACCATGTTTTGATTTTGCCTTTGTTGGCTTATTTTGAGGAAAAATCCCTCTCTTTTGCTTTTGTCCTTCCAAATGAGGCTGGCTCTGAATTAGAAATACAATGGTTTGGTTTCCTGATTCTGCGCAACTCACTTGCCCCACTCATGCTTGTGGCAAGTGATCCTACTGTCCATGTACTGGTTTGTGATAAAGCTACACAGTATATAATCCCAATCTTTATACCCAATAAAATTCAAGCTCCATTCACATTTTTGTCTTTCTGTCTCCACATACTTTGGCGCCTCTCTAGCCACATCTAGTAGATATTATTCATTCAGGGCCACAAGGTAATTGCATAGCCTTCCCTGCCATTCTAACCAAGACTTAGTACAAATTCAATCCTAAGGTTAAGATTTCCTGTTGTGACTCTGTGTTGCGCCTCAGATCACAACAGTGGTCAACTCACCATTCAAATCCTATCACTACAGGTTTGGGAAGCTTCTCCATGACGTGGAATCTGGTGGGCAGGAGTTTCTCATTTATCTTCAGGGAGACAGACTCTTCACATTTGTGGGAAAGGTTTATTGTCTTGTTACCCAAGGTTACCAGTCTAGAGTTTCCCTGGATTGGTACACCCAATTTCTCAGCTAGACTATGTTTCATGTAATTGAGGGTTACCCATTGTCTAGGAGGGCTACAGTGTTCACCTCATGGTCATGGTAACATAAAGTAGTGTCAATGATAAGATAATACTGAGAAGTGTTATTTATTGCTAAAATGGTGGCCCCTTGGGTTCCTTTGGAGCAGCTAATGCAATCCTTAGATAACTGGCCACTCTTGTCAGGGAGCCAACCAGTGGGGGGTTCTGAGAACTCGTGGGCGGATGGCCCGCGGGCCCAGCAGGGAGAGCCTACCACAAGATTGGGGCTAACTTTAAAATATAAGATAACAATTTTCCAAGGAATGTCCAAGGTCTGCTTACAGGCACCATAGAACAAATCAGTCCAGTGAGGGTGATATACATCACCCCAAATATCTGGGTGGAAGTGGATTCATTAGTGGTAACAGATTCTTGCAGGCAGTTGGGCTTTAGGGTGAGGGGCGATGTCATTGGAACCAAATATGCGGGGAGGAAATTATACTTGTCTCCAAATAGCAGAGGAAGTATGGTGATTTTGGTCTCTTCTCTGTAAACAGTTTCTGTCTCTCTAGTTCTAGCTTCAGGGTCATGGATTAGGATTTCCTCTAGAGTAAACTCCAAATATACCGGGTTGGGTGGGTACTTGGTGAAATTTACTGGGCCAAAGGGAGCTCCTGGTGGACAGTAAAGGTCGGGCGGCTGGTCCGCGGTTTCTTGGGGTAGGCAAGTGTGGGGGGCAGAACCACAAAACGTAGGCTGTAAATGAAGTAGAACTAATAACAAGTATGGTATGATATGGTTAAACCAAAGGTTCATGTCACTTTATTGCAAGAATGACAATGGACATCTTCCTGGCAGTCCAGGGCATAAGTATGCCCATCTGTCATGGTAAAACTTTCACATATTCCCTTGGCCTGTGTTTTCCCGTGTACCCGGTCTTCCCAGTCTTTGGTGGCATCAATTGTGGGGGTTATTCCATTGGCTGGCGTGAACTGAGAATTCTCAAATTCCCTAGTCAGGTTGTGGGATTGGTTGTCTCTGGGTGGCCCGCATTCTATGGGAAGGTTCTCTGTTTCCCCTTCCGTGTGGGCCCAAGTTATTTTGGTATCAGTGGCTGGACCTTCCCGCTGATTGGTTGAGTTAACAGGAACCTTTAGCGTGGGAGGTATCAATGTAGGTGAAATTGATTCATCAAGCTTCAAAGGATTTTCTGAAGTCAAATCCTGCTCTGGTTTGAGCCCAAAAACTGCAGGCAGCTGGGCAGCCCGCGGGGTGCCAGGGTTCAATTCCTGTAGTTGAGGATTTTCAATAAGCATAGTTGATAAGAGTTTGTCACTTGTGACAACTCTGGTGGCAATAAAAGCATAGCCCACTTCTGATGTGGCGTTGAAACTCTTCAGGGCTCATGTTCAACTGGGGCCTACTTGTACCAGGGGTCTGGTTGTTCCAGGGTTGACCAGTGTGGTATCCTTGTGGTTGGCTGAAGTCTATGCCTTGGTCAATAGCCAGGAGCTTGTCTTTGGGGAGATCATATTGGTGGTGTCTCATTAGGCTGGCGTGGTGTGGGTTCAGACCATTTCTGAAATGCAGGCCTGATATGTTGTCAGGGATCTTGGCTGCCTCAGCCAGGCATAGGAATTGTTGTATGTAGGTCTTCAGGCTGTCCTTTCCTTAGGTCAGGCAGAGGAGCCCCATGTAGTCTTGGATCTTGGCCCCAGCAGGGGTGGTTGCAGAGTTCATTCTCTCCAATAATTAGTTGTATGAGAGTATGAGGTCTGGGTCTTCCTCTAGGCTGGTCAAGATGGTTTATCTGTTGTCATCCTTCAGTTAGGCAGCCACCATCATAGCCTTCTGAGTGTTGTCTCTGAAGCTCTTGGGGTGGGCACAGAACAGGGTGTTTATCATGATCATTGCTTTTCTGAAGCCAGCCAAGTTATTTTTGGCAGGTCAGGAAAGGTTGTGGGATAGCAGTATTCTGGTTTGAGGTGGAGATGGTCACATTCTGGACCTGAGATAGCTTGGCAACAATTTCTTCTTGGCTTTTGTTCTTTTCTTGTTTCTTGGTCATATACAGTATTAAGTAGTAAGCTGAGGTAAAAATAAAAACATACAAGATGCCCCTATAATAAAAGAAAAATAGGGGCCCAGGGTTACTAGTTTTGATATGGTTGACATACTGTCACGGCTCATACCAGAGTCTAACTGGACTCCCACAGGGGGAGGCAGGTCAGGCCTGGAAGGCCATGTACACAATAGGCGCAATACAGACCAGATAGTTGACTGCAGTAGCAAGGGGGCGCCAACTCCCAGTACAGGGCACAAACTGGTTGATCAGCCCCAGTACTGTGATTTAGACAAACCCCAACTTACTGAAGTCCTGGGCGGGAGGCGCATTAGGTAAGGGGGAACAGCAGCAATCTCCTTCATTTTAGGCGGAAGATCCAGGTGATGAGGGTGGTAATACTCCATGTCAAGGGCACAGGAAGGACTGAATAAGGTAGCAGGAGTATGGCCAGGGGGATATGGGTAGGCAAGTTTGTATTGTGTTGTGGATTTACAAATAGATGAAAAGAGAATAATTAAATTGAAGCAAAAATAAACAATTCCTGCAATAAGATAATAATTTTTGGGCATAAACTCGCTTTATTAAGATTTCAACAGTGAGGAGGGCTTCTCCTCCTCACTATTTATGCTTACTGGTGATTTTGAGGCTTTTAGTGCCACCAGAGAACTGATGGCATCAATTGCAGTTAAACTTACAATTTTCACTGGAATTTGCTTACTTGGACCAGGGTATGGGTGCTCATTGGTTGGTATAACATGAACCTTTCTTGAACTGCAGCATGCCAAGGTGCCATAGTTATTTATAGATCCCGCAAGTGATCAAGCGCCCAATTGCACAATCAAAAAATCACGCTCCCAATGTACCATTTACTGATGGTTGAGAGGCCCAAATTTGTTAATAGATTCAAAGCCAGGGATTTGAGGCTCTAGTGCCTCTCAAATCCTGGGCCATTTGTTAGTCAAAAGGTGGGTTTTCTGGCTCTGGGAGATATTTGGTAAGGTTCCCAAGCTGTGGGCTTTTTGCCTCTAGTTTGGCCAGCTGATTGTCAAGGGCTTTCTGGGCCCTGACAATGAGACTAAAGCTGTGGTAGCTCACCCTTACCTAGCATAAGCTCATCAACCTCCTGTCCTAGTGGACTCCTCTGAAGAAGCCGCTGAGTTAGCTTAAGCTCTCTTCTAAAATGTGACTGTGTCCCTCTTATTGAAAGCTCTGTACAAGGAAATTCCTAACTTGAAATGCATGTTGGCAAAGTGGTAAAAGGAACAGGAAGCAGCGCATAACGTTCTGGCTGCCTTGCCACCCTTTGGAAAGGATACCACCTGTTTAGAAGTATCAATCCAGAAGGTTAAAATTAAGGCAATTCTGGACACAGATTACCCCGTCAATGTTGTGTCCTCCAAACTAATGAAGGAGATCAAGTTAGCTCCTTATATCAACTATAATTAGTCTTATGGACCTGCTGGTGTGGCTCAGACTTGGGCTATTGGTGCCTACTCTGCTCTGCCAATGAGGTTTCAGAAGCTTCTCATTGCATCCCTTGCTGTTGTTTTGGAGAACAAAAGCTATGATCTCTTGATGGGAACCCAATTTCTTTGAGAATACAATGAGATTGTCAATCTCCAAGATGGATATCTATCCCTCTTAGGCTAGGAAGTCATGTTGATCTTTGAAGAACCTCCACACATCCCCAGCAATTGACATAAGACCTGCGTCCTCAAATTCCCCTTGGACATCTTCTTGCTGAAGTATAGAACTCATTCCTCCCATATGCGCTCCTCACCTCCTTCTTGTCCTACAGAAAAAGGCATCCTTTTGCTTGCTCCTGCGGCCATCACTATTATTCCTGGTTCTCAAGTGATCATTGATTCTCAGATCTCCTATGAGTTTCCTGAGAAATCATTCTTAGAGCTGTACTCTTCTGACACTCTAAGATGTAAAGAGCCTCAGTTGTGCCCTAGAATTTTGGATTGAACTCATAAAGAGCCTGTACAACTGCTGCTAGCCAAACTGACCGCTTTGCCCATGCAGGTTTATAGGGGACAAGTTGTGGGACATGGGCGCATATTAGGAGAAGTGCAAGTGGCGTCCCTCTACCCCTTTAGAGTCATATCAACTTCAATCTACCAGAAGAAGACCCTAAAATGCTCTCTCTGTTTATGGCTGCTGATTTCACGCAGCTATCATCTATCCAGCAGAAACATATACCAGAACTGCTTGATAATTTTAACAGCATCTTTGTTTCTGGGCCAAATAACTATGGCCTGCTAAAGGGGTCATTCACCAGATTGATACAGGTGATGTGCCGCCTTTCTGTGCAAAGCCTTACCACTGCAGTAGAGTAGAGGATGCCCAAGTTTCAAAGGAAATTAAACAACTATTGGATGCTGGACTCTTGGCTCCCTTTCAGAGCCCTTGGGCCTCCCCCGTATTTATCCTTAAGAAGAAGAAAAAAGGCCACCATATTGTGATGGATTATTGCTGCCTAAACTCTCTCACAAAAATGGACTCATACCCTTTGCCCAGGATTGATGACGCCCTTAGACAATTGGGAGGATCAAAGTTCTTCTCTGCTATGGATTTGGCATCAGTTCACTGGAAAGTTGACTAATCCCCAGAAGACCAAGAAAAGGCTGCTCTTATCACCTCAGAAGGTCTCTACAAGCCCACTAAAATGCCCCAAGGACTCTGTAATTCCCTGGATACTTTCTAACAAGCCATGGACTCTATTCTACAAGATCTGAAGCTCTCCTGTGTCCTTGTATACATCAATGATATCACTGTGTTCAGCTCCACTTTTACTGACCATTTGGATTACCTCAAGGCTGTCTTTATCAAGATTTGAGAAGAAGATCTAAAGCTTAAACCCTCCAAGTGTTACTTCTTTAAAGAGCAACTCAAATTCTTAGGCCATGAGGTCACTCAGACTGAAACTTGACCCATGAATAATAAGGTTGACACCATTAACAAGATGCTACCCCCCATTAATCTGCATAAAGTCCAAGTATTTCTTGGTATGATGGTTTACTAATTTCAGTTTATCCATGAATTCACTGAGCTCATTGAACCCCTGGTACAATTACTTCAAGGAGTCCCCCTTTAATGGACTGAGAGACAGCAACAGGTCTTCAGGGCTTTGGAGAAGAATCTCAAAGAGGGATCTATCTTAGTCTACCCTTACTATGATAAAGAGTTTATACTGACACTGACACTAGCATGGTTGCTGTGAGAGCCATCCTGGCTCAACTAGATGACAAAGGGGTGGATCACTGTCAGGGCCCAGAATGCCCAATATAATCAGCTAGCCTACCTGGGTACTGCACAACAAAATTTGTGAAAACAATTACCAATTGCCTCTCAAGAGGAAACCCCTTTTTGACCACAAATAGCCAGGGGTTTGTGAGGCCCACATGCTGCAAAACCCTTGGATCAACATTAAACATAAATTGGGTCTTATTTATATTGGGAAATGTAAAATTGTGCCAGCAATTACTCAATCAAGCAATCAGTCAACTAATTACTTGTGGGTTCTATTAATAGCTACAGCACCTTGGTAGGCTGCAGCCAAACCCATCATAATGAATAAGCAGCCAATGTACACCCATCACTAGGCCCTAATACACATGTTTCCAAAATAAATTGTCAATTCCATTGAAGATATTGTCACCAGACCTCTGGTGGCACAAAAGACTAAGTTTTTCCCAGTAAGTATCAGAACCCAGAATGGGCCAGACAAATCCCTATGTTACATAGGTTCCCCCCACAATTGAGCAATCCAGAAACCAATTAATTGCACTGCCAACTGCATTAACTGACCCAAAGAAAACTTCAATGCTAAGTGGGGAAGTGAACCCTGGCAAGAGCCAAACCTGGGTACAATTGGAAACTATTCCAATGCCAAGAGAAAAGGTTTTAAATCAGCCCACCCCCTTTGAGACTAAGAAATTGGGACTTGGGTTGCCAAATAACCCCAAAATCTCCTGCCAGCTTCCCCAGGACAAAGTTAGTGAATTGATCTTCTTAACTGACAAATCAGGGCCTGCCATTTGGAGCCAGCTTAAGAATAACCCTTCAATAGCCAATAAGGAGCTGTCAGTAAGTACAATTTCATTTTCACAGCAGGATACAGCTAGGAACACTGGCAACCCTGCCCTTGCTGACATATTTACCTAATAAACAATTGCAGCTTATGCTATTTGACCATTAGAAAATTACAGGACTTTATTATACTTTTACCATTTTAACCTTGCTGTTCTCCTCCCTCAGAAAAAAACCCCAGACCCAACTGGTCTAAGGGAGCTTCAGGAAAGATAAAATCGCCCTTGATCAGACAGAACCTTTTTCTCCTCCTCCTTTCAGGGCTTTTGATCAAATCATAGGCCCTGCTTGCCTTCCTCCCTTGCGCCAAAGTTTTCTCTGTGCCGGCCAGCCCAACAATCAGATGAACAAGCCTATTAAGGATTTCCCCTATCCCTCATATAATTCAGTAAGTTTGGGTTAGCCAATGTCACCCTATTGGGGTTCACTTAACAAATGATTCCCCATATGATTGCTTGGCAACCCTGGGCCTCTTCTGTGAACTAAATGTTGAGGATTGCCCCAGTTGTGTACTGGGTGTTCCAGGATTGCTCTTTGTCCTTGTTTGCAGATAAGCTTGATACCACGTTGTTTCATGACATTAAGTACAAGTAGTGAAGAAGGGAAGCCTTTTTCACTGTTGAAATCATCATAAAAATATCTTTTATGACCAAGAACCATCATTTGATTGCAGGATTGTTTATTTTTGCACCAATATAATTATTCAGTTTGCATCTCTATGTTGTAACTGTGCTGTTTTAGAAGAGTTACAAGGGGGAAATATTTATAAACTAGACAATAATCTTTATTGGGAGATAGTGATTACATAGCAATTGTGAATCAAGGATAAGAGGAACATGATTGTGCTGATCACATGGCTGGATGATGAAGGGGTGTGGCTTGATCCTGGTAATAAGTCAAGCGTCAAAACAAGGTATCCACTGTAAGTGATCATCTTTTGTTAATGTTGTTGGATTTGGAAATTCAAATTGACTTCCTAGTTTGGCTTTGAGTGACTGGATAATTGGGTTGCGGGTCACAAACTGTTTACTCAGAACCTTGTTGGCAGGTTGAGCCTGCTTTTTTGACACCCCCAACTGAAGATTGGCCTCCTCTGAGGGAAGGTTGTCAGGGAGGAATTCATGAGCCTGGGCGCCATATTGCACTAACTGTTATTTGGTGGCAGGTAGGACAGTCTTGCATTGTTTTTGTCTCACTTTGAAGGGTCTTAGGTGGTTATGATGGAGGATTCTATCTTGTTTGCGCTTTTCAAGCCCCTGCAGAAGATAAGTGTTGTTTTTGTTGTTATTTAGGATGATGACAGGGCCTAATTTTTCTGGATGTAATTTGCTCTTGTTGGTATTCATTACCAAGACTTTGTCACCAACCTCATGTCTGTCTTGGATGGGGAAAAAGGTATTCTGTAGGCATTTTTCTTCTCTTTCTAGTTGGTTGCTATTAGCCTGTATGACTTGAGGATCCAAGAGGGGTGGAACTTCACTGGGTATTTCCAGCTTAGGTCTTGATAGCGCTTGGATAATATTGGGTTGTGTTCCATAAACTAGCTCAAAGGGGCTTTTCCTGGTGAATCTGTTCATATGAGTCTGGTAGATGAGAAATGCAGTTGGTAGCTGCTTATATCAGTCCTCAGGTCTCCTGGTGGTGATCTTGGCCAGGGCCTGCACTAGGCTGCCCTTCAGCCGCTCCACACATCAATTGGCCTGAGGATGGTAAGGTGTTGTCACTGTGTGCTGGACCCCATTCTTGGTGAGGTAAAAGTTGGTATCTTCAGAAGTCAATTCCTTGCCCCTGTTGGTTATCAGGAGTTCTGGCTTTACAAACTTATTGATGATTTCTTTTCCTATGAATCACCACACGTCATTGCCTGTGTGAGTTCTCACTTCTTGCACCAATGGATAGCAAGTGGCAAAGTTGATAGCAGTGATGATGTATTTTTTTGTTGTGCTTTACTGACATGGGTCCTAAAATATCTAGGGCCCACACTTTGAAGTGTAGTTGTGAAAAAATAGGCAGTACAGACTTAGGTGGGATGTTGCTCTTTGTAAATTTTTCACATACTTTGCATTGCTCTAGATCTTCCTGGACATCCTGGTATAAGGTTGGCCACCATGCTTTGTGTTTAAGAAATTCTTAGAGATTGCGGCTTTTTGGTATGTCCTAGGTCTCTGTGGGAACATAGGATGCTTTCCACTTGCTGATGTGTAGGAATGTAAAGAATGGTGGTTCCATAAGTCATTTTGCAATGTAAGGTCTCATACAAATCTGCAAATAGATGCTTGTTATTGATGACTGTCTCTTTTGTAATGCCAGTGGTACCAGAGGGGAAGCCCTTGTCCCTTGTTTGGAGTACCAGGAGAGTCCAGTCTGAGTCAAGCCCATTCTTGACCCTTGTGGCTCTAACATACAGGCGCAAGAGTGTGTCTGCCATGGCAAGTTCTGTACCAGGTTTGTACTGTATGATCATATTGAATCTTTATAGGAGTTCCATCCATCATGCTTATTGGCAGAAGAGGTTTTCCTGCATTTTAAAATATATGAGCAATTTGTGGCCAGTTAATGCTGTAAATTCCTCCTGGTATTCCAAGTAACAACGCCATTTGACCAGGAAGTGCAAAATTTCCAACAGTTCTTTGTCATGTATAGGGTATTGGCACTTGCTGTCTGTCAGTTTATGTGACTCATAGGCTACAGGTAGGAAGTTGTCATTGCTGTTCTTGATTTGTAGTAATCCTCCAATGGATTTGTTGGAGGCATCAGTTTCCCTTTGGTATTCCCCATCACGCTTGGGGTATTGTAGAATAGGTGTGGTTGTGAGCTTTTCTTTAAGACGTCTGAAGCAAAGGTTGCATTGGGGGGACCATAAAAATTTGGATTTGGCACCAGTTATGGCCAACAGAGGTGCTGCCAAGACACCACAGTTGGGGATAAACCATCATATGTAGGCAACTATCCCTAGGAATGTAAAGAGTTCAGACTTTTCCTTTGGTGGTGGCATCTTGCAGATGGCCTGGATTTTCAGGTTGTCAGGCTTAATGCCATCCTTTGACACTATGTGTTCCAGGAAGAGCAACTGTTTGCGGAAGAATTGGTGTTTGGATGGTTTAGCTAACAGTTTGTGTTATTCCAGGGCGGCAAACACTGCTTCCAGGTCCTTGTGATGTTGTTCTACCAAAGGGCTGTAGACAATGATATTGTCCAGGTATACTGGGGTGTAAATTCACTGCCCCCTTTGGCTTTGGATAGGACCGTCTTTCCTTGTTGCACAAAAAAAACTGCTCAAAGTCCAGCAAAACTGCTTAATTCACATAAAAGATTTAGCCCACACTGTGGATGAAAGATTTGTGTTGGCACACCCTGCAGACCCCCCAGCTTTGGTTGTCCCGGCCTGGGAAGAAACACTGGTTAATTTGGACTATTTGTTAGCATGGTATCATCCTCTCTTAAAAACAATCAGGAACACCCAATCAAACAATGCCACATCTATGACCAGAAAGTTAAATGAACCTGAACTAGTTGAGGTGCCTTCCAGCCAATCAGGTGGACCTGCGGAAATTACCCTGAAACTCTCCAGCACCCCTGGCTCTGGCCAGAAAATTTTATCACCCAGCCAACCAAATGCAAGTCAAATCAGTCATGTGACCACCCCCTAGCAACCCATTCCCTTTTAACAATGCCAGGGGATTTTGGGTCCCCTGCTTGTCAATTCTCCAATTTAATAAAGTTTGGGTCTAGTACACTTGTTTTAAAAATTTGTAGTTGACTGGATCTCTGCTTAGATCCTAACAATTAAAAGTTTTAAAAGTAATTTGTTGTTGTCTTTAATCTTACCTTAAACCGCCCTGGTTTGAACCCGGCCCTTCCTCTGGAACCCTTGAAACAAGTTCAAGCATATAGCTGCTCTTGTTTTTGCTTTTGTTTTTGAAATATGTGTTTGAACTTTAAAGTTTTAGTTAAAATCATTATAAAAACTTACTTTATTTTGAATCTACTTTAAAATTCTTGTTTCAAACTTGCTTTGGCTTTTGATTTACACCAGAAAGACGTCCGAGCCCGCTGCCAAGCTGTGTAAGGACTCCCAACCATTTCCCACCTGGTTTCTTGCTTGTGGGTTCCCCTGCTTGCCAGAATTTTACTGTTTTTCCTTATAAAAAAGCCTCCTACCTTAGCCAAATTTTGCAGAGAATTTAAAGATGACACTCCCAGTCTTAAATTTTGTTGTGTTTTCCTTGGCTCTATTTTTGTTTCTTTTATGGTCAACTTTGCCCAAATTGTGGTCAAAAATTGCTTCTTCTGCTCAGTTTGTGGGCAAGAATCCCTCCAGTCTCCTAAATCTTCCAAATGGTCTCCTTTTCTCTGAGAGGCCGTGGTGAAGAGCTTGACCGGTGACAACCTGGATTTGGATGAAGCTGTCCATGTCTCTTTTGCTCCTGCAGGTGAGGAGGCAACAATACCTTTCTTCCTTGACCTAGAAGAGAGCAATTTGGTGCCCTTGCGCGCGCCTGTGTTGCCTCACCCCACCCTCACCCCCACCTGTACACCCTGGTTGCTCACTGGTTTGGTAATGATGGGACTGAATGCCTATTTCCCTCAGCTATCCCCCGTATTCTCTCTGTGGTCCCCTCTTTGAGCGGCTGTCCCAGTTCTCCACTGGGTGGCATCCTGGTGGTTTGTCTCACCGGGATGAGAGCCAAACTTAGTTTAGCCCCCTCTCTCACATAGGGCATGTTTGCCAATATGGAGAGCAAACACCTCGTTCATGAAGGTCACAAAGGTTGAAGGTGCATTTGTCATCCCAAATTGAGCACCACACACTTATACAACCTGTACTTAGTGCAGAAGGCTGTTTTGGGTATATCTTCCTCCTTAATGCGGATTTGGTTGTAACCTGCAGTTAGGTCAATTTTGAAGAAAACTGTGGCACTGCCCAGGGCATTAAAGAGGTCATCAATGAGTGGAAGTGGGTAGAAATTCTTGATAGTGACTTTGTTGAGGGCTCAGTAATCCATGACCAATCAAAGGATACCATCTTTCTTTGCTACAAAGAATACAGCATCATCAAAGGGAGACTGTGAGGGGCAGATAAGTCTTTTATCAAGCGCCTCCTTAAGGTAAGCACATAGGGCATTGTCTTTGTTTGGGGTGAGTCAGTAGATGGGTTGTGCCTTAGGTACAGCTCCTTTGAGTTGGATAGAGTGTTGTATTTGCTTCTCAGGCAATAGTCCTGGTAGCGTTTTCTTGAAGATTTTAGGATGGCGGACCACAATGTTGCAATCCTGAGGCGTAGTGGTATCCTATTGATTGTTGAAGTATATGATCTTGTACTGGGAGGAGTTCCAATCAATTGCCTTGAGGCTCTCCTTTTTGTCCAGGTTTTCATTAATGCACACAAAGGTGTGGTTGTGCAGGAACTGGTCCACTGAGTCAGGGTAGATCTGGTGGTTGACGCCTTCACATTTGATGGTCAATACTGAGGTTGCCCAGTCTACATGAGGGTTGTTCTGTTGCAGCCAGTCCAGTCCCAGCACAATATAAAAATTGGGAAAGTCAATGGCAGGTCCCTGGATTGTGGAGTGAAGGTTCCCTAGCATAATGGAGAAAGAGGCTGCTTCCTTTGTCATTGCAATGTGATGTTCATTGGCTAAGACCACGTTTTTAATCCGCAAAAGATTAGTGGTCAGCTTCAACTTGTATAAAAAGCTGCTGTTGACTAGGGTTTAGTCTGCGCCTGAGTCCAGGAATGCTGAGCCTGTGTAACTGCAAAAGAAGAAATGGTAGGACATCAGTTTATTGGGATGTCTGGTGATGGTGTAGAGTACTGGGTCTTCCAAGGGTATTTGGATCATTAGGCACTGGTCCACATCCTTGGGGCAATACTCATTATTGGGCAAGTTGGAAATTGTGCAGGGGGAGCTTGGCTTGCTTAATGCTCTCCCTGGGCTTTTCCCTTGTTGCAATTGTCTTGTGTGGCAGTGATACAGAAATGGGTACAATTTGACTGTCAATGATTCACATTTCCGTGCCCATTCCAACCTGCAAGTTTATGGTTTGAGTTGTTGTTGTTTTCAGGAGGCAGGCAATTGGAGCGTCCAGTTGAGTGAGAATATTTGGATATCTCTCTTTTCCCCATCTGCACTTTGTTAGAGCATTGGATGTTTGCTCCTCTTTCTCTGCCTTGCAATATAGGCTCTGAAGGTTGGTCATCTACTCCAGGTTCACATGCCTCATTACGTGCAACTTGAGTGCGTCATAGTACATGAGGTGGGTGGCTGAGGTGTCAAAGGCCATATACAAGGGGGCGCATAGTCAAAGCTCCTTGTATGCTTGGGTAAGTTCCTTCACTGTGCCTGCCTGGGTGATATTCTTCACTTGACGTATAATCATGAGCATGGTATCTTTCAGCACAAACCTTGTTAAGAAGTCCTGCTTGAAGGTGTCCCTGTCTTTCTTGGTGTGGTCCTTGTGCCACTTTTTGCACCAGGTGCCAGTGTTGTGTGTCAGGCAAATTTAAATCTCCACAGTCCAGAAGCGTTGTGGGCATTCCATTTGTGCCACTTTATTCTGAGAAGATTGAATCCATGCTGTGACAGTTTTTCATTGGCTCCAGCAAATGGTTCCAAGGCGGCGCTTTGAAGTCTTTGGGCTGTATAGGCTGGTATCATGCTTTCATCAGTTGCTTGGGGCATAATGGCAGGCGCTTAGAAGAACCCCTGTGCTGACAAGGCGTTAAAGGAAGGGAGAAAATTGCCGTTTTCTGATAGAGTACAAAGCTGTCAGGTTTTTGGCACCAGGTGTGTATGGTGCCCAATATAGTGGGAGGCCAGACATGATTCTATCAAGGATTTGTTGACCACGGCAAGTAAAGGCAACATGTGGAATTTTGCAAGATAAGTTAGGATGGAGAACCTACCTGTGCTACCAATGTTGTAATTGTGCTGTTTTAGAAGAGTTACAAGGGAGAAAAGATTTAGAAACTAGATAATAATCTTTATTGGGAGAAAGTGATTATATACCTATTGGGAATCAAGGATAAGAGGAACATGATTGTGTTGATCACACAGCAGGATAATGAAGGGGGTGGCTTGATCCTGGTAATGAGTCAAGCGCCAAAACAAGGTATCCACTGTAAGGGATCATCTTTTGTTCATGTTGTTGGATTTGGAAATTTGAGTTGACTTCCTAGTTTGGCTTTGAGCGGCTGGATAATTGGGTTGCAGGTCACAAACCTGTTTACTAGGAACCTTGCTAGTGGGTTGAGCCTGCTGTTTTGACATCTATGTGAATCAGCAACACAATATTACCATGGCTTCTCCTACCCTCCTGGTCCTGCTCTCATCATCTTGGTTACGCCAGCTTGTGCCGTTGACTTGGAGTTCTACCAGCCCCACCACCTGTATCTCTCTTCTGGTTGTTATACAGGCCAGATTACAGCAATTATGAAGGAGATACCAGCCACTCCTCCCCTGACCAATGATTTTCCTACCCAAGATTTCAGCAAGCTGGGGGTTGTCTATATTACAGTGTTGAGGCTAGCCAATCAGGTTATGCCCCACACCTGAAGTTGGCGCCCCTGGGCCACTGCTGTAAACTATCTGGTCAGGATCACCCCAAATGTGTACATGGCCTTCCAGGCCTGGCCTGTCTCTCCTTTGGGAGTCCATTGAGACTCAAGTATGGGCTGTGACACTGAGGAACAGCCAGCTCACTGAGCCTTGTCTATAAAAGTTTATAGTTTCACTGTAGTTTATTGCCCTGGGATCCAGCACCAAATGTGGATGGCCTGTCCTGTATCCCTATCCTAGCTCTCCAACCTGCCCAGGCCAATTGGCTATATCAGCTCATAAGATATCCTTCTGTGTAGGAGGCCAAGCCTGAAGAGATTTTCCTAGCCTTACAAAATCTGTCATCTGATACTTTAGTCAGAGATAATCAACTGTTAAAGAGGGTTGATCTCTATATTTGCCATATGTTTGCCAAAGCTTGTCAGTATCAGCTGCACTACACACTCATCTAGACACTGGGCAAACTGGGATATCCAAGACTTGCAGCTGTCTAGAGCAATACTACTGCAGGGAGAGAATGTTTGTGTTGATCCCTAATGCCTTGGCCTCCTTCCATGAGTGTCAACTCTAATAGGCCCGTCTAGCACAAAATCAAACTGGTTCTAACCCAAGCACGCTTCCATACAGTTAGTATTGATGGATTGGGGCCCTTCTATATTACTGTTCTGGCTATTGGTTTATCTTGATTGGCATTGGCCACTTTAGCAATCAGGTTGAAGACAGAGCTATAAAAGGCATTGCTTCAAAGGCTACAGCCCATTCTTTGCTGCAAGATTTATTCTGTCACTGTGTATGCCCCCAAGCCTGACTCTCTGATAATGGGGCTAACTCCAACGCAAGACTCATCACATCTATTATTAAGGCCATGGGTGCTCACCAATCCTTCTCTGCCACGTATAGCCCTGCCACTAATGGGACAGTAGAAAGGGTTAATTTGACCCTGGTGCTAATCATACAAAAGTTGAGCCATCCAAACACATCTAATTGGGATCTTTACATCCCTGCTGCCCCGTTTGATAACTGCCTGGGTGAGCAGTAAACCACTGGCTTATCTCCTTCACTATGCTCTATGGTAGAGAGGCTGCCATCTGTCAATATTGGGCCACTCCTTGGTGAAACAAGAGGAGGTAGTTGATCCCAAGAAGTAAGGGGAGGGGGCTGGCCATCTGAGCCATTGATATCCAAGCCATTGCCTATTCTACTGTTGATAGGGCAAAGACCATAGAGCCGCTTCCCTCTAACCCTCCCCTATCTCCTATCCCTGAGTGAGTTCCAAGCAGGAGATCAAGCCTCATACTTTCAGAACTATGGGGGAGGACGCTGTAGGGTCTTGCCCATAGTGGTGCAAGGTTATAAACTAGCGTGTGTAAGGCATTAGGATTCAGATTTAAAAGGTATAAAAAGGTAGGAACTTTCTGCAAAATAATCTTACAGAACCCTGCTAAAAACTTATACTGAGTTACAAAAGGAGTGATTGAGTTTAAGAACCCTAAGAAAAGAAGATAAAATAAAGTGTTTAATAGTGAGCAATTTGTAACTAAGGGAATGTCAATATTTGGATATTCTCCATCAGCAAATTGGTACATATATTATTGAAAGATTCCTTAAGGGAAAATAATGGATAAAACAAGCCTAAGGCTTGTTGTTTTACAAGTTCCATTTTTTCAAGGAAAAAGGCTAAACTTTAAAATGAATTTAATAAAAATGTATAAACTTCTAAAAATTAAGATTTCAAATTTAAATTTGATAAAGAATTGAAAGGTAGAAATCACTTAGAATTTTGGCTTAAAGCCTACTCTTCACAAGTTTTTTATTATATAAGCTTGTTTTGTTCTCAGTTTAAAGTGATAGGCAGGGAGGGAAACAGCCAAGAAAAGGATCAACTGGAGAAAAACTGTGTAGAACCTGGAGCAGAAGAAGAGCTAAAAAACCCAACAGAAGTTGCAGATCAGCAACGTGAAAACTAGAGAAGAAGTAAAAACATAAGTGGGAGTTTTGAAAAGGTGAGCAATGATTAAAATATTCTATCTTTAAAGTAGAAATATATAATAATATAGAAATTAGAAAGACAGAGTGATGACAACAACAACAACAATTCAAACGCAAATAGCGTAAAACAAGGTAATTTAACTTAAAGTACTTAATTATTTAACAATTTTAACAAAAACTTTTCAAATTTTAAGAAATAAAAGAAAAGATTAATTGGACTGAAAAAAAAATATCTAAGAAGCCTGCGCTTTGGGGCAGGGCATGAAATTACCCCCTCCAGATCCAAGCTCAGGATGTATTTGGATATAAGAGTTGATGGCATCAGGACAGTTCTCAAGGTTGGACAATGGCTCCCAAGAACTCTCCTCAACAGAATATTCCTTCCAAAAAACCAAGTATTGGAGTTTACCATAGTGATAACAATGGGCTGATAATGGATTTAACCTCATACCCAGGAGTTCCTTGGACCATGTGAGGAGGAGGTGCTTTGGTGTTCTGATGAGAAGGAGGAGGAGAAGTCTGGAGTTTGAGGAGGGACACATGGAAGACGTCGTGAATGCAATACCCTGGAGGAAGTTGAATACAGTATGCAACCTTTCCAACTCTTTCTGTTACAAGGAAAGGCCCTATGGATTGTGGACCAAGCTTACAAGAGGGCCATCTGATAGGAAGATTCTTTGTATTTAGATATACAAGGTTATTGACTTGGATGCTCTTTCCTTCCTGACGGTGACGGTTGGCCTGGACCTTGTAAACCTCAATAGCCTTAGAGAGATTCTCTTTGAAGGAATTCTGGATGAGTTTTAGCTGGACAAGAAGCTCTTTGACTAACAGGAAACGGACAGAGGAGATGAAAGAAGGGACAAAGGCAGGAGTATAGCCTAAATTTGCCATGAACAGGGTTATCTTGGTAGAGGAATGGGGGGTAGCATTGTAGGAATACTGGGCCAAAGGTAGGTGAGAAGCCCAATTGTCTTGTTGTTTGTTGGAGAAGCAGCAAATAAAACATTCTAGTGTCTGTTTTGTACAATTGGTCTGCCCATCAGACTGGGGATGATAGGACGTGCTAAGAGAAAGGTGGACACCTAGCTGAGTCATAAACTACTTCCAGAACAGGGAAAGGAATTGTGGTCCACAGTCAGAGACAATATCTCTTGGAGTACCATGGTGAATGAAGACGTTTCTAACAAAGAGGAAAGAAGTCTGCTTTGCAGTAATGTTAGAATTACAGGGAGCAAAAATAGCTTGCTTTGAGAATCTGTCTACAATGAGCAGTATGGTGTCAAAACCTTCAGAATGAGGAAGCTGGACAATATAATTCAAAGAGACAGACTGCCAAGGACCTTCAGGGACTGGGAGGGGGCATAGAAGACCCACAGGTTTCTGGATAGAGTGTTTGCTTCTCTGGTGTCAGAAATTGCGCCATTAATGCTATTCCAATATGGCCTTCAAATAATGATAGCTGTAAAGATTTGACTGGTTTTGCTTTCAAGTTTGGGAATTCCTTGTTTTCCGTAAATGGGTCTGGGCCAATATCCACCCATTCCGGAATACCATACCTTCCCATGTCCGATCCTAGTATGACCTCACCCCAACGTGACCCCTTCAGCCGCTCTGTCTTTCTAATGAGTGATCACTGTCCCTTGTCTACTATTTAAGTAGAATCACACCTCCTAATAAAGACAAATTTATCCTCATTTGTGTTGGCTTTAATAATCTTCAAGCTTTTTCCTGTCCTTTTTGCCAAAAGGACTTTCACATCTTTTATTCCAGGAAATTAAGGTATGTGCCCTTAATTTTGCCCTGAAGGCTAACCCAAGGCTAGCTTCAAACCTCAAATCTTTTGTTATAAAGATTTCCCGCTGTGTCCTCCTGGATGTTGTCCCCATGAGCCAAACACGCCATTTGGCAAACTAGACAGCTACTGACGTATGACTTGATGAAGGTGGACATCTTTGACCACCAGAAGTGATCACAGAGTTTAGAAAGGGTCTTCTTATATCCAGAGTGGCCTGCGGCAAAGGTATCATGGAACATGATGGTTAGAAGCAATTGAAGGTCCAGAGAAGGGACTACCAAAAGGCTGTTGAAGTATAATACACAATCTAGCAGGGAGAAGGAAGGATTTATGACCATCTTATTGTTTGTAAGAGTGTCAATGATATGATACAAGGCTTTATTGGAAAGCTGGGATTCATAGATTTTCTTCAGTATATTGGGGGTTGTAGTACTGATAACATTGAGTTTAAGGAAGCTCTCAGGTGCGAGGACTATCTTGGTGTTAAGGAGTTTTTAGTCTTTGTCAACATCAGATAATAAAGGATGATGACTAAGCGCGTCAGGTAGGGTATTAAGTATACCCTTCTTGTATACAAGCTTGAAGCAGAAATTTGACAGCTCAAGTACCCATCTAGCGTGTCTTTGGGAGATGATGCACAACTCATTAAAGTAAAGCAAGTTCTTATGGTCTGTGTAAATGAGGAAAGGCTTGTCAAGTCCCTCAAGGTATCAACGCCAATTCTATAGTTTTTTGATGATGGCAAGAAGTTCCTTGTTGTGTATGGGGTTGTTTTTTTCAGCTGGAAGGTGTTTGTGAGAGAATTATGCAACAGGGTGTTGCATCCCATCCCCCAAGCTGAAGGAGAGCACCACCAACGGCATAGTTGCTGGCATCAGTCTCAAACAAGAAGGGTTTGGAAGGATCAGGCATCAGGAGGACAGGGGTGGAGACAAAGACGGCCTTTGTAGCCTCAAACGCAAGCTGGTCCTCAGGTGTCCAGATGAAAGGAACGGAAGGAGAAGTAAGAGTAGTGAGAGGCAAAACTAAAGAAGAAAAATTTTCCACGAACTTATGGCAATAGTTTGCCAATCCAAGGAAACCACAAAGTTGTGAGAAAGTCTTGGGAACAGGCCAGTTTTAGATAGCATCCACCTTGCTAGGAGAGACAGCATAACCGTTTTGAGTGACAATGTACCCAAGGAAATTGACCTCAGTGCAGAAGCATGAGCATTTTGAAGATTTTGCAAATAGGTTGTATTCTCAAAGTCTCTGGAGTACCTGGTGGACGTGGGCAACATGGTTGTCAATGGAAGAGGAGTATATGAGAATATTGTCAAGATAGACAACAACAAACTTGTTAAGGAAGGGAAGAAGTGCCTCATTCATTAAGGCCTGGAAGGTTGACAGAGCGTTACATAATCCAAAGGGCATTACATTGTACTCATATAACCCAAATGGGGTACAGAAAATAGACTTCCATTTGTGGTCAGGAGAGACTCTGATCTGGTTGAAAGCACTTCAGAGGTCAATCTTAGTGTATACAGAACTACCAGCAAGGCAAGTGGTCAAAGTCTCAGCAGAGGGAAGAGGGCATCTATCCTTGATTGTGATCTCATTGAGAGCTCTATAGTCTACACAAGGGCGCTTAGAGCCATCTGATTTACTGACAAAGAAGATGGGGGAAGAACATGGAGACGTGGATTGCAAGATGAAACCTTTGGAGAGTTCCTCATTGATGTAGCTTTTTAGTAGAGTGTCATATGAGTCAGAGAGAGGGATAAGACTTCCCCAGGGAGGAGTGGTGCCTGGTTTAAGGGTTATCTGAATATTGTAAGGCCTATGAGGAGGTATCAAGCTACATTCCTCTTCACTAAAGCAATCCTTGAATTCAGAGTAACAATAGGGTAATCCATCCTTGTCCTTGGCAGAAAGAGTATCCGGGATTGTACTAGAGATGGTAGTCAGGTTCAGCTTGGAGGGGATTGGGCAAAGAGTACTGGATACAAGGGGAAGCAATTTGACAATATCATTGCATGTAAATGAAATCTTGTTGTTTGGGTGATCAAAGTTAAGCAAAGACTCTCTCAACCATGGGAATCCAAGGATGAACGGGAAGGATAAGTTGGGGGAGGAGTTACATGTGACGCGGAATGGAGAGCCCTCCAAGTCAATGGTGACAGGTTGGAGGATAGGTGTGGCGCCAGTGATAGTGCTATTTCCCACCTTAACATCAAGGGACCCGGAAGCAGGGAGTCCAATTAGTTTAGCAATTTTCTCCTCAATGAAGTTGTCATTAGCACCAGTATCAAGAAGAGCAAGGACCTTGATCTTTCCCAAAGGTCCATGAATAGTTACTAAGACGGTAGGTGACTTGAAAATGTTGATAAGGGAAAGCAAAGTGAGAGTGGAGGTCTTTTTGACAAAGGGGGAACACTTGGAGAGATGGCAGGCTGGTAGAAGATGGTCCTTTGATCCATAATAGGAGCAGAGGTTATTGTTCCTTCTTATAAAGACTTCCTTGGCAGTAAGTCCAAAACCTCCCCCAGACTTTGGCTCAGTGCCAGGTGGAGGGGTTGAAGAAAGCGGTACCTTGTCTGGTACAAATGACCGAGCTGCAGGGGATAGGTTAGAATAAGTATGTGTTTTCAAGGAAAAGTATTTTTGGTTCCACTTAACCACCTCTCTGATAAGAGGTTCTAGTTCATCAGGGAGGTTGTGGTGGACCAAAAATTCCTGAAGCAATCTATTGAGGCCTATTTTGTAGAAGCTACAAGCCTCAGTATCAGAGGCTTGTAGTCTTGACTGAAGAGAGCAAAGCTTCTGGTTGTATTTGCCAAGTGGGAGCAAACCTTGTGTGAGACCTGCAAAACAAGACGCAGAGGGAGTGGATGACTCTTTGTCTTCTCCAGAGAAGGATAGGAGTGAACTGACAAAGAGTTTGTTGTTCTGGAGGATACCTGGGTTGCGTATTAAGTAAGAGTTGAACCAATCTCTGTAATGACCAGTGAGCTTCTCTGCAAGATAGAGGAACTTCTGGGAGTTGGTGGAGAACTCAGATCCGTAAGCAGTAAAGTGGGCCTGTGCATAATCTAAAGTGTTAAAAATACTAGGGGGTGGTGAACTATGAGCTAAGGTATTGAGAACTACTGTTTGATTGGTGTAGGAAGTAGGAGTATGCCCCTCCTTATTACAAAAACTTTATCATATAACCAACCAAGTAAAAAACTACTAGGGATAACAATGTTACAATGATAATAGAGAGAAACAAGGCTAAGAAGATGATAGAAGAAATGGAAAAAGTATTGCCTGTGTCAAGTTTATACTTCTGGGAAGTATAAAAAACGAAATAAGGGGAAGATTTAAGAAGAGAATGATACTTTATTGAATATGAATATAGGCTAATATATAGTATCATGACAAGCCACATATTGTCCATGTACATCATGGAGGTCATGGGGCTTATCTTAGTAATGTTCCTCTTGAGTCACGAGGCTTTATCAAGTTGTGTTCCATTTAGGACCTGGATTGAGTGATCCCCGTCATAGATGGTTAACTGATAATGGTGCCACCCATTTATTGACTGGACGGTGAACCATTTGGTGAGTTGTTTGGTGATTTACTCAGGGCGTTAATTCCCCAAGAGGGAGGAATCAAAGATGTTGCAACACCTGGGTCAATCCCATGGGAAGCCAAAATAATGTAAGGTCTTGTCCATAGTGGTGCAAGGTTATAAAATAGCGTGTGTAAGGCATTAGGATTCAGATTTAAAAGGTATAAAAAGGTGGGAACTGTCTGCAAAATAATCTTACAGAACCCTGCTAAAAACCTATACTGAGTTACAAAAGGAGTGATTGAGTTTAAGAACCCTAAGAAAAGAAGATAAAATAAAGTGTTTAATAGTGAGCAATTTGTAACTAAGGGAATGTCAATATTTGGATATTCTCCATCAGCAAATTGGTACATATATTATTGAAAGATTCCTTAAGGGAAAATAATGGATAAAACAAGCCTAAGGCTTGTTGTTTTACAAGTTCCATTTGCTCAAGGAAAGAAAAGGCTAAAATTTAAAATGAATTTAATAAAAATGTATAAACTTCTAAAAATTAAGATCTCAAGTTTAAATTAGATAAATAATTGAAGGGTAGAAATCACTTAGAATTTTGGCTTAAAGCCTACTCTTCACAAGTTCTTTATTATATAGGCTTGTTTTGTTCTCATTTTACAGTGATATGCAGGGAGGGAAACAGCCAAGAAAAGGATCAACTGGAGAAAACCTGTGTAGAACCTGGAGCAGAAGGAGAACTAAAAAAACCCAACAGAAGTTGCAGATCAGCAATGTGAAAACTGGAGAAGCAGCAACAACATAAGCGGGAGTTTTGAAAAGGTGAGTGATGATGAAAAATTATAACTTTAAAGTAGAAATATATAATAATATAGAAATTAGAAAGACAGAGTGATGACAACAACAACAACAATTCAAACGCAAATAGCGTAAAACAAGGTAATTTAACTTAAAGTACTTAATTATTTAAAAAATTAACTAAACTTTTCAAATATTAAGAAATAAAAGAAAAGATTAATTGAACCAAAAAACGAAAAAGTATCTAAGAAGCCTGCCCTTTGGGGCAGGGCATGACAGACGCCCTCTTAATAGACTCTCTATGGGTGGGCCGCTCACAGTCATCTTCAAGTGTGGGTTCAAATATACCCTTAAAACAAACTCCCCTGGCAGCCCCCTTGCTCGAGTTCATGCCAAGCTGCTTTGTGCCTACCTCTCTGGTGTTGGATCTTGAGGGGGTAGCTGTTGTAGACTCCACCTCAGATGTGTTAACGGTTGGACAAACCAATGGTTTGGCATTGTATAATGGGTGCAAAGCTGAGGGGGTTGGCTTTATATCTGAGGTGCCCAGCTTACCCAAAGATGGATCAAGGCTGGTCAGTGAGTTGGCCAGGCCTCTATCAGAAGTACATTGTGCCAGTGTCTCTGTTAAGGGTACATCCACCCAGCTCCAGGTTATTCAAGGGGATCCCCTCTTTGGATAGATTCAAGTCAATCAATACTCAGCTTTCCCACCTTCCCCTTAAACTTCAAGCCCCCTCCCCCCTCCAGGAGGGCCAGTATCTTTCACCCTCCCAGAACCCAGCCAACAGGTGTACACTTCACCTTGGCCCAGGAAGTCACCCCCCGCTTAGCCTGAGCCGCACACCTCCCTGTGACCGTACGGCAGCCCCTGTTGAGTATTTAGCCAAATAAAAACTTTGAAATGTAAAGTTGTTCTGTTTTTGCTATTTATTTCATGTAGATAGGGTTGACTGGAATTCTTCAGATAAAGATCCCTGAAACTTGGTATCTATATTTAACAAAGGAATAGAGTAGGGGTGGCTAGTTAGGCCAGGCTAGCCAGTAAAATTGAGGCACAATTGGCCAAAGCAATCCGGGGGACTAGGCGTCTCAAAAGCGATCTGATTAACCAGGAAGGTTAGTCAATGAATACATGGGAATATGATTGACAAACTCAACTATGATGCTCAATTGCCCTGACTGTGCCAAGAAGCTTGGTTAAGGTCAAATTATAAGCAACCCCCCAAAGGACGGGTTAAAAGCACCGTTCTGGCAAATTCATTAGGTTAGAAGCGCCACACCGCTCAATCAATTTGTAAAGCGCCAAGGCGCCACCCAGAAAATGTTTCAGGCGCTGGGGTGTTGCCTGGGAAAGTTCCTGGGCGCTGTGGTGGCACCTGGTTTGAGTTTTGAAGCGGTTTAATGGGGTTTGATGCAAAAAACCATTGAATGCAAAGATAACTAAATAAAGGCAAGAATGTCTAGGGATTCAGGTTTGATTAGATGGTCTCCAGTTGGAACATTGATAGCTGGGTTTTGGAATGTGTATATTCCACAGGGGTTTGGCGCCGGGAGCTGCAGAAGCTCCATGCTGAATCAGTACATTGAGATGAATGGGGTCAGGTGGCTCCTTCTCATTGTAGGTCAATTATCATAGGCTGATAATTACAGGGGATCTTTTAGGTAAAGATCTAGGTTCAGATGAATCAAATTTCATAGACCACGTGGTATGAATCATAGGTTGATTCAGGAACTGGAGGGGGTTTCAGCTGAATATGCCCCAAATGGGATATAAGCAAAAACAGCTAAACTTTAATAAAGATACATATTGTCAATTTTGACGCTTTCCCCTTAATTACTTTTCCTTTGTTATGTCTTCTTTGTTATCATTTTAAAGAGAAAAATTTGGAGTACTTTGCTTGGAAACTGCTGCTGCCAGGAAAGAATTTCCTACAAGTTTGTTGAAGGAAGCTTGGGCAAGTCTGGAGGTCACCAAGACTGTGCCTGATGAGGCTTTAGTGGAAGTACAGGCTGTGTTTGAAGAATTGTATTCCAATTACTTTTCAAAGAAGGGACTCCTGCTCAAGGAAATCAAATCTACACATGGGATCTGCAAAACCTGTTGGAGGGATTTGACAAGATTTTACAGCAAGTGAAAGCCAGGGCAGATCATGAGATTGAGGCTTTAAGAGGAAGAGAGTGTTGAGATCATGGCTTGTTGGCGGGATGACAACAAAGTGTTGTCCCATAAATTGCCTCCCTGGAGGCAAAGCTCCTCAAAGCTTTGTCACAGGAAGGTAATGGCAATAAGAGTCAAAGGCAGGATAATGGCGGGATGGACTGGTTGGACCTGGATCCGCCACAAGGGTATAATTGTTTTTTGGGTTTAAAGTGGCATGCTTTAAATCACTTTCAGAATAGCTTAATGTGATCTAGATTAAGGGGTTTAAATTGATCTTGCTTCGATATTCAGTGTAGGGTATATATGAATTATTTACTGATGGAAAGATAGGGGTCTTGGCTTCATTTTATCGTTTACAGCTTACAAAAAGAGATGTATTTTGTTGAGTTATTAGTGTTTGGAATTTAAAGTTTCTGATAAGATATTTATGTTAGGTGAACTACATTGTACTATGTGACTTGTTCCAGGATGCATGCCAATCTCAAACAATTCCAGATCAGCTGCTTCAAAGGAGGGCTAAGAATACTTTAGCCACATGATGAAAATGTACGACCCCCAGCTCCTCAAACAAAGCTACACCTCAACCTTGCAATAGATGCAGGTTAGCCTGGCGAAACCTTTGACCAACCTGCGCTCTGAAGAATAGGATGACATACATCCAATCAAGCATTGCGCCAAGCAGAACTGTTCCGGAGCGAGTAGCCCAGATAAAAAGTACCCAAAGCAATCCTCGGGTCGGAAGTTCCATTAGGCCAAGAGGGCGACTTGCCATGTGGCAAAAGCTGCCCATTTTCATGCTTGGCTCGTGGGCGATTTGTTTTTGGTTTAGGATTTATATCCACGCACGAATAAGGGTTCGATTGGGGAGGATGCTAGCGATCAAGGTTAGTATTGGATTTTGATAAATAAATAAATAGTATGAGTTAGCATTTAATTTGGGTGGAACTAGTCTTGTTGAAAATATTGGCTGCGCTTCAAACAGGAACATTGAGTGGTTTAACCCATTTACTTTAGATTTAGACATTTGCGGTGCAGCTATCTAATTGGTTTGCTACTTCCAGTATGCGCTTTAGTGGAAAGATAGCTGATGTGATCGTTCTACATAAATAAATGTTAATTTAAACCTTATCATGTAGGGATAAAATCTTAATTGGTATTAAATGCATTTAAAATCGATACATAAGAGGGTCCAGCTGAGTTTGAATCGAAGTTTCAAGGGCAGATGTCGCAGAATAGCCAGTACTTCTCCTTTGTGTTTGGACCAGTTAAGCCTATCTTGGCCATCGACATATGCATGCTTGGGGTGGGGGTAATGGGGTTTAGCTTCAACGCTGTCCTGTTGCAGATGACTTGGCTGCATCGCAAGGTGTCCCAAGCCATTGACACTACGCTGATCCAGATCCTGGCAACGTTTGATGCCCTCTCCAGCCTGTTTATGGTGGTTAGTATTGTAACGCGGTGGATCGTGGGGGAGCAGATTTTAACCAACGATGGCACTTGGTGCAAGGTCAGCGCAGTGATGTATGCTGGCGCAACTCTCGTGACTCTCGTCTTTGCTGCCCTCCTGGGATTGGCACGGTACCTGTCCATTGTCCGTGGCTGGAAGCTTAACACCGCCTCAGCTTCCCTGGCTGCCTATGCCTTGGTGGTATTTATTTTGACTGAGTTTGTCTACTTGGTCCTGCGCTTCCGGGCAACAGTTCCACCTGCAGGTCTCTACTGCCAACCTCGGTTCTGGGAAAACCATCCCTCGTCTCGCTTTGTTGGCGTCACCTCCATAGTGCTGCTCCTCTTCACCCTCTTCACCATCCCACTAAGCTACCTCGGCATCACCCTGTACTACCACAAGGTCATCCGATGCATGGGCGGCTTCAACAAGTACGAGCATGTCCACCGCATCCGTCGCTCCACCAACTCCCTCATCCTAATTACCCTTGCCTACTCCCTGGCCTCCTTCCCAGAATTCCTCCTAATCGGCCTCAGCGTCGCCCATGTCACCCCCCGCACCAACCTCCTTGACGGCATCGCCATCCTCCTCCTCTCCTCCACCACCACCATCAACGCCCTATTCGCCCTCCTCCTGCATGACGACATCCACCGCATCTTCTTGACCCAATTTGGACTCTCCTCCACCTTTCTTAGCCAACCCATCCCCTAATCCACTTCCCTCCCAGCAGAATAAACTTCCATACCATCCCCCACAAACTCATGTCTCACTTATCCATCCACAAAATCATTACCCAAGCTGACACAACACCTATCCAAACTACCTCCCATAACCATCATGATATCCTGTAATCGATCCCAACTCACATCTTCCAAGCCCCACACTGACAATTAAACTCCCCTCATCTCATATACTTCCAAGAGAATCACCCACAACAATTATCAGATCACCCCACCAACCCTCCTCTATCCACCTTGTTTACCATCGATATCACACCAGAGCATACTCCAAGGTGCCAGTACCCCCCAAGGCAGATATAACCAATCTCGATAGCTGATGTGAGGTATACCCCTAAACCAGCTCAATCAGGATCATCCACATGACCCATAAGTACCCTTACCACCCTCAGCTCTGATGGAAGCTGTATATAGGCTAGATCTTCCATATCTCCATCCCTGTACATCCTAGCTGGGGTAGATTTCTCTTGGCCAGATAAGATAGGGTAAGGTTGAGACAGACAGCAGCTATGGTGGTTAGTAGTGGCAGCAGGGGCAAGAACCTTGAGCCATTCCAGCAGAGATTTGAGGAGGAAGGGGGATCTTTATCACCCTTTCAAACTATAAAGAGAACAGGGCTGATGTGAATCATCCTGGTCCTTTTCAGGCTGCAGCATCACACTATACAGTGGAAAGGTGGGAGAAGGCCATCTAAGCTAGAGTAGGGGCGGGCACCAAAGCTCCCCCAATCTGGGTCGTGACCAAGCTTCACCCCCACAATCGGTTATTCCGCTTTGGCAGCTGGGCACAGATCCATCTGCACCTGGATGGCACATCCCAGCCCAGGCTGGATTGCTTTGTGGCTTTTGGAGCAGATGTAACTGCCATGGTTTGCAACCTGCTCCTAGAGCCATTAAACAGCCCTGAATGAGCTTTGGTTTTCCTGAACATTAACCTATCTTTCTGTGTCATGTCTGATCACAATCATACAGTCTCAGGCAAGCTAATACTTTGGTTGATGATACATCTTTATAAACTTGGGTAAAAAGTATTATAATACAACTGACTAAGATAAACTGTGGTTCAATAAAAACTATCATTGTAAGATATTTCTGTATAGAGCTATTAATAGATTGTATTCTAAGGAGTAAAGTTTTAGGGGACAAACTGTCCCAATTTTACATCTGGGCCCTGCACAAGATGAAACTATCTGGTTCGTCCTTGGGATCCACCTCCCCTCCATATTTTATGACCCAGCCCAATAGTCTGCAGCACAGGTTATGACCTACTGTACAGGTTGGGGCACAGATCCATCTCAGTCGCTTAATAGCCTGATCTAACCCCATATCAAGACCAGGGCTGTGTAAGTTAAGCCTCCCCCTTAGGCCTTTCCTTCAATCCCCGCCAAACGCTTGGGGATCTCTACCCAGCTATGTTTAAATATTTTTACAAAAGGTTACTGAAAAAACCCAAGAAAAGACCTTGGATCAATACCTGTGGAGCTATTCTGAAGATGGCCCACCCAAGAGATACCCCTGGTTAAATATCATGTGGAAGAGCGGTTGGGAGCTGGGGTAATTGGGTCCAGAGCAGGTCCCTCAATTATAGTTGGGTTGGGTTTCCGGTTGATTCTAGCCATTCAAAAGCTGTCAAGATTTTCCTGCCTCATGAATGCCTGATATCCTCCATAGAAATGTTGATTAGGTTTTTGGCATTGGGTCTCCCCTCCAATGCCATCCTCTTCCTTAAATATACGAGCAGGCTGTGAATGGCCTTGCTTCACACTCTCCAATCTGATGAGGTTCAAAATCTGCCAGGAAATTTTGGCCGTTTGGATCTATCTGTTTCTGTCAGGGCCCGTAACGGACCTGACTTGGAACTAAATAGCATTGGGCCAATGGAACGCAAATCTAAACCTGCACAACCAGGTGTCAAGGGTCTGGATGTATAAGCATTTTGGCTACCGCCAACCTACTTAACATCCAGCCATTGCCCAATTTGATGCCCTTCCAATATACCATTTGACATACCGAGAATGGTAACCAAGCAATATCACATGACTGTCCAAGTATCCAGTGGCTTGATCCCATCCTGCACATGACCAACTCCTAGGTTTGATCCAACTAAATCCCCGCCACAGTCAAGTCTATATAAGTCTAAATTATTATCCAATAAAATATACTTCTCTTCTCTCCTAATTCCACATTTGAAGCTTTCCCAAAAGGCGCTCCTTATCACTGATAGCAGCTACAGTTTTTTGACCACACCCATGAAGGAGAAAATGACTGACCAAAACCCGCCCACCTTTGCTCACATACTCAACCAGGCCACATCCCAGGAGACCTGGGAAACATACTTCTGCGCCCATAACATTGATAAAGATATACCTAGTGGATGCACTGTATTCAAAGGTCTGGTCATGGACAAAGCATGCACCAAGATAATTCAATACAGTCACTCTCTTCAACCACAAACAAACGCACAACCACCTATCACAGGTGAAGTTACCAACACCAAATACATTGGTGTTGACAAGTTCTTTGGTAAAAACAAAGAAAACATCATCAACTGGCTAGACCACTCAGCCGCTAAACTCTGTGCCAGCCACATCCCTCATGATAAATGGGTCCAGGAAGCCAGCAAGAGCCTGTACGAGACCACAGCTAACTGGTTTGCCACCTGGGTTGGCTCACAAACTTACAACCAGCTTGACAACTGGGAAGAGTTCAAAGCCAATATCACCTACAATTTCTGCGTCACTGAATCCCTCCAAGACATAGCAATACAGCTCAGTGATCTTCCCCAGAAGACCACTATTGCAGCTTACGCCAACAAATTTGAGGAAATACGTTGCAAGATCCAAAACCCAGCACAAGCTGACAACGTACACACCAAAGCATCATTCATCAACATAATGAAACCCTCTGTTGCTGCCCTCATTCACCCAGAGGCCAACACCTCCATGCCTGCGCTCATTGCAGAAGCCAAGCGCTTGGAAAAACGCGCAAACATGGAATACGCTGCACGCAACTGCAACCACTCCTCAAACAGCAATGGCAGAGAAAATACTAATGGCAATAAACACCAAAATACCAACCATAACAACAACAACTCCAATCACAACTATGGCAATTGCAGCCAAAGCGCAAACCTCTCCCATCCCAAGAAAGAGGACACCACCAAAGTTAACAACGCTGAAGTAGCAACCCGCTACAAATCTGACCCCACATTCTCTGACCTTGAAGGTCTCAAAACAGAGGAACAGGGAAAAGAGGAGGGGGAACAGGCTTAAGTGCCCCTGTCTCCCCCCCAACTTGACAAGAAATTGTACCAAGGCACAAACTTTGCTACTCGCATTCCCCGTGTCCTGCAGTCCTCCATTTTTATGAACTTAAAAATTAAAGATCACTCACAACTTCTTGTCTACCCATGCACTTACAAATCACATACACATAAACTTTTATTAGACTCTGGTTCACAAAACACTATGGTTAGCAAACCATTTGTAACCAAATACAAAATACCAGTTGTCAAATCCAACTTCAAATACGCCAGAATGGCAGATAAATCAAAGGTTCTACTCAAAGGCAAAATAACCCCCTTCAGAATTGACCTCCAAGGCATACAAACGTCCATCAAAGGAGTTGTCATGAACAACATAAACTATGAAATTGTAGCAGGCATGGACTGGTTCACCCAAGTGAACCCCAGCGTATGTTGGAAAACAAAGACCATGACCATTAAAAATAATGGAGTTAATTTCAACATCCTCAAAGAACCCAATGACCTCATTCTAAGAGACACAGTATTTGTCCAGGTCATAAACCAAGACAACTTAGAACATCTAACCAAAGATAGTACCCTCAACATAATGAGGTACACTGAATTCAATAACATGCAAACAACCAAGATCCAATGCCCAGAACTTGCGGCACTCCTTTAATGAATACACCCATGTATTCAAGGAAGAACTCACCAAGCTACCCCCCCAAACGGGAGGTCAAACATGGCATTGACTTATGTAAAGCCATGCCCAAACCTGCACCCCTCTACAGACTCTCCCCCATGGAGACCCAAACCCTCAAAACCCATATTGAGGACAATATAGCCAAATGATTCATTTGCCCGTCCAAATCCCCATGAGGGACAGCAGTGTTCTTTGTAAAGAAAAAGGAAAGCACTCTGCGTCTAGTAACTGACTACATAGCACTAAATGAAAGCACATTAAAGATAGAAAACCCTCTCCCACTTATAGAGGATCTGTTTGCAAGACTCTCAGGAGCCAATTTTTTCTCCAAAATTGACCTCACCTCAGGTTACAACCAAGTCAAAGTAAAGGAAAAGGATATTCCAAAGACTGTGTTCCGTACACAATTTGGATCCTTTGAGTGTAGAGTAATGAACTTTGGGATGACCAACACTCTTGCAATGTTTGTCACCATAATAAACCAAGCACTAAACAATCTCTCAAATACATTATTCTGTCAAAACAGCAGGCTTGACCCGCCAGCAAGGTTCCAAACAAGCAGGTTTGTGACCCGCAATCCAATTACCCAGTCACTTGAAGCCAGACTAAGAAGTCAACTTAAATTACCAAATCCAACAACATGAACAGATGATGATCCCTTATGGCGGATACCTTGTTTTGGCACTTGACTCATTACCAGGATCAAGCCACCCCCTTCTTTCATCCAACTGTGTTATTACCAATCTTGTTCCTTCTATCCTTGATTCACATCAACTATATAATCCCTATCCCTCAATAAAGATTATTATCTAGCTTCTAAATATTTTTCCCCTTGTAACTCTGCTAAAACAGCATAGTTACAACATTGGTAGCACAGGTAGGTTCTCCATCCTACCTTATCTTTAAAAATTCCACCTGTTGCCCGCACTCATCACAGCCAAAAAATCCTTGACAGAATTATGTCTGGCCTCCTGCCTGACTGGACCCCGTACACCCCTGGTACCAAGATACCTGATGGCTTTGTCCTGTACCAGAATACAGTGATTCCACTATTCTCCTCCAACGCCATGTCTGCACAAGGACTCTTTCAGGCTCCCTCCTCCATTCCTTGACCAACCAACAAAAACACCATGCCCGCCTACGTAGCTCAAAGACTGCAAAACGCCACCTTGGAACCCTTTGACGGGGCCAACAACAACAACACTGCTGCATGGATCCAGTCCGCCCAGAGCAAGCTGGCCCAGATGGAGTGCCTGCAAAAGTTTTGGATTGCAGAAATCTCCATCTGTCTGACTCATGACGCTGGCACCTGGTGTGACAAGTGGCACAAGGAACATGCAGACAAGAACTGGGACACCTTCAAGCAAGATTTATTGGCAAGGTTTGTACTTAAGGACACAGCACTCATGATCATACGCCAAGTGAAGAACCTTAACCAGACAGGCACTGTGAAGGAACTTACTCGTGCTTACAAGGAACTCCAACTTTGTGCACCATCTGACATGGCTTTGACACCCCAGCCACACATCTCATGTACTACAACGCCCTCAAGCCGCATGTGATGAGACACATGAACCTGAACCAGGTGATCAACCTGCAAAGCCTGTACCACAAGGTGGAGAAAGCAGAACAAACATCCAACGCCCTCCATAAGGTGCAAACTGGAAAACGAGAGAGACCCAAGGATTCTGACACAGGCGGGCCCTCCACTTGACCACCCCCTGGAAGCAACGGGAATAACATCAACCATAAACCCACTGGTTCAAATGGACATGGAGTGGGAACAATGACCAGTCAAATTGTCACAATAAGTTCCATAATGCCGGGTATTATCCGTTCAAGTAAGAAGGCATGGAAGGCCAGAAAACCTGTATCAAAATTGACTGAGTTAACGGATTTAAACCAAACAGTCAATCAAAAATGGGTCACAGCTGCTCCAGTATGTCAGCTGAAACCAGCTCCCCCTTGTAAACTGACATTGATAAATTGACGTAATATGAGGGTCACCTGATATAAGCTCATTAATCAGCATGGTTGGCAGAAACTGGTCATGCAAGGGTTCTTTGCAACCTGGACTAGATACTTACTTGAAGATGCCAAAGAAATAGGAGATCAAGACTCAGGTGGTATTGCTTAGTCAATTTTTCTGATATATATTGAATAATTTTCCCTGTTTCAACTCTAAGAGTTGAGTCCTTCTAAATTTACTCAATAAAAATCAATTATCCCAAGTTCTAATTTTAAATTTCAAAAATGCATCCTGTGCTCAGGTTGTTGAGCATATCCCGTACAATCTGATTCTGAACAGAATCATTTCAGGAAGATGGGGCCCAGCATCTGGAACTTTGTCATTGGCGCCGCAAAATGTTAATTTCATGCCAGCCAATTTTGTAGCTCCTCCCCCCATTCTGGAAAATGAGACTTGTGTCACTTCTCAATGCCCAGAATTCTACGCTGAAGATGCATTGATGCTTTCCCAGGTCATTTATCTTGGTTTACTCTGGTTAGGATTGATTGTTCTACTTAATCCTGGAGTTTCAATTGGAAATTTCACAAAAAGATATTTAAAGCCACATTGGTGGTTAATCATCAATTCTATGTGGATTTGGGTGGTAATTCCCCGTCATTTAGAAACAGCTTCATATTATCCAGTGATTTCTGTCACATTACTCAACTCTTCTACGTCTGAGTTTATGGAAGCAGTTTGTCATGAATTTGTGTTTCTTTTCTCCTGCTCCGTTGAGATATCTGCGTTTACCATGTTTATTTGCATCAGTTCATTTCTGAGTTTTCAGTTTGGACTTTTCTTTAATTTTTGGTTTCCATCTCCGGTTGCAGTTGTAGAGACTGGATCCTCTGTTTTCTATTTCCGTCATGTCATGTCATTTTGGCGCCTGGATTATTTTCCTGCCCCACCCACTGATAAAATTTTGCGTGAAGTTTTTTCAGCATTATCATTTTATTCTGGCTCTAGCCTTAGTCACAAATCCCAAGTTTACCATGTGATGACAAAGGTTTCCAAAGATGCTTGAGAATGGTTGTTGTCCGCAGTGGAGCGCAATCCATGTGTTTTAACTGAGAGTGCATCTCTATACCCTTTGTTAAAAAATTTGTGTGTATCTATTGAAGAGCTCAAAGTATATTGTAAGCTGTACACCTTCCGTCAGGGTACAACTCCGCTTTTGGTATTCCTTCCTCAGTTTCTTACCTATTGCCGTACAATTGATGTTCCTGAGGTGAAAAAACTCTCAGCGTTGTGGTTAGCAGTAGACCAGACTGCCCAGGATTTGGCAGTTTGGGATTCCCCGTTAACCACAACTGAGGCCCTGGTAAGCCAAATTCTTTCTCTGGTCTCAAATCTGTCTACTTCCAAACAAGGTACGTTGGTAATTGAGGACGAACCCACAGCGCACTCTTGGTTTTCTGGTCCTAGTTCTGTGGCAGCTCCTTCCAGCCAAAGTCAGGATTGTTCTTCTCATAGCTCTTCTCAGCTGCAATTGGCGGTGGTGAACAAACCCGGTGATGTAAAGGAGGCCCTGTAGTGTCCGTTCCTGGTAGTTCCTTGGCAATGCTTCAGCACGTCATACCTACCGAGCCTTCCAAGGTTGTGTCTGAAGAGTTGCCTCTCGTGCCGATTGATTGTAACTATCCTGTTCTTCCTGCCGCTGTTCAAGAAATGATCAAGCAATACTTCCAGGAGCATCCTGCCTCCTTAGCCGCTGTCTGTACTACCAAGGAGAAGCAAACTTCTGCTGAGATTGCAACCTTTTCTGCCAATAAATCTACTTCTGGTTACTTCTTGTTTTATGGTTACATAAATAATGGTCAAACTATCTATCAGCCAGCCATTTTATTGGATACAGGTGCTTCTGAGAACTTCATGAGTGTGGAGACTGCAGACTTGCTATAGCTCAAGTACCACCCTGGAATGCTTGTTAGGGGTGGAAACTGTCAAATGTTCCCCTCCTTCCAGATGAAGAAGCCAGTTACTTTTGTAGTTGTAGGTCAGTCCTTTACTGCAAGGTTTTCCGTTTGCTCTACTCTGATGGATCCTATCATTTTGGGAGTGAGTTGGTGGAGAGATCATAATGTATTGACCTTACTGGAGAAAAATGAGCTGCTGGTGGAACATTCTTTGGGTATAACCATTTGTATTCCGCTGTTGGATATGTCTTAATTAGAGCAATCATCACAGACAATACAGTTGGTGCCTATCCCTGTCACCGCAAGTTCAGATTTACCGGCATGCTTGCAACCCTGGTCTGTGGCATTTGACGCCACCAGAGGCGAGGTCCTTCCCAAGCACACTCAGTTTGACTTTGACTTTAAGGTTACTGTTGATCTGATTTGCATTGCATCTCCTATTTACCCTTTAACCTTGAAGGAAGACACATGTTTGGAAGAATGGACTTGCAACATGTTGGCAAAAGGCTACATTTTCAAGAAGGCTTCATTGATCTGCTCTCTGTTATTGTTTGTTCAGAAGTATTATGTGTCCCTTTGTCCTTGTGTCAATTATGGGAATTTGAATAACATTACAATTCCGGATCCTTATCCTTTACCTCTCAAAGCACAGATCTCTAGATGTGTTGAGAAGGCCAAGGTATTCTCAAAACTTGATCTGTTGAATTCTTTTAATAAAATCAGGATTGCAGAAGGAATTTAATGGTTAACAGCATTCAGAACCAAGAAGGGTATCTTCCAATTCTGCGTAATGCCTTTTGGATTGAAGAATGCCCCAGCTTGCTTTCAGCAGTTGATTGATTCAGTCCTGGGAGATCTCCTAGGTGTTTGTGCCATCGCATATATGGATGATATCTTGGTGTTCTCTCTGGATGAGGAGTCCCATAAGGCCCACTTGTTGGCAGTTGTAGAGCACATTCTCCAAGAAAACTTGATCATAAAAGGAGTAAGCGTGAATTCTTTAAACGTAAGGTTACTTTTCTGGGTAATATTATCTTTGAGGATGGCCACACCATTGCCCCTGACAAGAAAGCTGCGGTTTGAGAGTATGCTACGCCTGTGACAGTATCCCAACTTCGTAGTTTCCTGGGTACATGTACATTCTTGAAGAAATTCACCTCCTACTTGTCTGAGGTGGCTGCCCCTTTGTATTTGGCTAGTGGAAAGACGGCTTTAGTCTGGACGCCTAAGTGTGCAAGTGCCTTCTCAGCAGTCAAGGCTCTTTTGTTGTCCTCCCCAGTGCTAAGTCATGTGGATCCTGAGCTTCCTTTTGTTGTTTCCACCAATGCATCTAAATACGCTGTGGCTGGTGTGCTGTTGCAAACGGCTAGTGACGGGATTGAGAGACCTGTAGGGTATTTCTCCCGGAAGATGGAGGCTCAAGAACACAACTACATGATTTACGACAAGAAATTGTTAGCTGTAGTGGAATTGTTAAAGCATTGGCACCACCATCTCATGTCAGCACGTCATATATTTGTAGTAAGAACTGACCACAAAGCTCTTCTATATTATTGACAACCCAGGGTTTTGTCAGGTTGCCAATCCAGATGGCATGGTGATCTGACAAGATACAAGTTCCGCTACAACTTTATTAAGGGATCTGACAATCACTTGGCCAATGCTCTAAGCAGGAATCCCTCCCATCTCCCAGATGCTATTATGGACGCCAAGTTTCTCACACATACTATGATTCCAGCCGGGGCTGTGGTGCCTTTTTTATTGCCTCCACCGGCTACGTTGGCTACCATGTCTTTAGCTGAGGGCTCAGACCTGGACTTGTATTACAAGGTTAAGTTTCTGCAACCTTTTTCCAAAGGTTATGATAGGCTATTGGAGCTAGCATGTGCGAACCCAGTAGGTCAGCCTCAGGGTTATCATAAGATTGGTCCAGTCCTATATCATCAAGGTTGCTTGTGGGTCCCTGAAGGCACTATTTGGGATGAAATCATGGAGGCTAATCATACCTGTCCAACAGCTGGTCATCCAGGGAAAAACAAAACAGTGTAAGTTATTTGCCGCCAGTTTTCCTGGAAAGGTTTGACTGTGCAGGTAGCCGCTTTTGTTCAAGATTGCCTGGTATGTGTTTGATCCAAGGCCAGTTGGAATAAGACTACTGGTTTACTGGTTCCACTTCAACCTGCTGCGGGCCCTTGGACGTCTGTGTCAGTGGATTTCATTGGCGAGCTTCCCAATTCCAATGGGTTTAACGCAATCATGGTAGTAGTTGATTGTTTCACAAAGATGGCACACTTTGTACCTTGCTCAACCACAATTACTTCAGTGGAAACCGCTAGGTTATTTGTGAACAGAATCTTCTCTCTACATGGCATCCCAATAGAGATTGTAAGTGACCGTGGTCCTCAATTTATTGCTCAGTTCTGGGAAGCTTTTACTGGAATCCTTGGTATCAAATTGTGCCGCTCTACTGCTTTCCACCCCCAATTCAATGGACAAACAGAGAGGGTAAACCAAAGCTTGGAGGTCTACCTACGTTGCTATACTAATGTGCAACAAGATGACTGGTGTGATAATCTACCCATGGCAGAGTTCACATATAATAACGCCCCACACACGTCAACTCAAGTATCACCATTTTATGCCAATGTGGGCTACAATCCTTCTTCCAACATGTGCCCTCATTTGGTTAGCAACGTAGAAGCTGCAACTGATCAAGCCGCTGAATTGAAGTAGGTCCATTAGGAGCTCCAAGTTACTCTTGCCACTGCTGTGACAACTTACAAGGAATACACAGATTGCAAGCGCCAGGAAGGTCCAACTTAAAGGCCAGGTGATCTAGTCATAGTCAATGCTCGCAATATGAAACTTAAAGTTCCATGTCGTAAATTGGGTTCCAAGCAAGTTGGTCCCTTCAAAGTGGAATGTCAGATTGGTCCCTCCGCCTATTGGCTGGATTTACCTCCTGCTTTCAAGATTTTTCACACCTTCCATGAATGTCTCCTTACTCCCTTCAAAGGAACAGAGATCCCCTCTTCCCAACCCATTCTTGTGGAAGGAGAACCTGAGTATGAGTTAAATTGTATTCTAGCTTCCCCCAAGAATTGTTGCTGTTTGGAATATTTGGTATCTTGGGAAAGGTTATCCTGATTCTGAAAACTCCTGGGTTCCCCACTACAATTGTTCAAATTCCTCTGATCTGATCCACGAGTTCTACAAGCACAATCCCACTGCTATTGGACACCCTGAACTTACCCTCGCCGCAATGAAACTCCCACCTGCCAATAAAAATTTCTCTTTATCCCATCTCCCAGATGGTGTTATTGTGCCCAGGGCTAAAGCAGAGGGTAATGTCACAGTAAGTTCCATAATGCCAGGTATTGTCTGTCCAAGTAAGAAGGCACAGAAGGCCAGAAAACCTGTATAAAAATTGACCAAGTTAACAGATTTAAACCAAATGGTTGATCAAAAATGGGTCATAGCTGCTTTAGTATGTCAGCTGAAATCAGCTCCCCCTTGTAAACTGACATTGATAAATTGACGTAGTATGAGGTCACCCAATATAAGCTCATTAATCAGCATGGTTGGCAGAAACTGGTCATGCAAGGGTTCTTTGCAACCTGGACTAGATACTAACTTGAAGATGCCAAAAAAATAGGAGATCAAGACTCAGGTGGTATTGCTTAGTCAATTTTTCTGATATATATTGAATGATTTTCCCTGTTTCAACTCTAAGAGTTGAGTCCTTCTAAATTTACTCAATAAAAATCAATTATCCCAAGTTCTAATTTTAAATTTCAAAAATGCATCCTGTGCTCAGGTTGTTGAGCATATCCCGTACAATCTGATTCTGAACAGAATCATTTCAGGAAGATGGGGCCCAGCATCTGGAACTTTGTCATTGGCGCCGCAAAATGTTAATTTCATGCCAGCCAATTTTGTAGCTCCTCCCCCCATTCTGGAAAATGAGACTTGTGTCACTTCTCAATGCCCAGAATTCTACGCTGAAGATGCATTGATGCTTTCCCAGGTCATTTATCTTGGTTTACTCTGGTTAGGATTGATTGTTCTACTTAATCCTGGAGTTTCAATTGGAAATTTCACAAAAAGATATTTAAAGCCACATTGGTGGTTAATCATCAATTCTATGTGGATTTGGGTGGTAATTCCCCGTCATTTAGAAACAGCTTCATATTATCCAGTGATTTCCGTCACACAAATCATACCCATTTCTGTATCACTGCCACACAAGGCAATCAAGACAAGGGAAAAGTCCGGGGAGAGCATTAAGCAAGCCAAACTCTCCCCACACAACTCCTGACTTGCCCAACAATGAGTACCGACCCAAGGACGTGGACCAATGCCCAATGATCCAATTGCCCTCAGAGAACCCAGTACTGTACACCATTGCCAGACATCCCAATAAATTGGTGTCCTATCATTTCCGTTTTTTCAGTTACACAGGCTCAGCACTCCTAGATTTGGGCGCGGATCAAACCCTAGTCAACAGCAGCTTTGTAGACAAGTTCAAGCTAGCCACTAATCCTTTGCGGATTAAAAACGTGGCCCTGGCTGATGAACACCACATTGCTGTGACAAGAGAAACTGCCTCCTTCTCTGTCATGCTCAAGGACCTCCACTCCACCATCCAAGGTCCCGTCATTGACTTCCCCAAGTTTGACATTGTACTGGGGTTAGACCGGTTACAAAAGAACAACCCATCACATAGACTGGGCAAACTCGGTCTTGACCATCAAGCGTGAAGTTGTCAACCACCAGATCTACCCTGACTCAGTGGACCAACTCTTATGCAACTACGTCTTTGTGCGCATCACAGAGACCCTGGACAAAAAGGAAAACCTAAAGGCAATTGACTGGGACTCCTGCCAGTACAAGATTATACACTTCAAGGATCACCAGGATACCTCCACGCCTCAGGACCGCAAAATTGTGGCCCATCATCCAGAAATCTTCAAGGAAGCGCTACCCAGGCTGCCCCCTGAGAAACACATCCAACACTCCATTCAACTTAAAGGGGCTTCCCCCAAAGTGCGCCCTATCTACAGGCTTACCCCAAACAAAGACAACTTCCTACACGCCTACCTCAAGGAGGCATTGGAGAAAGGACTTATCCGCCCCTCACAGTCTCCTTTTGGGGCTGCCGTGTTCTTTGTGGCCAAGAAGGACGGTACCTTGCGCCTGGTCACAGACTACTGAGCCCTAAACAAAGTTACCATCAAGGATTGTTACCCACTACCACTGATTGACAATCTCTTTGACGCCTTGGGAGGAGCCACAGTCTTCTCCAAGATTTATCTGACTTCAGGCTACAACCAGATTTGCATCAAGGAGGAAGACATCCCTAAGACAGCCTTCCACACTAAATATGGCTCATATGAATGTGTGATGCTCAACTTTGGCATGATAAACGCCCTGTCCACCTTTTTGACCTTCATGAACAAAGTATTTGTGCCACACATAGGCAAGCACTCCCTAGTCTACCTGGACAACATCATTGTCTACAGCCCCTTGGTGAAACAGCACCACAAAGACCTAGAGGCAGTCTTTGCTACCTTGGCACAACAAAAACTGTTGGCCAAACCCTCCAAATGCCAGTTCTTCCGCAAGCAGTTGCTCTTTCTGGGACACATAGTCTCAAAGGATGGCATCAAACCCAACATTCAAAAGATACAGGCCATATGCAAGATGCCGCCACCCAAGGATAGGTTGGAACTCTGCACCTTCCTGGGGATGGTGGCCTATGTACGCCGCTTCATACCTGACTGTGGAGTTATGACTGCCCCCTTATCTGCCATAACAGGTGCCAAATCCAAGTTTTTGTGGACCACCCAACGTGACCTCTGTTTTAGACGCTTCAAGGAGAAGCTCACAACAGCTCCCATCCTGCAATACCCCAAACGTGAAGGGGAATACCAAATGGAATCCAACACCTCAGATGCATCCATTGGGGGAGTACTACAAATCAAAAATAATGATGGTGACTTCCTGCCTGTAGCTTATGAATCACAAAAATTGACAGATGGCAAGAGTCAATACCCTATCCACAACAAGGAAATGTTGGCTATCATGCACTGTCTAGTCAAATGGCGCTGTTATCTGAAATGGCAGGAAGAATTTATAGCATTAACCAACCACAAGTTGCTTATATATTTTAAAACACAAGCAAATCTATCTTGTTGCCAAGATTTCTGGATGGAGCTCTTGGAGAGATTCAACATGCTCATAAAGTACAAACCTGGTCCTGAGCTTGCCATGGAAGACGCCCTCTCACGCCTATATGTCTGTGCCACAAGAGGGGAAAATGGGCTTGACCCAGACTGGCCCCTCTTGGTACTAAAAACAAAGGAAGAGGATTTCCCCCCTGGTACAACTGACATAAAAAAGGAAGCGGTTATCAAAAATAAACACCTATTTGCTGACGTATACGGGACCCTACACAGAAAAATGTCTGACGGCACTACCACTTCCTTCATCCCTAAGCACCAGCGGGTAGACCCCATCCTATGTTATCACAGGGACCTTGGGCACACCAAGAGCCAAAACCTATATGAGTTCCTTAAGCACAAGGCCTGGTGGCCAACCTTATATTGCAATGTCCAAGAAGTCCTAGACCAATGTGAGGTATGCAAAAATTTTACCAAAAGCAAAACCCCTCCAAAGTCAGTACTTCCCATCCACACACAACTATCCTTCAAAGTATGGGCCCTTGATGTTGTTGGCCCCATGCCAGGGAAACACAATGATAAGAAATACATCATCACCACCATTGACTTTGCTACAAGATGACTCGTACCCCAAGCAGTAAAGGCGCACACTGGCAATGCTGTATGAAAATTCATAGGAAGAGAGATAATCAGCAAGTTCAGAAAGCCAGAACTCCTAATAACCAATGGAGGGAAAGAATTGACCTCTAAAAACACCAACATATACCTTGCTAAAAATGGAGTTAAACATACTGTGACAACACCATATCACCCACAGGCTAATAGACATGTAGAGCGGCTCAATGGCAGCCTTGTGCAAGCCTTAGCCAAACTCACCTCTGGGAGACCTGAAGACTGGTATAAGCAGCTATTGAATGCACTACTTGTGTGCCAAACCCAAGTGAACAGACCCGCTGGAAAAAGCCCTTTTGAGTTGGTATACGGCACACAGCCAAATATCATTCAAGCATTAACAGGACCCAAACTGGAAATTCCAAGTAAAGTCCCCTGCGTTCAGACCCTCAAGTTATAGAGGCCAACAGCAAGCAAACAAAAAAAGAAAATGAACGTCTGCAAAAAACCTTTGTCCCCATCTAATATAGACGTGAAGTTTGGGACAAAGTTTGGGTCATGAATGTTGATAAAAGCAAACTACAACCCAAGAAAGTAGACCCAGTGATCATTCTAAAGGTAAACAACAATAACACTTACCTTGTGCAAGGACTCAGGAAGCGCAAACAAGACAAGACCCTACATCATGATTGCCTGAGACCCTGCAAAGAAAGACAAAAGTAACAAGAAACTGCCCGCCACTGAACAACAATAAGTCCAGTACGGCGCCCAGGCTCCTGACAACCTCCCTGAAAACTTACCCCCAGAGGAGGCCAACCTTCAGTTGGGGGGTGTTGATACAGCAGGCTTGACCCACCAGCAAGGTTCCAAGCAAGCGGGGTTGTGATCCGCAATCCAATTGCCCGGCCACTCAAAGCCATACTAGGAAGTCAGCTTGGATTGCCAAATACAACAACATGAACAAATGATGATCCCTAATGATGGATACCTTGATTTGGCGCTTGACTCATTACCAGGATCAAGCCACCCCCTTCACCATCCAACTGTGTGATCAACACAATCATGTTCCTGTTATCCTTGATTCACAATGACTATATAATCACTATCTCCCAATAAAGATTATTATCTAGCTTCTAAATATTTCCCCCTTGTAACTCTGCTAAAACAGCACAGTTATAACAATGCTACCTCAACAATATCATCTTATTCTCAAAAACAAAAGAGAAACACCTCACATATGTCTGCAAGACACTCAATTGACTTGCAAAGCACAAACTTTATGCAAAACCAAGTAAGTGCCCATTTATGGAAAAAGAACTCCTGTTTTTGGGCCACATTGTCTTTGACAGTGGCATCAAAGCAGATCAGGCAAAATAAAAGCCATAAATAACATGCAACACCCCACCTCTGTTAAACAGGTTAGATGCTTTCTTTATATGGTAGCTTACCTAAGAAAATCCATCAAAGACTTCAGAAAACTAACCACGCCAATCAATGACTTAACCAAGGGTAGTGCCAAAAAGAAATTCATCTGGACACCAGAATATAACAAGAATTTCCAACTATTAAAACAAGCTTTGATTGAAGCACCAATCTTGCAATACCTTAAAAACAACAGGTGCTACAATCTCAAGTTGGATGCCAGTGACACCGCCATTGGCACAGTCCTGTGCATCTGCCAGCCAGGGCAGCAAGACTTCCTGCCAGTATGTTATGAAAGCAGAAAACTAACCAACACTGAGCAGAGATACCCAATACACAATAAGGAATTGCTAGCAATATACCACACATGCAAGCAATAGAGATGTTACTTAGAAGAACATTTAAACGTCCAAGTACTAACCAACCATAAATCCTTTATATATTTCAAAACTAAGAACGCACTTGCACGGCAACAAGCCAAATGGATGTCCCTGCTGGAGAAGCTTAATTTGGACATCCAATACAAAAAGGGGGCAGAGCTGGTCACAGCTAATGCTCTCTCTAGACTATGTTAGCCTAGAGAGGAGCACCCTGACCACCTGGACTCTGACTGGCCTAACCTGTATAACACTGAGTATAAAACCAAAGGGAAAGTCCCCTAAACACACCAACTGACCCACAATACATTGGTAAGAAACAAAAAGTATTTCCATGTATCAAATGGCACTGTATTCCAAATCATTAACAACAAACATGTACCATACATCCCGCTTGCACAAGGAGTTGACACAATATTAAGACATCACCACCTAATAGGACATACAAAGGCTAACAACCTATACCTCACACTAAAAGAGATAGTATGGTGGCCCAATCTAAAACAATGTATAATTGTTGTTCTGAAAAAGTGCACAGTTTGCAAGAAACACACCAGCACAAAGGCTCCCCAGCCAACAGTCAACCCAGTACCAGACCCTGAACCATTCAAGGTTTGGGGGCTAGACATAGTGGGGCCCTTCCCAGAAACAGAAACAAACCAACGTTTCTTAATTCTAGCTATCAACTTTGCCACACACTGGCCCATCTGCTGGGAAACAAAGGACTATAAAGCAGAAACCATCAACCATTTCATTAACAAAGCAACCATGACCAACTACGGCACTCCAGACTATATTATAACTGATGGAGCAACTGAGCTATCAGGTCACATAGTAAACAACAACTTAAAATCCAAAAACATTAAGCATTCCACAACCTCTCCATACAGGCCACAGGCCAACAGCAGAGTGGAACGCCTAAACAGCAGCCTTATCAGGACCCTGGAGAAAATAATGGATGGCAAAGCCAAAGACACATGGCCACTATACGTGAAACATGTATTACTAGTATCTTGGATCCGCACCAATCAAGGGACAGGCTACTCACCGTTTGAACTAACATACAGATACAAACCAGAAATAATTACCCAAAAAAGCAGCCATACGTAAAGATCCCCCCGGGGAAACCCCCCATAGTGGAGCAAGTACCAAATCTACAACACATACGCCTCAAAGCTAAAATAGCAGAAATAAAGAGGCAAAAAATACAAAAGGTAACCTCCACAGAGGAACCACTTCCCATCAACTCCCCCATCTGGGTCCTATCTGGCAGCAGAAAGAAACTAGACTCAGTACACTGGGTACCAGGAAAAATCATTAAGTACAAACCAGATCACAACACCTATCTAGTAAAATTCCAAGGTGCAAAACCCCAATTGTCAAGAAATACCACAGAACTTGTCTCTGCCTCAGTAAAGGAGAACACTCAACCAAACTGGTTCTAACTAGTTAACAGCTCCAGGAGCATCAGGCGGCAGCCGTGAAAAAAAAGCCCTCTTCTGATGCACCAGAGTAACTCCTTAAGGGGGGATGTTGAGGGTCTGGATGTACAAGCATTCTGGCTACCGCCAACCTACTTAACATCCAGCCATTTCCCAATTTTGTGCCCTTCTAATATACTGTTTGACATACCAAGAATGGTAACCAAGCAATATCACATGACTGTCCAAGTATCCAGTGGCTTGAACCCATCCCACACATGACTAACCCCTAAGTTGAATCCAACTAAATCTCCGCCACAGTCAAGTCTATATAAGTCTAAAGTATTATCCAATAAAATATACTTCTCTTTTCTCCTAATTCCATATTTGAAGCTTCCCCAAAAGGCGCTCCTTATCACAGGGTAGAGAATAAGGGTTCAGCAATCCATGCCTAATTCTCCAAAGGCCAAAATTGATGTCTTGGGGACGCCTGTACCTGGAGGCACCTGCATAAGCAGCGGTTACCTCCAAAAACGTTTTTGATTGGCCAAAACCCTCAGAGTTTGGGGATTTTGGCCTCTAAAATCCCTCTAGAAGACCAAAAGGGTTGGACCAAGCAACAGGACCTAAGAATAGTGTGTTGCCACCCCTGGGCAACCAACTGATTATGCCAGGACATAAAGACAGTAACATGTGGCCAGCCAGCCAAGCAGGATGCATTGCCAATCCAAGCGCTATCTTCCCTACGGTATATAGCAGGGGAAGTCAGATATTCTGTCAGGCACCCACCTGCTAGGAAGTAACCCTCCTAGGTGGTGAATAATTGCCAAAAGATTTAATCCCGTGACCAGGGATCCCACAGGTACAGAAACCATTCCAAGATGGAATAACTCTCCAAGGAGTTGATACCAACCCAGGAGAGGGTTAAAGCAGCCCAGGAAAAAGTACGCGCCGAGATAACTTAACAAAAAGGCCAAAGCCAAAGGACAAAACACTTGAGGTTTGTTCACCAAAGGAGGAGAACCATAAAACTTGGTCTCCTCACGCACAGGGGATTTGTGGAGATAGGAATTGCTGTATACCAGACTCCCAGAATCACATGGCGCCAAGAGCTATCCAGGAACTGGGAGTCTGCTGTTGTGCCTGAATCAGCGTGAGAACCTATCAAAACGCTAGCAAACACCATTGAAGACAAAACAAACCAGATTAACCATTTATACCCAAGCCACTCCCCATGAGGAGTCTTGGGCAATTTCATGGCCTTGGAAATTTAGAGGTTGTATAAAAAATAAAAATTAACAACAGTCACTTAGGTGAATGTAGACTTTATTGATTGAACAATACATAAAAGGAACTTACCAGCTTTTTATAGCATGGTAGCAGAAATAAATTGGAGAAAGGATTTTGGGAAAATTGGGGATGAAATGGGGATAAATTGGATATTTGACAGTTGGGACATTCAAAACTGGAGATTATACCTATTTCCTCATAGTTTTCTCAGTCCTTCAATAATAAAGTACTATAATTACTTAAATTTGGCTCTTCATTATTTAGCATGGCTTGACTGGGATTTACTTCCCCACAGAAACTGGAGGACCAGGAGGTAAATTACCAGGAACAACGGAAGGAGAGGCCACCAAAGGACCCAAAACCAGGCACAGAACGTTACCCGCTTTATTATTGCTGCCAACGTCACCGGGCATAAGTACCCAAAAATTTGATTTATTGTTGCCAGAAGTTGATTGGTTAGAGTCTAATTTAAGAGTTAATGATTGGTTCAAACTAAAATTAACAGTTGTTGGATTTAAACCTATATCAACCAAGCTAAAAACCAACCCAGGTTCAACTTTTGTTGCTGAAAACAGTGACTCAGAAGACATTTCCGGTTTTAAAACAGGTAATAAAGAGCAGATACTGCTTATTAACCCATTCCCTTTAGCAGTATCAGAAGCAATTGAAGGGACCAATAATTTTGCATCTTTAGGCAAGGGTAATTTGTTGTCAAAAATGTTTAAGAAAGCATTCCTGACACTACCCTCCCCTAAGGAAAGATCCCTCCTATCCATGAATTCCGCAAGAACCTCCAGTCAGTGCTGCAAGTTCTCTTCAGGTTCCCATGAGTTGAACTCCTCTCCATAATCCTTCCACTTGACCAGGAACTGTGACTTCCCCTTCACTTGACGAGAGTCAATGATGTCCTCCACTTCCCATTCAAAGGTGTTTGAAACAATCTATGGATCAGGGTCTCTCCCTTCAAGACTATTGGAATCACCATTGTAAGGAGTCAGAAGATCCACATGGAAGACATCATGCATACTAGATCCAGTTGGAAGCTCCAGTCTGTAGTTTAATATAGAAAGTTTCTCCAGAACCTTGAGTGGACCAATCTTCTTGGGGCCTAGCTTTTTGCTAGGTATCTTTAGCTTAAAGTTGCGGGTGTTCAGGTAGACATAAGAGCTCACTATATAGTCCTTCTCTGGAGAGCGGTGGCAATCAGTGTATTTCTTGTATTCCTTGCAGGCCTTGGTAAAGAACAAGATCAGGTCCAAGTGTATCTTCTTCATTTGATTTACTAGCTTGTCTGCCTGGGGGTACATTGATTCCGAGACTGTGGTTGGAAAACTCTCCAGATCAAACCCAAAGTTAGCAAAGAAGGGGGACATTCCAATAGAACTGTGATAGGCGGTATTGTAGCATAACTGAGCCAAGTAACAAAAGGAACTACAGTTATATTGACAAGAATTAACGTAATGACAAATATACCCCTCCAAAACCTGATTGACTTGCTTGGTTTGTCCATCTGTCTGTGGGTGAAAGGAAGTGGACAAGTTAACCTTGACTTCCATTTGTTCCATAAGAGCCTTCCAGAAACAAGATGTAAATTGAACCCCTCTGTCTGACGTGATGTCTGTAGGCAACCTGTGATTGCATACTACTCTTGAAAAGAACATGTTGGCCACTTCCTTGGCCGTGCAGGACAAAAACGGAATAAATATGGCATACTTGGTGAAATGGTCAACTACCACCATCACCCCGGTATTCCCATTGCTGACTGGTAGATCAACTATGAAATCCATAGACACAGAAGACCAAGGATGTGTTGGAATTGAAAGCGGATGGAGGAGACCTTGGGGCTTAGTGTTTCCTGGCTTGTTTTTTCTACAAGTCACACAAGAGCAAACAAACTCAAGAACGTCCTTCTTCATGCCAGGCCACCAGTATTGTCTGCTGAGTCTCTTCAAGATTTTCATAAGACCTCCATGTCCCACCAGTTGTCCTTTGTGCATATGGCTGATTGCTTGGGTGCGCAGGTTACCTTCAGGGATGACTAGTGAGCCATTAACATAAGAAATTCCCTGATTATTAACCATTACTGCCTTAGGAGTTTTCTTCAGCATGCTTGTGAGCTCTTCCTGGAAGGAAAACAACATCTGGGCTTCCATAATCTCTTGATCAAGGGCAGTGAAGGCAGATATCTCAATGATGCTGGAGAGAAACTGAGAGGAAAATAACACCGCTCAATTATTATGATCAAGATCTGCGGCTGGACTGTCCTTGAGGTCTTCCCGTCTGCTAATTGCGTCCAGGACTATGTTTAATTTCCCGGGTGTATATTGTAGTACAAAATCATAGGCTAGAAGATTGATGGCCCATCTGGCCAAGTGGGGAACAATCTTTTGTTTCTTGGTGAAGTACAAAAGATTCTTGTGGTGAGTGCAAATGATTGTAGGGTATTTTCTCCCCTTGAGGTATCTTCTCCAGCGCTTCAAAGAATTTACAATAGCGTATAACTCCTTCTTGTACATATGGTAATTGCGTTCACAATCTAACAGCTTTTACAAGTAGAAGGCCACAGGGTGGAATTCACCATCCTCCCCTTGCTGGAGGAGTACTGTCCCCAATGCGTAGCCAGACGTGTTGGTCTCCAAAAAATTGTTGGTCTGGGTCAGGGCGTAACAGTACAGGAGCCAAAGTGAAGGCGTGCTTGAGAGTATCAAAGGAATCCTGAGCCTGAGCCAACCAAACAAAAGGAACCTTGCTAGAAGTGAGAGCAATCAGAGGGAGAGCAATAGCTGAAAAGTCCTTAATGAACTTTTGACAAAAGTTGACCAGACCCAAAAACCCACGTAACTTAGTGCAAGAGGTTGGCACTGGCCAATTCAATACAGCCTCCACTTTGGACAGAGCAATTGCAAAACTGCCTGGTTTGATGGAGTACCCCAAGAACTCAATTTCTGACGCAAAGAACTCACACTTTGACAGTATACAGTAAAGGTTAGCCTTGCTAAGGGCTTCCATGACCTCCTTAAGATGACTCATGTGAGTTTCCCTGTCCGGGGAATAGATCAGTATATTGTCCAAATAAACCACCACGCTAGTGTCCAAGAATGGAAACAGAGCCTCATTCATTAGTCCCTGGAAGTCAGCCAGGGCGTTACTAAGGCCAAAGGGCATCACTAGGTACTTGTAAAGTCCAAAAGGTGTTTGAATTGCTGTCTTCCATTTGTCACCTTTGACAATGTGTATCTGGTTGTAGGCGTTACGCAGGTCTAACTTGGAAAAGACCCAAGCCCCTGTGAGTTTATCTGTAAGGGTCTCAGCAGCCGGGAGTGGGTTTTGGTTTTTGATAGTAATCAAATTGAGCTTGGCATAATCTACAACCGGTCAGAGGGTCCCATCTGACTTCTTGACAAAGAAGATAGGGGAGGAGCACAATGAGTTGGAGCAACGTATGAAACACTTCTTTAGATTCTCGTCCAAGTATTCCTTCAGGGCTATTCCCTGTGCTTGGTTTGTTGGGTAGAGTTTGCCCCAAGAAGGAATGCTTCCCGGGATCAGCTCTATTCTGAGATCTGAGGTCTTGTGAGCGGGTAATTCATTGCAGCTGGCCTCACTAAACAGACCCTCATAATGGTGAAGTTCCTTGGGAAGGGACCCTTTATGGTGTGCTTTGTTCTGTCTCAAACTAGAGATGAGTTCCAACTTAGTGTGACCGTGTGTATTGTATTGACCAATTGGGACTGAAAAGTTGATTCCCTGATTAGAGAAATCAATTTGATGAGTGTCCCAATTGATATTCATCCGGGCCTGTTTGCACCATGGGTACCCAATGATGACAGGACAGGCAAGTCCTTGAATGGTGGAGTAATTCATAGTGAACGGCAAACCAGCTATACAAGTTTCAATAGGGCAAGAAATTTGGTTGACATCAATAGCAGACTTGTTTGCCAACAGCACAGATGAAGGGGTGTAATCATCAATATGTAGCAGCTTCAAGATAGAATGATCAAGGAAGTTACCCATGGCCTCAGTATCCAGAAGGGCAAAGGTGTCCAAGCTTCCTTGGCTGGTCTTGATGGTAATGGGAAAGGAAGCATAAGACTTATTGGCAGATTTATTTGGGTTGACAGCCGCTAAAACAGTAGATGAGGTCTGCTGGATGTGGTTGAGGGCAAAGCAATCTTTAGACTGATGACCCTTCTTACCACAATATAGACAGCAACCCTTGTCAATGCGGCGTTTACATTTGGTGTTGGAAAGCTGATATCCACCGCCTTCCTTAGGTACAAGACCAGCAGGAAGCGTATCCGGTTTGGTCTTCTTGGTAGGCAGTATCTGGCGTGAGGAGGACTTCCAGGGAGGAAGCTGTTTAACCCGAGGGGCCCAGCGGAGAATTTATTGAACAAGGTTGTTGTAGTTGGTAGGAAGGATGTGGTGGGCCAAGAATCCTTTCAGTTCTGGGGAAAGTCTCTTCTGTAAGAGGTAGCAGGCTTCTTAATTACCCATTCCGATGGCGTTCTTGAGACAAGTGAATTCCTCAATGAATTCTGAAGTGGCCATTTTGCCCTGGAAAAGGCTCAATATTTGGTCATGGAGTTCTTCCATTGAGAGCTTGGGTGAAATTGTGGACAGAAGGTGTCACAGAAGTTAGGATAGTTGTGGAGCAACTCATCTCCCTTAAGAATTCTTTTTGCGTACCACTGGCAGGCCTTGCCTTTAATCTGTTCAGCAACGTGTTGAACCTTCTGCGCATCTGTGCAAAATTGTTTGGGGGCAGTCTCAAAGAGCAATTGAGAAAAGGCAAGTAGCATCAGAATCTTGTTGAAAGCTTTGTCCTCCAGCTGAGCAACTGAGATGCTGTTCAACACCACGGTCTGAACCTGGCTGTTTTCACAGGTTTTGGGCAAGAAGGGTTGTTTGCATAGTGCTGCCACTAGGTAGACTGTAAGATATAAAATGGTTATGATAAATACCAGTGCCATTGTTTTAAAGAGTCCTAGCTGGTACTCCAGCTCTAAGGTCTTGACTTGGCTTGAGGTCCCAAAGAGAGCCTCAAAAATAGGTTCAATCAATCTGTCAGGCACCCACCCGCTAGGAAGTAACCCTCCTAGGTGGTGAATAATTGCCAAAGGATTTAATCCTGTGACCAGGGATTCCACAGGTACAGAAACCATTCCAAGATGGAATAACTCTCCAAGGAGTTGGTACCAACCCAGGAGAGGGTTAAAGCGGCCCAGGAAAAAGTACGTGCCGAGATAACTTAACAAAAAGGCCAAAGCCAAAGGACAAAACACTTGAGGTTTGTTAACCAAAGGAGGAGAACCATAAAACTTGGTCTCCTCACGCACAGGGGATTTGTGGAGATAGGAATTGCTGTATACCAGACTCCCAGAATCACATGGCGCCAAGAGCTATCCAGGAACTGGGAGTCTGCTGTTGTGCCTGAATCAGCGTGAGAACCTATCAAAACGCTAGCAAACACCATTGAAGACAAAACAAACCAGATTAACCATTTATACCCAAGCCACTCCCCATGAGGAGTCTTGGGCAATTTCATGGCCTTGGAAATTTAGAGGTTGTATAAAAAATAAAAATTAACAACAGTCACTTAGGTGAATGTAGACTTTATTGATTGAACAATACATAAAAGGAACTTACCAGCTTTTTATAGCATGGTAGCAGAAATAAATTGGAGAAAGGATTTTGGGAAAATTGGGGATGAAATGGGGATAAATTGGATATTTGACAGTTGGGACATTCAAAACTGGAGATTATACCTATTTCCTCATAGTTTTCTCAGTCCTTCAATAATAAAGTACTATAATTACTTAAATTTGGCTCTTCATTATTTAGCATGGCTTGACTGGGATTTACTTCCCCACAGAAACTGGAGGACCAGGAGGTAAATTACCAGGAACAACGGAAGGAGAGGCCACCAAAGGACCCAAAACCAGGCACAGAACGTTACCCGCTTTATTATTGCTGCCAACGTCACCGGGCATAAGTACCCAAAAATTTGATTTATTGTTGCCAGAAGTTGATTGGTTAGAGTCTAATTTAAGAGTTAATGATTGGTTCAAACTAAAATTAACAGTTGTTGGATTTAAACCTATATCAACCAAGCTAAAAACCAACCCAGGTTCAACTTTTGTTGCTGAAAACAGTGACTCAGAAGACATTTCCGGTTTTAAAACAGGTAATAAAGAGCAGATACTGCTTATTAACCCATTCCCTTTAGCAGTATCAGAAGCAATTGAAGGGACCAATAATTTTGCATCTTTAGGCAAGGGTAATTTGTTGTCAAAAATGTTTAAGAAAGCATTCCTGACATATTCCTTCCCTGTTGGCAGCACATAAAAGCACCTGTTGGTTGATGTAATCAGAGCTTTTTTCTTTGGGTAAGTGTATTGCACTATCCCTAATCTCATGCAGTTGGTGCTATCTAATAGAAAGACCCTGCAGATCCACACCATGGCTGTATGATGGAGCAACCTTTTCAGGAATCCCTTGGGTGATATCCCTGCCATCAACTGCAAGGGCTGGGGCAAAGAACCCGGAATAGATCCTTGGGCCCTTGGACTTGGCTTCCAAGAAAAAGTGCAGTGGCTGCAAAAGCCTGCTGTGCCAGGGATCCAGTCTTGGCCGGCTGGTCCAGTATTTTCAGGGATCACCTGGGCCAGGTTTTTGCGGGTAAAGCCCACCACAAGAGAGGGGCTAACTTAAAAAGGTAGGAGAAGGGCTTCCCCACCCAGGACCACAGGCCAGCAGCCGGGATTATAGCGTCAGTCACCCCTGTGAGAGTGATGTACACAATATCAAACAGCTTACCAGTGTGGTTGGTTGGAAGGTTGGGTGAGAAAGCAGGCATAGGTTTGGGGGTCACAGACAGTTCCATGGGAAAGTTGTAAGCAGGGAGATAGTTGAATTTCCCTCTAAACAACTTGGGTGTTGAGAATATCCATGGGCCTTGACAGTTGTATCTAACTGCAGATTTTATGTGGACCAAAGTATCAAGTTCAAGTATCTTTTCCAGGGTTCAGTCCTTGTACTTGGGTTTCAAAGGGTAGTTGGTGAAATAAACGGGGCCAAAGGGTATACCAGGAGGACAGAAATCTGTGGGCAGTGGGGCAGGAGGACCAGGAGATCTTGTACTGAATTGGTAGATAGCAAATACAAAATAAGGCAATAGCTGTGTGAGCCAAAATAACATAACCTTTATTCAAAATGGCAATAAGGTTTGAGTGCGGAATCTATAGGCTTATATTGAATCCCGCCTCCAAATTTAGTATTTCCCAAGATGGTTTCATCAAAATATTGTGGAAAATACAGGTGGGTGGCCAGGAGGCCCGGGTGTGAGAGCGGCAAAATGGCACCTTGGCCTGGTATTCTCTCATTGGTCAGACTGTTCAAATTGATCACTTAATTTTTGGCTGTGGTCATGGGGGTGGACCTAAAGCCCGTGATTTCTCTTGGATGAGGAATTTGATTGGTCATCTGAGAGGACTTCAGATTCATGAAGTTCACAGAGGAACTTTCTCTGCCTTCATTAGGTAATTTGATAAGCTCCTCCTCAGGCATCATCATAATTGAACCTGTGCTGGTTTTCTGGCTTTGGGAATTAGCAGGGTCTCCAGCTTGCAGAGGCTTGATCTCAGAAAAATGCAGGTAGGTCCTTGGTCCATGGAGCTGGTGGCCTGCAGTAATACAGGTTCAGGGTTTGAATCCCGCCCTTGGTCCCAGGTTTAAAGGGGTAAAGAATTGTCAATCCTGACAATTCAGGCTAATATTATTGGCATCAGCTTGCGGGGGCTTGACCTCAGGAAAATGTGGGCTGGCAGCTCCTCAGTCTATAGGGCCAGTGGCCCGCAGGAAATCAGGGTCAGGGTTTGAATCCCAACCTTGGGCCTGGGTTTCAAGGGAAAAATAATTGTCAATCCTTACAGTAACTGCCATGGTTTGAAACCTGCTCCTAGAGCCATTAAACAGCCCTGCACAAGCTTTGGTTTGCCTGAGCATTAACCTATCTTGCTATGTGTCATTTCTGATCACAATCATACAGTCTCAGACAAGCTAATACTTTGGCTGATGATACATCTTTATAAACTTGGGTAAAAAAGGATCATAGTACAGCTGGCCAAGGTTAACTGTGGCCCAATCAAAGCTATCATCCTAAGGTATTTCCAGATAGAGCTCTTAATAGATTGTACTTTAAGGAGGAAGGGTTTAGGGGCCAAACTGTCCCAATTTTACATCCAGGCCTACACAAGATGAAACCATCTGGTTTGTCCTTGGGATCCGCCTCCCCTCCATATTTTGTGACCCCCCCCAATATCCTGCAGCACAGGCTATGACCTACTGTAAAGGTTGGGGCACAGATCTATCCCAGTTGTTTCATAGCAGATCTAACCCCATATCAAGAGCAGGGTTGTTTTAAATTATGCCTCCCCCTTAGGCCTCCCCTTCAATTGCTGCCAAACGCTTGGGGATTTCTACCAAGCTGTGTTTGAATATTTTTCCAAAAGCTTACTGAAGAAACCCAAGAAAAGCCCTTGGATCAAAACCTGTGGAGTTTTTCTGAAGATTCCCACCCAAACCACCCAAGAGACACTCCTGGTTAAATATCATGTGGAAGAGCAGTTGTGAGCTGGGGTAATTGGGTCCAGAGCAGGTCCCTCAATTTGAGTTCAGCCGGTTTTCTGGTTGATTCTGACCATTCAAAAGTGGTCAAGATTTTCTGCCTCAAGAAATGCCCTGGTATCTCCCCCATAGCTTTGCTATTATGGTTGTGGCATTGGGTTACCCCTCCAATTTCATCATCTCCTTTAAATGAATGCAAGAGCTGCAAATGACCTTGCTTCACATTCTCTAATCTAATGAAGTTCAAAATCTGCCAGGAAATTTTGGCCATTTGGATTCATCTGTTGCTGACAGGGCCTGTAACAGACCTGACAAAGAACTAAATAGCATTGGGCCAGTGGAGTGCAAATCTGAAACTGCACATCCAGATTAGAGAATAAGGGTTTAGTAATCCATGCCTAATTCTCCAGGGGCCAAAATTGATGTCTTGGGGACGCCTGTATCTGGAGGCACCTGCAGAAGCAGTGGTCACCTCCAAAAACGTTTCTGATTGGCCAACCCTCTCAGAGTTTGGGGATTTTAGCCCCTAAAATCCCTCTAGAAGACCAAAAGGTTTGGGCCAAGCGCCAGGACCTAAAGGTAGTGTGTTGCCACCCCTGGGAAACCAACTAGATTATGCCAGAGCCAGAAAGACAGTAACATGTGACCAGCCAGCCAAGCAGGATGCATTGCCAATCCAAGCGCTATCTTCCCTGCAGTATATAGCAGGGGAAGTCAGATATTCCTTCCCTGTTGGCAGCACATAAAGACATCTGTTGGATGAAACAATCAGAGCATTTTTCTTTGGGTAAGTGTATTGCGCTATCTCTAATCTCATGAAGTTGGTGCTATCTAATAGAGAGACCCTGCAGATCCACACCAGGACTGGATGATGGAGCAACCTTTTCAGGAATCCCTTGGGTGATATCCCTGCCGTCAACTGCAAGGGCTGGCACAAGGAAGTCCAGAACTGGGTTCAAACCCTTGGACTCAGCCACCATGCAAAAGCATGGGTAAGTGAAAACTGCTGGGGGATTTGAGCCCCCAGCCACCCACCAGGGCAGATGTGAGGCGGTTTGAACTTCCCTAGCCTATTTAGGCAGTTAAAAATTCCCCAAGTCGGAATTTGTCCTGGGTCCAGTATTAAAACAGGCCCAGGGAGCTTGCAGCATCCAAAATCATTGGGGACCAAGTCCCAATTCTATAATTGGGCTTGATGCGCCCAATGCCGCTCTGTATCAGATCTGCTGGGTTTTGCAGCAGATCTATTATAAAACAGTTCTGCTAGAGAATGCAACCATCAGATCTGCATCAATAATGGTTCCTGCTGCTTCTTCTGATAAAAATGCCACCAATTTCACTGAGGTGCTAGTAAATAATTTTGCAGCCACTGAGGTTGTGGATAATGTAGTCAATAAATTGGCTGTGAACAGCACCTCAGTTAAGCTGCAGGATTCAGAAATACATACTGATTATGGTCAAGCTGGAACTGCTAAATCTATCCCAATCAACACTTGATGAGCACAAACCTAATGAATTGATCAGCTCTGCCCTAGCCTTACACCCTAACCAAGTAAAGTTACAGGATGATTGTCAGGATTGAAAATTCTTTACCCCTGGAAACCCGGGCCCAAGGGCGGGACTCAAACCCTGAACCTGTATTCCTGCAGGCCACCAGCTCCATGGACCAAGGGCCCACCTGCATTTTTCTGATATTAAGCCTCTGCAAGCTGGAGCCCCTGCTAAGTCTCAAAGCCAGAAAACCAGCACAGGTTTAATTATGATGGTGCCTGAGGAGGAGCTTCTCAAATTGCCTAATGGAGACAGAGAAAGTTCCTCTGTGAACTTCATGAATCTGAAGTCCTCTCAGATGACCAATCGAATTCCTCAGCCAAGAGAAATCACGGGCTTTAGGTCCAGCCCCATGACCACAGCCAAAAATTAAGTGATCAATCTGAACAGTCTGACCAATGAGATAACACCCAGCCAAGGTGCCATTTTGCTGCTCCCACACCTGGGCCTCCTGGCCACCCACCCGTATTTCCCCCAATATTTTGATGAAACCATCATGGGAAATACTAATTTTGGAGGCAGGATTCAATATAAGCCTATAGATTCCGCACTCAAACCTTATTGCCATTTTGAATAAAGGTTATGTTATTTTGGCTCACACAGCTATTACCTTATTTTGTATTTGCTATCTACCAATTCAGTACAAGATCTCCTGGTCCTCCTTCCCCACCGCCCACAGATTTCTGTCCTCCTGGTGTACCCTTTGGCCCCGTTTATTTCACCAACCACCCTTTGAAACCTGAGTACAAGGACTACACCCTGGAAAAGATACTTGAACTTGATCCTTTGGCCCACATAAAATCTGCAGTTAGATATAACCGGCAAGGCCCGTGGATATTCTCAACACCCAAGTTGTTTAGAGGGAAATTCAACTATCTCCCTGCTTACAACTTTCCCATGGAACCGCCTGTGACCCCCAAACCTATGCCCCCTTTCTCACTCAACCTTCCAACCAACCACACTGGTAAGCTGTTTGGGATTGTGTACATCACCCTCACAGGGGTGATTGATGCTATAATTCCAGCTGCCAGCCCATGGTCCTGGGTGGGAAAATTGGTCTCCTATCTTTTTAATTTAGCTCCTCTCTTGTTGTGGGCTGTGCCCGCAAAAAACCCAGCCTGAGTTACCCCTGAAAACAACGGGCCGGCTGCTCAAGACTGGATCCCTGACAATGATGGAACCAGCTAATCATTTTTCAACCATAAACAGAATTCCCCTGCCCAAGCCAAGTTGCCCAAATCCCAATTCCCACTTCCCAAGTCACATTCTACTACTTCCCAGAAGCCAGTACCCAAGAGTTGGGACACCAAAAGCATACCAGGAGTAGGAAGTGGTGCATTACATGATAGACTAGATCAATAGTATAAAACCCACTTCCCCACACTTAATCAAGTGCAGACAACATAAAATAAAGTGAATTAATTCATCAGGTTTGTTTGATTTATTTGGATTATAATTTATACACCACTTGAGCATAAGTTTAACCAGAAGACTAGAGTACCAACCTAGACCCACATCTATAGACTACCAGCCAGATCCAGACCCTGGAATAGCTGGCATTTCTTATTACTCCCCTGCTCCATCCCTACAACCATAGTAGAGCTGGGTGGTCATTCTGACCATCTCAGTCTGTCTAAAGCTGTTGTTTCCAACCTTTGTGCCTATTGCCCCTTAGCTGTAGGTTTGCTATACCTGACCTGTTCTGCACCTTTTCTGTATTGAGCCCTTGTAACCCAATACCCTGATGGTTGGAGCTCCTCCTCAGCACCTTGGTACACGTAAATACCCAACATGTGGGGAGTATTTTAGCCAGGTGGAGTGCCAACTTTGACACTTGGAACCTAGTGAGTGAGGTGTTGATTTTTTATACTGTCAATACTCAACAGAAAAACTTTGCTTGCACATTAAATCATCCAAAATTGCTGATAAAGTAAATGAGTATACATTACGTAAAGATGTATACAGCTATGGTATTGTTGCATGAGGCAAAACCAAGGTGGGCCAGGAGTAAAGCTGGGAGGAGTTTAGTTGCGCTGTCTTCTTATAGTGGTACTTGTTGATGGGTTCTTGAAATGGTCCATATGGTTTGAATGTGGTTTGCTGGCCCCCAATCTCTAGGCAGGCTGTAATAACGACATAGAAGATAAGGTTTTCATCTTCTATCTTCTGGGAAAGGGTAGAAAAAGCTTAGTGTCTTGACTTTATGTAGGGGTAAGTCTTGTAAGTGATTTATGTGATATGATTGAGGGTAATTTCACTAAATGATAGCACAACTATCCTAAAGTGATTGTTCTTTTTTATATACTAGTGTTGTGGTGTGGCATGAATATTGAAAAACATTAGATTGGGGACCCCAAACACTTGTTGTTGTCTGATATTCCCTTTCTGGGGTGGCAATAGGATGAATCAAGTGACAATGTATTATCAATTACTGGCTGGCAGTAACATGAGAAAAATTGGTGTTTCTTTATGCACTCAAATTAATTAATTGCACTTGGTGCATGAATATTAGTGCAGTTGAGATTATCAGTCCCTCCTGTATTAGAAGGTTTCCAATTCAGGCAGTAGTTCTCCAAAATTAGGAATGGAAGAAATTATATTTTTCAGTTTCTCAATTGAGAAATTTCCCCATTTGGCAGTGGGGGGACAGGCTGGTTGCAGTGGGCGCTCCTCTAGCAGCAGGGGCCTGGAGTCCAGTTGCTTGGTCTTCAGCCGGTCTATAAAAGGCTGTAGAGCCAAATTTTAAATTCTTAAAATTTGTTTTCTGTTGCTCACTTTTTGTGGCAGTTTCCCCAATCAGGGGGAACTTCTTCAAATAATTTTATTTCTTGTTTTGCGCTAATATGCAGCAAATATTGATCTTTCACACTATTTTGTCAGGAATATTCCTTACATATATGCCAACTGCCAGCCATGACAAAAATTCATCAAGCTCCCTGGAAACAGAATTTCCTTTTTCATCTTCCTCTTCTGGGAATCTTAATTATCCTATTCAATAGAAGTTATTAAGAAGCATCTGTTCTTTATTACCTTGCAAATTAAGTTTAGATGAAATTAATTCATTCATCCTCTTTAGAACAGAAATCAAACCTGGTTCTTTGGTGGAATTTGATGGTCTCCTATTAAAGATTATTAGTGTTAATTTAAGTTTGAGCAAGCAGTTACCTGTTAATTTGGGTTTCAACCAATCAGAAAGCTTGAAATCAAGTTTAAAATGCTTTACATCCACTCTTGAGGTTAATCTTAAGTCTATGAAGTCAGCCTCCATTTGTTCTAGTCCATTGTTGCCTATCTCTTCTTCTATTGATTCTGGTGTTGGCTCCAGCCTTTGTGGGTCCAACTTCACAATTCCCCATAAAAATAATGGAGTTTTTGGGGATTAGTGAGTGATTAGAATAATAATTACCATTCTTATAAAACAAATTATATGAATGGATTTGGTTAAATGACTAAAATATCTCAACTGCTCCAAACTTCCCCAAACTCCTTTTTAACTGAAATTCCTCTCACCATGCTATATAAGGCTGGTCAGTTATATCTTTTAACTTTTTCAATAAATAAATTCTTTACTTACTCATTTGATTTACTCCCTTTTAAACAAAATCATTTTCATTTAAACCATGAGATTGCCCAAGATTTCCTTATAGGAGCCAATTGGGTATAAATAGATAGTGTGGATTCTTTTGTTGCAGGCCTTTAGAGCCAGCGCCTTGTTAGGAACTAGAGCTAATTCTAGTTCCTCCTCTCCCCCATTACCTAGAGAAATCCTGTTACTGCGTCTTTCTGGGGGTTTGATACACCGCTACTCCTCTGTCACATAATCCTCCCCTGAAGGAGAAGTCTCAAATGTACCAGGATTCTTTCAAGCCTAGAACACCTACGGTTTTCAATTCATTGGCTTCAGCTTTCCTTTTGAGCTATCTGGGGGAATATTTCTTCTTGGGATGTTTTAACCCTCTTTTTGTGTGTGATTCACATTATTTCCTGCTACTATGAAGCTTTTCTTTTAACTCTGAATATTAATCTTTGGGTAAAGCAACCAAAAAATTATCCTTCTATGTCTTTTCTGCATTTTCCTCATTTTCTGGTCTAAATCAACCTAAATTTAAGGTTAGTATCAGGATTGACAATTATTCCTCCCTAGAAACCCGGGCCCAGGAGCTGGAATCAAACCCTGAACCTAGATTCCTTTGGGTTGCCGGGCCTGTGGACCGCAGGACTGCCCATCTGTGTTTTCCTAGGATTGAGCCACCGCAAGCTGACACCAAGAATATTGACCCATGCGGTAGAAAGAGCCAAACCAAAGGAATCATTGCACCAAATGGAGGATTAATCACTGTGCCTAATGGAGGTACTGATTTGGCAACTATTAGCCTCATGAACTTGAAGTCTAAACCAACAATCAATCAAGAGCAAACCCAAGAAAGAGGCACAGGCTTGCAGCCTGGTCCCATGACCTTGACACCAGAGCAAGACAATCAAGCAGCCAATTTGAGATTCTGGACCAATGAAAGAACTCCCAGGCCAAGTGCCATTTTGCCGCCTTTTGACCCAAGCACCCAGTTCCCCCGGCTCTGGCCTTCCCAATGCCTTGATGAACCCCCCATGGAAAATGTTAAGTTTGAAGGGGGGATACTATATAGACCCAAGGACCCCACGCTCCAAACTTATTGCCATTTTTGAATAAAAGTTATGTTAATTTGGTTCATACAGCTATTACCTTATTTTTTATTTGCGTCTATCAATCCAGTTTGAGATCTCCTGGCCCGCCTGCCCCACCACCTGCTGTTTTCTGCCCCCCTGGTGTACCCTTTGGACCCGTCCACTTTACTGACTACCCTCTGAAGTCGGAATCAAGGAATATACCCCAGAAAAGATACTCAAACTTGATCCCTTGGCCTGCATACAATCTGCAATTAGATACAACCAACAAGGCCTATGGATATTTTCAACACCCAAGTTGTTCAGAGGGAAATTCAACTATCTCCCTGCTTACAACCTGTCCATGGAACCGCCTATGACCCCAAAACCCATGCCTGCTTCCTTGCCCAACCTCCCAACCAACCATACTGGCAAGCTGTTTGGGATTGTGTACATCACCCTCACAGGGGTGATTGACACTATAATCCTGGCTGCCGGCCCGTGGTCTTGGGTGGGAAAGTTGGCCTCATACCTTTTTAAGTTAGCTCCCCTCTTGTGGTGGACATTGCCCGCAAGAAACCTGGCCCAAGTTACCCCTGAAAACAATGGGCCAGCCGCCCAAGACTGGATCCCTGACAGTTATTATCATTTCTAAAGCTCACCTTTACACCAACAATTCTCTAATCCAGGACCTAAGTTTAAGATTTAGTTTAAATCAAATCCAAACCAATTCCCTTATTCATTTTTTCTTTTTAAGCAAGTAGTCTTTGGACTATGTTTTTACTTGTTTTTTGCCCAATTTTTGCTCAAATTTAGTTAGCCACTATCCAACTGCTGCTTCTGTCTCTATTTTCTTGCCTTAAATTTAACTTTTTTAAGTTAAAGTCCAGTACAGACATGTGCCTATTTCCCCTCTATAACAAGTTGATATAACCAACCTTTATTAGGATATTATATACCTTAAGTCACCTCAATTAATCAGTCTAGAATAAAGAGTTTGAGATTTACTTAGTCTCAACTTTAAGTTGAGATTGTTTGACTTGCACCTCAAAAATGTACTTGTTAGGTTTTTTTGCTTGTGTTTTCTTATTTTGAATCTTTCCATTTTTTTCCATTCTTTAATCTTAGCTTTTATTTATGATTCCCTTTGACTACTTTTCCCATCAGTTAGGTAATTTTTTTAGTGATACTTGAACCTTGATATTAAATAGTTTTAACCCACCAGGTAGTGGTGGCCAATACCATGACCTAGAAATAGAGCTTTTTAACCCAGTCTTATTTCATTAAGACTGGTCTTTATTTTGTCTTCTTGGGTTTGATCAATTGTCTTAGTCATTAATTTACTTCTAATAAACTGTTAGGATCTTTAATCCAGTTATTATTACAAACTTTACCTACCTTCCCATATTTGACCAATATCAACATCTTGGAATTAAAAGCCTTATTTTATAATAAATTGCCCTGTAGCCTCAGACCTTACATTTTGGGTCAATGTCAATTGTTTGGGGAGCTTTTTCATCTTGAAATGTGTCTCTTCCTGTTGGTTCCTTGGTTACTAGAATCAACCCATCTGCAATCATCCATCATCTTGGGTTTACTTCCAAGTGAGTGGGTGCCTGAAAAACTTTTTGCTTCTTCTACTCAATCAATGTTTGCCCATGTTTGTCCCCTCAGAGCACTGGACCAGGAGCTAGTTCCTGCTCCTGTGCCTTCTCTATCTTTCCAAGTGTTGCAGCATCTTTGATTACTCCCTCTTGGGGAATTAACGCCCCAAGTAGATCATCAAACGGCTCACCAAATGGTTCACTGTCCCACCAATAAACTGGTGGCACCTTTATCATTCAACCATCCATGACGGGGATCACTCAATCCAGGTCCTAAATGGAACACAACTTGATCAAGCCTTGTGATACAAGAGGAACATTACTCAGATAAGCCCCATGACGTACATGGACGGCATGTGGCTTGTCATGATACAATATATTATTATATATTCATATTCAATATAGTATCATTCTGTTCTTAAATCTTCCCCTTATTTTGTTTATTATACTTCACATAAGTATAAACTTGACACAAGGTTCCCTTAGCTTTGCCAAAAAATTTCACTAAGCCAGACCATGAGTGCCACCACAGGAGAACTCTCCCTTGTCAACACCATCCCATTCTACAACTACAGCAAGCTTGGATTTTCTTATCTAATAATGCTGGGGCCTGCTGAGCAAGTGATTCACCACATGGGAGTATGGCATCCTTGAGCCACTGCTAAAAACTATGTGATGAAGATGGCCCCCACCATCCAATAGTCCTTTCAGACTTAATCATTCAATTTGACCAAAGGCTCCACTGAAGGCACACCAGGCTGTTACAGCTGCCTTACAGTGCTCATTTGATTCTGGCCCCCTTTGACCTCCCAGTAATTGTTAGTAGCAACCATTTGACTTTTGCTGAAACCATGACTTTATTATGGTTGAGAGCAAGTTTTTTTCTTGCTAACCTCTCCCCAGTTCTCACAGGCTGTGACTTAGTTATCAAATAATTGCTATGATCATCCCAACCCTATGTAGCATATCCATAGCCAAAAGGGTTCAATATAGGCATGCCTTCCTGTTGCAACTTTTATTCACTAAAGCATTGAAATCTGGTGCTGTTGTTCTCCAGGGAGCTGGATCTAGTTTCTTATAGCTAGATGTTTCAACTGCTTCCCACTAGGCCTGGAACTTGCACCCCAGTCTTTTTTGGGGCAGCAGATGGGACCCCCTGCTCTAAACTGGGGACTTGCAGGCTATACATACCACCTAGATTTATGATGCTTCCTGAACCCCTTTACAGGGACGTGGCAGGGGACCAACTTTGGGTAGCTGGCTTGCCCTTTTCTTGGGGCTGAGTAGGCATCACTCACCATAGGATTGAGACAGCTCAAATAGGTGCAGTATAGACTTTCTCACCCAAGACCACACCCTGGGAGCCAGGATGATAGTTCAACCACCCCAGAGAGGGTGGTGTATACCACTCCCAGAAAATTATTGGGATATTTTAGGGGGAGTTCATAGGCAGACACCAGCATCAGTTTGGGGGTGAGAGGTGGCATAATGTACAGTTAGTTGGCTGGGATGAAGTCAAACTATCTTTGGACTGTCCAAGCTCAGGGATATATCCTGGGCCCTCTCTTAAGTTTGGTCAGCTCTTTAGTTTCTGCCAAGGGATCTGTGCCAGGATTTTTTCAGGGGTACATCATTTATACCTGGGTCTCAACCAATACTCCATGAAGTGGACAGGATGAACAGGTGCATCCAGGGGGGAAAAGTTGCAGCAAGGGGCCAGCCATCTAGAAGGATTGGGGTCAGATCAGCAGATGACTAAGATGGAGTACAGTGATATTTAGGGATACAAATATTAAATAACCTGCATTCAAAAATGGCAATGAAGCCCAGTGTAGAGTCAGATGGTTTACATAGCACCCTCTACCAGACTTCAATCTTGTTGTGTTCTGAGGCGCAGCACAGACACAAAACAGGAAATCCTAACCTTAGGATTAGATTTGTACTAATTATTGGTTAGTTGGCAGGGAATGTGATCCAATTACCTTGTGGCCCTGAATAATAAATCTCTACTGGGTGTGGCTAGAGAGAGGCACTGAAGTACTTGAAAACAAATACAGAAATGTGAATCAAACTTAATTTTATTAAAGATAAATAATTGGAATATATATTGTTTGATGATACCACAAAAAATATTAGGAAGGTAGGATCACTTGCCTTAATAACAAGTGGGGAGAGTGAGTTACGCAGGATCAGGAAGATGAACAGATGAATTTCCAACTTTGGAAAAAGACCCATTTTGAGGAGCAAAAGCAAGGGATTTGTCCTCAAAATAGCCCAACAAAGGCAAAATTAAAAGAGTGTGAATATTAGCATTCACAACATTACCCCCTTCTAGATTGGCCTTAGGGGGTGGTACTTGTGAAGAAACTTAGCATACACTCAAGTAAACGGACAACCACTTGAGAGGAGTTTCACAGTGTATTTAGAACCACGTTTGAAAGTAACTTATAATGGTCTAACCCATAAGATATCCTATTTATGAGCACATCCTCCCACTCTGTGTTGATAGTAAAGAACATGGTTCCCAATGTTAAACTCAGGCAAGGGAGATTGTCCAGCATTGCCGGGGGAAAGTTCAAGCATCTTGGTCTTATATGCAGACGTGTAGGCAGTGGCCTGAATATCAATGATACAATTGACTAGATCTTTGATGTGGTTGTCCGTGTTCATGGCCTTATAAGAGGAGAGTAGCCCCCCCAAAGAAACAGAGTGGTGGCTTCACGCCCATAAAACATAGCAAAGAAGGAGTATCCAGTGACACAATGCTTACTGAGACAGTAGACAAAGAGGGCAGTGGGCAGCTATAGATCCCAATTGGCAGCATCAGAGTAGGTTGGTTTTTGTATGATAGAAACTAAAGTTAAATTACCATCTTCCACAGCCCTGCTAGTAGAAGGGTTGTGGGGAGCTGAGAAGGATTGATGAGATCTCAAATCTTCTGCAACAGAAGTCACTAGATTTGCATTGAAGTTAGATACATTATCTGATAGTAGTAATTGTGGGCAGCCATTAGAATAAAACAATCCTGAAGTATGAAGGCAGCAATAGTTTTATCAGTGATGTCCTTGTTAGGGCAAGCTTCTACCCATTTACTTAAATGATCAACAGCAATCAAGATAAATTGACATCCTGAGCGTGAATGAGGAAGGGGTTCTACAGCGTCAATAATGACTGTATGAAAGGCATTTTGTGGAGGGGCTAATTTAAACTCATGTGAGGCAGCTTAGGGATGCTGTAGCTAACAGTTGTGACAACTAGCAATGACATCAGGGATCAACAGAAAGAGGTTATCCCAGTAATAGTTCTTCTGGAGCCAGTAATAGTCCTTGACAATGCCTTCATGTCCAATTTCTTTTTGAGTTTGGAGCACTAACAAAAGGCAAAGACTGGGGTGTACATAGGGTAAATATTGGTCAGGCACTTTCTTAAAGATCTGATTGTCACAAATGAGGGTGTTCTCAGATATCTTAGTCAGGGCAGATTGAATTTCCTCAGTCTTGTTTTCCCAGGAAAAAGGATACCCAATCAGTTTATACAATTGATCTGCTTCTACAGGGTGTAGAGCAAGTATAGGCATTCAATATAATCCATCTGTGTTCTGATGCTGGATTCCAGGGCAATGTAACACAGTGAAATCTGTGAGAGAGGGGGGCTAAACTAACTAAGTTTGGCTCCCATTCTGGGGGAAAGATCCACCAGGACACCATCCAGTGCAAGACTGGTATGGCTGCCTAAAGTGGCGCCCACAAGGAGGAAACAGCAGATAGTTGGGGGAAGTAGGAGTCCAACCCCATCAAAATCATCCCACCAAGCAACCAGGGGGAGTGCTTGGGCACGGACTCTTGGATACCCAAACCTTCCTCCTGGACCAAAGCAACTGGGGTGTTGTGTTCTGAGGCGCGGCACAGACACACAACAGGGAATCCTAACCTAAGGATTGGATTTGTACTAAGTCTTGGTTAGATGACAGGGAAGGCAATTGTGTTTACCTTGCAGCCCTGAATGAATAATCTCTGCTAGGCGTGGCTAGAGAGAGGCGCAGAAGTACAGAAGACACAAAGACAAAAATGTGAATAGAACTTAATTTTATTGGTGAATATGGAAATGGAATATATAGTGGTTAGGAATACCACAAAACACTACCAGGATGGTAGGATCACTTGCCACAAGCATGAGTGGGGCGAGTGAGTTGCGCAGAGTCAGGAAACCAAAAAATCATATTTCCTGAAGCAGAAGCCAGTTCATTTTGAGAGTCAAAAGCAAAAGCGAGAGATTTGTCCTTGAAATGGCCCAACAAAGGCAAAATCAAAACATGGTGAATGCTGTTATTCACGACATTGCCCCCCTCTAGATTGGCCTTAGGGGGTGATACTTGCGGAGGAACTTGGCATGTACATAGGCAAAAGGGCAACCACTGGAGAGGAGCTTTACAGTGTACTCAGATCCTTGTTTGAAAGTCACCTCTAAAGGACCAATCCACAGGGATTCCAGCTTATGCTTGTGCCAACCCACACGGTGTTGATAGTATAGGACATGGTCACCAATATCAAACTCAGGCAAGGGGGAATGCCCAGTGTTGTCCAGAGAGAGCTTGAGCATCTTAGTCTTATAAGCAGAAGTGTAGGCAGTGGCCTGTATATCAATGGTGTGGTTGACTAAGTCTTTGATGTGGTTGTCAGGGTTCATGGCCTTATCAGAGGAGAGAAGGGGAACCCCCAAGAGCAACAGAGTGGTGGCTTCACGCCCATACAACATAGCAAAGGGTGAGTACCCTGTGACTTGATGCTTGCTCAGACAATAGGCAAAGAGTGCAGCAGGTAAGTATAGATCCCAATTGGCAGCGTCAGAGTAGGTGAGTTTCCTCATGATAGAAACCAGTGTCAAGTTGGCACGCTCAACTGCCCCATTAGTGGAAGGATTATAGGGGCAGAGAAAGACTGGTGAGTCCCTAGAGCTTCAACAACAGAGGTTACAAGTTTGGCATTGAAATTGGTTCTGTTGTCTGATAACAGTACTTGAGGACAGCCATGGCAGTAGAAAACATCCTGCAGCAGAAAGGCAGCAGTAGTCTTAGCAGTGATGTCTTTAGTAGGGCAAGCTTCTACCCACTTGCTGAAGTGGTCAACGGCAATTAGGATAAAGCGGCATCAGGAACGTGAGCAGGGGAGAGGACCTACAGCATCAATGCTGACAGTGTGAAAGGCATGTTGAGGGGGGGACCAATTTGAACTTGTGAGAAGCAGCTCGGGGTCTCTGAAGTTGGCAGTCATGGCAACTAGCTATGATATCTGGGATCAACAGGCAAAGATTCTCCCAGAAGTAATTCTTCTGTAGTCAGTCAAAAGTCTTAGCAATGCCTCCATGGCCAGTTTCTTTATGAGCTTGCAACACCAAGGAGAGGCAAATACTGGGGTGCACGTATGACAGGTATTGACCCCACACCTTCTTGAAGAGTTGGTTGTTGCGTATGAGGGTGTCTTCAGACAATTTGGACAGGGCAAGTTGAACCTCTTCTGTCTCACTTTCCCAGGAAGAAGGGTAGCCAATCAGCTTTTACAGGCGGTCTGCCTCAGCAGGATGTAAGGCAAGGATGGGCATTTGGGACAACCCATCAGTGTTCTGATGTTGAATCCCGGGGCAATGGAGCATAGTGAAGTCATAACCTTGCAGGTGGAGGGCCCATCTGGCTAAGCGTCCTTCAGGCTCCTAAAGTTGCTTTAACCATTTGAGCAAAGCGTGTTCAGTGACAGCAGTGAAATAGGTACCATATACGTAATGGCGGAATTTTTTGACTGCATGCAGCAAAGCAAGACACTCCTTCTCTGTAATGCTATAATTCTTTTCATGCTTATTCAGCACACTGGAAGTATAGGCTACAGGGTGGTCCACACCTTCATTATTGAGCTGAGCCAAGATAGCCCCAATAGCAAGGTCACTAGCATCAGTGTACAAGATGAATTTCTTATTGTAGTCAGGGTACACTAAAATGGGTGCTTCTTTGAGTTTCTGCTTTAGAGTTTTGAAGGCTTTCTGTTGACTGGCGGTCCATTCAAAAGGGACATTACACAATAGTTGGATTGGGGGTTTGCTAGTATCAGCAAAATCAGGAATGAATTGTCTATAGTAACCCATCATGCCCAGAAAGACTTGTACTTCTTGGAGGTTGGTGGGCGGAAGCATTTTGTCAATGGCTTCAACCTTCTTGGTCATTGGACAAATTCCTGTTTGGGTTACTTCATGGCCCAGGAATTCAAGGCGTTCTTTGAAGAAAGCACACTTAGAGGGTTTTAGCTTGAGTCTAGCTTCTTGGATCTTTATGAACACATCTTTAAGATGGGCTAGGTGATCAGTGAAAGTTGCGCTGAAGACTGTTATATCATCTAGATAGACTAAGACACATGACAACTTCAAGTCACGCAGGATGGAGTCCATGGCCCTCTGGAAAGTTGCCGGGGCATTACAGAGCCCTTGCAGCATGCGGGTAGGTTCAAACAATCCTTCTGATGTGATGAGTGCAGCCTTCTGACAGTCTTCAGGAGAGAGGTCAACTTGCCAGACGCCAAGTCTATGGCAGAGAAAAACTTAGAACCTCCAAGGCGTTGAAGGGCGTCATCAATGCGCAGTAAGGGATAGGAATCTTTCTTGATTAGAGAATTCAATCTTTGATAGTCCATCACAATCCGGTGGCCTCCATCCTTTTTCTTTAAGATGAGCAGAGGGGAAGCCCAGGGACTTTGAGATGGAGCTAGCAGTCCAGCATCCAGCAGTTGTTTGAGCTCCTTAGAAACCTGTGCATCTTCCACTTGGCTGCAGCGGTATGGCTTGGCACAAAAGGGGGGAGCATCTCCTGTGTCAATCTGATGAATCACACCTTTGGCTAGCCCATAATCAGTACTATCTTTAGCAAAGATGTCTGAGAATTGGTCTAGTAAATCAAGCACCTCTTTCTGTTGGACTGGGGACAACTGAGGAAAGTCTTGGGCAGTGTACAGAGATAGGACTTGAGGCTTTTCTTTGGGTAGGTTAAAGTCTTGAAACGTTCCAAAAGGGTGAAGAGAAAAGACGTCAGGAGCATTTAACAACTTTCCATAACCAACAACCTGTCCTCTGGATAGAGTCATAGGAAGCGCAGTAAGGTTGGCAACTAGTAATTGAACGGGATCCTTTTGGGAAACGTCCAAAATTCCAGGACAAAGGTAAGGCTTGTTCTGCCCCAGCAAAGGAGGGGAGTACAGCTCTAAGAAAGTCTGCTCAGGTAGTTCATATGATATCTGGGAGTCTAGGATAGCCTGAGAGCCTGAGGGGATGGTGATAGCAGACGTGGTCATGAGAGGGATTCCCTCAGTTGCAGGACAAGCCATGGGAGGACACTTCATGTTGGTGGAATGGGTTTGGTATTTCAGCGTGAAAACTCCAGTGGGGTACTCCAGAGTACATGTCTTCAAACGTTTACCAGGAACTTTGATTGGCTCCTTAAAGATCAGAGGGACTTCATACCCTAGGATAGAAAAATAACCATCCTTTAGGTTGATGATCCCATTATATTCCCAAAGGAACTGGGTACCAACCAAAAGGTCATAGCTCTCATTTTCTAGAACAACAGCCGGTGCAGCCAACAGGAGTTTACCAAATTGCATTGGTAAGGCAGAGTACGCACCAATGATGCGAGTCATGGAGAGACCAGCAGTGCCATAGAATTGATGGTAGTTGAGATCAGGGGCCAGCTTAAGCTTCTTCATCAGTTTAGAAGAAACAACGTTGACCGGAGAACCGGTTTCCAGGACAGCTTTGATCTTGACCTTTTGGATATATATCTCTACTTGGGTGATGGTGCATCCAAAGGGTGGCATACCAGCCAAGATATCCTGTGCCTCAGCTGGTTCCTTGTCCCATTCCTCAATCATGCATCGTAGTCCCAGAAACTCCTTATATACGGTTTGAAGAGGGAGTGAGACAGATACATTCTTGAAAACAGCGTCTGCAACTTCAGCAGCTTCCTCTGATGATTCCACTAATACAGGGGACCATTTTGCCTGAGTAAGATAGGGGCGGGAGACAACTGCTTTGGCCTCAGACAAGAGCTTAGTGGTAGTTGTAGTCTTCCCAGATTGCAGCTTGTAGGGAACAGCAATAGTCTCTGGGACAACAAGAACAGAATACCCGTATGCATCAGGGTCTTCAACATAAGATTCATCCACATCAGAATCATCAGAAATGTCATGGAACAGAAGGAGGATAGGAGGTGTTTCATCATCAGCAGGCTCAGAGCCAGTAGCAGACAGAGGTATAGAAAGAGACTGGGGAGAATTGTCAACCGAGAGCGTCTCTGCCTCTAGGTTGACTGTTCTTTTCCTGGCTGATCCTTGGGATCAGCTCCTTCAACCCGTGGATTGGTGCAGACGCGAGAGTGGTGGCCTATCTGACCGCAGTTGTGGCAACCCTAACGTCGAGGAGGATTTTGGGAGTTCATAGTGAGGATACAAGGGCCGCGAGAAGAGGAGCCAGAGTTGGAAGCGGCACAACTTTCCTGAACAACTGCCCCAGAATGGGTAAGATGCATATCTTGTAGCAGTGTCTTTATACTTTTCATGGAGGACAGCATAGCCTTGTGGGCCTTGAAATAAAGGCATAGGAGTTGATTCACCTTGAGGGCTTGGGCGCAGGCCATATACGCTTCATGCGCCGCCAATTGTCTGCTTGTTATTAACTGTTGTCCCTCCATGTAAAATCTGTCTGCAAATTCAGCTAATGCCTCTTTGGGCTTGAAGGATATGTGCATGAAAGAATTCTTTTTCACCTCCAGGCTAAGATCACCACCAAACTTGTCAATCAAGAGCTGTTTCATGTCCTCCCAGGTCTCAATGGAGGGCAGCTCTGGTACAACTACCTCTTGACAGGTCGGGTGTAGGCAGGTCAGAATATGTTCTTTCTTAACTTCATATGATGCTTGTCTCATAGCAGTCTTATAAATAGTTAAGAAGGCTGCAATAGTTGAGGTTTTAGGATCAAAGACTTACTTAAAAGTAGGCTTGAAGTGTGCCTCAGGAGTTGGACCACCATTGTTGCTATTGAGTACATTTATGCGCGGGGAGAACTCAGCTTCAGATTTGGAGGGGGGTTGTCTAGCCCACAGTTGTCAAACACTTTCTTCAGGATTGTCAGAGTCTTGGAGGTTCTGGCACCCGTAGTGTTGACTAGAGCAGTCTGTTGTTCAGTAACATCTAGGCGTTGTCCTTGGGTAGTGACAACAGTGGAGAGCTCAGCCAGCCACAAAGTAAGGGATGGCCTCACTGACAGGCAGGGGTTAAATCTGTTGTTCACCAAATCAATCAGCTCACTCATCTCCTGTATGTCTCTGTCCAACTCCGTCTGATCTTGTCTCAAATGGTCCACCTCATTAGCTAGGGCAATCAACTCTCTGACACAGTGGATTTGAGGAGCCCTCGCCAAACCAGGACAACAGCCATCTTCCTTGTTAACCCCAAGTGGGCTAGCAGCGGCCGTCACTACCTCACGTAAAGCAGCAACTTCTTGCTGTAGTTCCGCGACCTGAGCAGTCAGTGCAAGAACCTGGGGATCAGGTTGAGGCATTTCAGTAGGACGTCCTTGGCTACAAGTGGAAGGGCGTAATTCTCAGATGGCCTCCCAGATCCTCTGCTCTCTGTCCACCAGATCATCAGCAGGAGGAGAAGGCGGGGCATCAGGTTTGGGAGTAGACAGCTCATTCACCTGACTCTGAAGTTTGGCTATAGCAGCAGCAGTGGTAGCTCTCTCTTGATTGAATTCTGCACTGAGCTCATTTAGACCTTGGGCAGCAAGGTCAGCTACCTGTTGCAATTTCTCAAAGGAATAGACACTAAATGCATTAAGCTGTTGCACTAGGCGCTCAAAGTTGAAGAGATAAGCGTTTAGGGTGGAGTCTACTTGAGTTCTCCAGGGTTGTTATAACTGGTGAAACTCATGTAGTCACTCCCTAACGTACTCAGGGATAGACTGGCGCATTTTCCTGATGGAATTGACTAGATGTGTTTGAGAGGTGACCAAATCATGTTGATTATCAGATACCAGGGAGAACAGGGAATTGATCCACTGTTGGTAGGCAGCAAACTGGTCCTAATGATGGGTAACAGCTGCTTGTAGAGACAAGATTTCTTGGACGTGGAGTCCCAACACCATCTGGTGATGGGCCAAGGCAGGCTGTACAAAGGATGACAGCAGGTGATCAGCGGAGCCAGCCGCTGAGAGGAGATGTTGTGGGAACTGAGGGGCCACAATTAACTCATAGTATTTGGTATGACTAAACTGTAGCTGAAGGCAAGGGATGGCCCTGTCCCGAGCTATCCCAAGGGCTACTGCCATGACTTGTTCCAAGTCAGGGGTACCCATAGGGTAAGCAACTAGGCGGGGATCATTCCCAAGGTTCAGTACAGTAGGGACAATAGGGGGTCGGTGATGTCTTCCTCAATAGGAGGGCTGGTAATTTCAGGTGAGGTCAACTCCTGAATAGGCAGAGGCAAGGGACCTGCAAACGTAGATGCAAAAGGGATAACCAAGGGGCTTACAGCCCCTGTAGTGAGCACCATTTTTGTTGTGTTCTGAGGCGCAGCACAGACACACAACAGGGAATCCTAACCTTAGGATTGGATTTGTACTAAGTCTTTGTTAGATGACAGGGAAGGCAATAGTGTTTACCTTGCAGTTCTGGATGAATAATCTCTACTAGGCGTGGCTAGAGAGAGGCGCAGAAGTACAGAAGACACAAAGACAAAAATGTGAATAGAACTTAATTTTATTGTTTAATATGTAAATGGAATATATAGTGGTTGAGAATACCACAAAACACTACCAGGACGGTAGGATCACTTGCCACAAGCATGAGTGGGGCAAGTGAGTTGCGCAGAGTCAGGAAACCAAACAATCATATTTCCTGAAGCAGAAGCCAGTTCATTTTGAGAGTCAAAGGCAAAAGCGAGAGATTTGTCCTTGAAATGGCCCACCAAAGGCAAAATCAAAACATGGTGAATGCCGTTATTCACAACATGGGGTCTAAGAGGGGAGAGGCATTGGGGAAGCCAAGCTTGGCAACGTTGAGGGGACTGTTTTGAGGGCAGGGAGCTTAAGGTCATCACAGGTCAGGCTTTGCATGACATTCTTTCTAGTGGCAAGAATATCCTGAGCCTGTGCAGGGAGGTCCTCAAACATATACATGAATTGGCTAGGGTTGGTCCCCACATGGTGGAATGAGCGGGTAACACAACTCCAGAGGTCTGGAGAAGTGGTCCAAATTGTTACCAAGGCAGGGTCCAGGGTAAAAGCTACAAACTTGAGGAGGGAAGCCAGAGTTTTTGGACTGGGAGGAGAAGCACAATCAAGATGAGTGTTGAGTGGCTTTCTGCAGCAGAACAAAAAAGAGAGGGAGAAATCTGACAGCAAGGAACCTGCAGGATGAGTGCAAAATTGAGAAGACAACAACCACAAGCTATACACTTTAGCAAGGAGCAGGTGAGGCTGCTTAAAACGTATATAAAGTAAAGGGGACGGCAAAGCAAACAGGAAATAAAATCAAACTTAAAGTAAGTATATATAAGGACTATGATACTAAATTTAATATTCAAACTAGGTTTTTGAAAGCAGGTGAGTAAGCAGGTCTAATAGTACTAACTTTAACTCTAGGGGCTTTGAAAGTGACACCGGGAGCCAGGGAAAGGCTGAAAAGGTAAGGAATAATAAAGTAAATTCTAACAAAGCCAGGAAACAAAAAGGGCCAAGAAAAAGCCCAAGTGACAAACTAATTTTTTAAAAAGTGTAAACTTTAATTGATATAATGAGCAAGCAGGGGACCAAAATTATCCTGTCTTGCTTTAGGGGACAGGATTCAAATTTGAAAGGTCACCTGAACTAGACAATGGGTCTTATTGGCCAGAAGATAAATTTTGCCAAGGCAGATCCATTGAGTTGGAGGATTTACAATAATTTCCTGCTTTAACTCTGATTGGCTAGTGTTAATGGAACAATATAAGTCAGAATTCAATCCATTTAGATTGGAATTTGATGATTTAGCAGGAGCACAACCTGATTGTTTGGGCTTAATTAATTTTAAATGCAGACAATCCTAAGCCAAAAATAGTCCAAATCAATCATAGATTCCTCTCAAGTGGGGAAAGAGTTTAGAGCATCAGAATTTACCACCTGGGAAGGGTATGCCAACACAAATTTCTCATCAACTGTGTGGGCTAAATCCTCAAGGGAATTAAGGGGCTTGGTTAGCTTCTGAGCAGATTTTTTGGTACAACACAAGAAGATTGTCCTATCCAAGGCTAAAGGGGGAAGTGATTTGACAGATACACATAGAGAATTCCGCTTCATATTCAGAGGGGGTTGCTGTTCCCACAGCTGGCAGAAATTCTCCTCAAGAGTAGCCAATGTATCAGAGGTGCGGGTACTCATGCTGTTGGCTTGATTTGCATGCCTCTCAGTAACATCCAGCCAACAACCATATGTTGTCACCACAGTCAAAAGTTCCGCCAAACAGGAGGTTAAAGGAGGTCCCACCAAGAGACAGGGGGAGAACCTATTGTTTACAGCATCAATTACCTCGCTCATCTCTTAGACATCCCTGTCTATGATGGGGTGGTCTTGCTTCAGGTGGTCAGTTTTATTGGCTAGGGGGTCAACTCCCTAGCGCAATAGATCCAAGAGTTCCCAGGCAACCCAGGGCAGCAGCCATCTTTGTCAGCCAGCCCAGCTGACTAGTGATATCAGCCACAGTATCCCAAAGAACAGTATCTCCCTGCTGAAGAGTAGCAACCTGCGCAGTCAAGGCATTCACTTGCAGGTCTGGCTGAGGAGGGTCTGCAGGACGTCCATGGCTACAAGTGGACGCATAAGGTCTCTGGTAGTGTCTCATAGCTTCTTTTCCCTATCCACATTATTGTCACAGTAGATTCCAAAATGCTGGGAATCATTTGCTTAAGTAGGAAGGCTCAGAAAGCTTGAAAGTTGTTAGCCAAATTAACTGATACAAAGGATTTAAATCAAGAAGTTGATCAAAAATGGGTTACAGCCACTCCAGTTTACCAGTTGGATTTGATTCCCCCTTGCAAGCTGACACTGATAAATTGATGTAATATGGGAGCCATCTGATATGATCTTATTTATCAGCACAGTCACCAGAAGTTGGTCATGCAAGGGTTCTTTGAAAACTGGACTAGGTACTCACTGGACAATGCAGAAGGGATAGGAGCCCAGGATCCAGGTGGTATTGCTTAGTCAAATTTTGATATATGTTGAATAATTTTCACAGTTTCAACTCTTAAGAGTTGAGCCCTCCCAAATATTTTACCCAATAGAATCAAACATTCCCCTGGTCTAGCTTTATTTTAACTATGCATCCAGTAGTTGGTCTACTCCCCCACATCCTGTACAGCATGATCTTAAGCCAAATTATTGCTTGAAGATGGGGCCCTTCCTTGTGTACTTTATTGTTGGTGCCCCCAGTGTTACTCCAATGCCTATGGATCTTGGTGTCTTCCATCTGGATCTGAAGTTGGGACGCTTGCTCCATCTCAAATCCCCATAATTCTACGCTGAAGACACCTTGATCCTCTCCCAGGCAATCTAGCTCAAGCTCTGTTGGTTTAGGTCAACCATTCTGCTTAACCCTGGCGGACCATTTGAAAATTTTCCAGCCCAGGATTAGAAGCTTGGTTCTGGTTGATCATCAGCTCTGTGTGGATTTGGGTGGCAGTTCCCCACCACATAGAGACTGCTTCTTACTATCCAACCATTTCCGCCACACATGCCTTTGGACAGAGGGGAGGGGGCATCCAGATTAGGCCCAGACAACATGTTGACTTGGGGGTGAAGCTTGGCAATGGAGGAAGCTATGGAGGCTCTCTCTTGATCAGACTCCGCTTGCAGTCCATAGAGACCTCAAGCAGCCTTCTCTGCCCCCACTATGATTGGTCAAAGGGGGTAGGGGATAAAGGCATAAGTTCTTCCACCAGCTGTTCAAAGCTGGAGAGGTAAAGGTTGAGGGTGGATGCAACTTGAGTTCAGCAGGGCTGCTGTGACAGATATGATTCATGCCAATGCCCCCCAACGTTGCCAGGGACAGTGTCAGGAAGCCAGGCATAGGTAGAGGCATTGGTTGGCTTGGGACAGAATACGGCTGGGCCAGAGAGTAATGCCCACCATAGGATGGGTGCTAACTTGATAATATATGATACAGATTGCCCAAGCAAAGACTGGGGCCCTGAATTGGGCACCATAGTGTCTACCATTCCCGTCAAAGTAATGTAGAGTACTCCAAAAAGTTGGCTGGACGTAGTCTTGGCTGCAGTGGGGGTCTCCGTGGGGTGGTTGGGTTGCGGGGTTAAGGGCGGAGTCATGGGAACAAAGTAGGCAGGCAGATAATTGCACTTGTCTTTGAACAATAAGGGTGGCACCTTGATCCTCTTTCCCTCACATCCTATGTATTTAGTTTCTTTAGTCCTTGCCAAGGGATTGGCAATGAGGATGGTCTCCAAGTTGTACTCTGTGTAGGCAGGGTTGGGCGTGTATTTGGTAAAATGCACAGGTCCAAAGGAGGCTTCTGGGGGACGGTATAGTGCCTGGGGAGGGTCAGCAGGTTGGTCTCCAGAGGGGGTGATTGCCTGATGGTCTACTTGGCCAGAGTTAAGATGGAAGATCACTAAGACTAGATAAGGTAATATTTGTTCAAATCAAAGGTTCATAAAACTTTATTATCAAAAATGACAATATGGTCATCACCATACCGCCAGGGCTTTTGTGTTGCAACTGAGATTTGAACCTCTCTTGCTAACGTATCTTACAATACACAGGGGACGCTCAATGAGTCGCCCCTTGACATATCTAACATTATGAATGAATCTGATGGCAATGTTGAATGGCGGGCACTTCATCCTAATTAGGAGCATTGCCAATTCGACCTGCTGATCCCCGCACAAGTTATTCCTTGGCTCCAAACCCTACATGGAACTCCCCACTATACCACCCCCTTGTGGCCTTGTGGCTTCCCCATTTAGTATATTAATCACAATATCCTACAATAAATGATACCTTATTCTTATTATTCTGTCCTTCCCTATTGGACTGTTGTCTTCCCCAATTCCAAGTACTGGACCCTCATTGGTTCAGTTGCAACAGTGGTAGCAGAAGTAGGTTCTAACCTATTTTAAAAACAAAATTCCCCCCAAGAAAGGACGGAGTACGGGCCGCATGGCTACTCCACAACAAGAGATGTTCCTTCCAATCCCCAAGGGGGACATTCCCAAAGGTTATGTCATCTATCAAGATCAGCTAGTTCTTACCAGTGTATACAACTAGCTCCACCTCGGGCAGCGTGACGCTAGCGTCACCCCGCCACAGTTGGATCTGTTGCAACGTATGCTCAACCTCCAACTAGAGTCCTTCACTGGCAGTGTCAAAGGAGCTGACATTGTCAGTTGGCTCCAGTCCACCAAAACGCGCCTTTGTATCTGTCAGGTTCCCAAGTCCATGTGGGTTGCCACTGCATCTGGCTGCCTTATGGGGCCTGCCACCGTGTGGTTCACCAACTGGGCCAGCCAGGAGTTTGACATCACCTGGGCAACATTTTGGGACGCCGCCAAGTCCCAATATAGCAAAACCTTCTCTCCCATTATCTTGGGGACTCCCCTCTTAGCCATCAAGCAGACTGGTTCTGTCCCTGAGTATCTCGCCACTTGGCAACAAGCCCTTGCTGCCGCCCCCAAAGCAGTGACCAATGGGAACGCCATGTTGCTCACTCTCATTGTCAATGGGTTAAAGCCCCATATTTGCAAGTGGGTTCCTGTTGGCCGCTGCACCTCTATTGACAACTGCTATAAAGCCATTGTAGAGGCCAATAACCAGGCTTCAATGGGCTTCTGCTGCACCAACAATGCTCCACCCCAACCACGTCCTGCACCTAACAATGGCCAAGGTCAAGTGGGCCGTTGCCAACCGCGCCAGCAAGAAAGTGCAGCTAAACGCCCCTGCAAGGGGGGAGCTCCAGCTAGCACTAATTGAGGACCAGGGAAAAGCCTGGGGGTTGTAACAACAAGAGGCCTTACAACCCCAACTGACCCGCCCTCTCAGCCCTTGCTTGCAAAGAACTCCCGCAACTACAATCTTCACAAGGTCAAAACCTTAGACGTCTTTCAGGTCCATAGCAATGACCCTGTGTTGCAAGCCGCTCATTCTGCAAATAAAGTAACACGCTTGTCCTATCCCTTCTGTTTCTGTGGGAACACCCACAAGCTACTGGTAGATACCAGGGCTGATCACACCATGGTAGATCAGGCGTTTGCTGACTCCCAGCAATTAGACCAAGTACCCAGCAGATTCAAAGCAGTATGTGTAGCTGATTCCCGCAGAATTGCCATCACCCACAAGATGGTACCCTTCTCTGTAAGAATGGGGAACGTCCAGGTTAAGCTCTCTGGGCCAATTATGGCAGGCCTCAGCCACAACGTAATTGCTGGCCTCAACTGGCTCCGGCATAACTGCCCTTACATTGACTGGGATACCTCTGTCATCACCCTCAATAGAAATGGGGTGGGTTTTCAGATTTACCCCATGGAAATGAACAAACTACTACATGACACTGTGTTTGTCAGAATGACGGAAACAGGCTCATACAATTTCAAGGGGGAGACTAGACTTTAACCAATTTTCAGTCAAAGTTATCCGTGCAGAACCATCTGCAGTCCCTCCCTTGTCAACATCACCACCACCAGCGCTAGCTGCACTCCTCAAGGAGTACAAGGACGTATTCAGTGAAACACTCAAACAACTACCTCCACCCCAGGAGATCCAGCACACTGTACAACTTCAAGGATTGTTACCTAAAGCACGACCATTATACCATCTCACGCCAAAGGAAGATGAAACCCTCTGCCAGCACCTTGTGGACGCGCTTGATAAGGGATTCATTTGCCCCTTGCTCTCTCCATACGGGGCAGCGGTCTTCTTTGTAGCTAAGAAGGATGGGTCTCTTTGCCTGGTCACAGACTACTGCGCCCTAAATGAGGTGACAGTTAAAAATAAATACCCCCTGCCGCTGATTGACGACCTGTTTGATACACTTGCAGGCGCAAAGGTCTTTAGCAAGATTGATCTCACTGCGGGGTACAACCAGGTCTGCATTGCACCAGGGGACAAGGCAAAAACTGCCTTCCGCACACGCTACAGGTTGTTTGAGTGTTGTGTCATGAACTTTGGAATGACTAACGCTCCCTCCACCTTTGCCATGTTGATGAACAAAGCCTTTGAGGAACTGATTGGAAAGTGTGTGGTTGTGTACCTTGACAACATTATTGTCTTCAGTCAAGATCAAACCACACACCTCCAACACCTCTGTGCTGTCCTCAACACCCTTTGGGAAAACCAGCTAAAAGCTAAACCCTCCAAATGTGAGTTTCTCAAGTCGGAGTTACTATTCCTTGGGCACACCATCTCTGCCCAAGGGATAAAACCTGATCCTGCCAAAATCAAGGCAATCACTAGCATGCCGCCCCCCACTGATGTGGGCCAAGTGCAAACATTCTTGGGCATGGTTGCCTATGTACGCAAGTTCATCCCCAATTGCAGAGAACTAATTGCACCTCTTACTGAGCTCCTCAATACCAAACAGTGCTTCCATTGGACCCCTGCCAGAGATCAAGCCTTCAAGACGTTGAAGCAAAGGCTCACAACAGCACCAGTACTACAGTTTCCCAACCAAAATCAACAGTACAAACTCAAGACTGACGCCTCTGACAGGGCCATAGGGGGCGTGCTAAGGGTAGAAACTGACAATGGTGTCTTCCTTCCCATAGCATATGAGTCCAGGAAGCTCACTGACTTGGAACAACGTTATCCCATCCATGATAAAGAGCTGGCAGCCATTGTACACTGCGTTGAGAAGTGGCGCTGTTACTTGGAAGGTGTGACCTTCCCACCCTGCGTTCTGATGGACCATAAGTCACTCCAGTACTTCAACATGCAGTCCCATTTGACACGCCGCCAAGCAGGATGGGTTGAACGTCTATCCCCCTATCAATTATGCATCAAATATAAGCCTGGAAAGGAACTTGTCACAGCCGACACTCTTTCACGACTCTACGTAGCGTCCATCACTGGGGACAACAGTCTGGACCCAGACTGGCCCATGCTCTACCTGCGCCCTGAGGCAACCTGCTACAAGGGCCTTAACTTGGTCACCATCTCCAAGCTGAAGGACAACAAAAGTCAGTTCACCATTGATGCTGGGAACGTCTGCCGCCGGGCAGAGACAGGTGAGAAGACGCCTTATATTCCCACCACACAACAAGGAGACACCATCTTGCACTACCACCAAACCTTGGGTCACATCAGAGGGTGTAACCTCTTCAAGATCATGAAACGTAAGGTTTGGTGGCCGCACATGTGCCAAGACATCTTGGACCTCCTCAAGACGTGCGTGTTGTGTGAAAAGAATACATCCAAACCTGCACCTCCCAAGTCTGTCCTACCCATCAAGGCTATGGAACCCTTTGAACAGTGGGCCCTCAACATTGTGGGACCGCTCCCCAAAGACAGACTGGGTAAGAAGTATATTATCACTGCTATCAACTACTTCACACGTTGGCCAGTGGCCTGGGCCACAACCAACCACACTGCCACCACTGTTACCCGCTTTATTGGCAAGGAGATTGTGGCTTGCTTCGGGCAACCCAAGCGTCTTATCACAGATGGCAGGCCCAAACTTGTTGGACACGTTGTGAAGGCATACTGTGTCAAGAACGCGCTCCAACATATAGTCACAACCCCCTACCACCCGCAAGCCAACAAACGCGTGGAACGGATTAAATGGCTCCCTGGTTCAACTGATTGCCAAGCTCTCACAAGAGCACCCTAACACTGTGTGGACTGAACATCTTCCCACTGCCCTACTGATCCTGCAAGCAAGAATCAACAGGGGCACTGGGTTCAGCCCTAACACCCTGGCCTTTGGAACACCTGAAGGTCTGACAGGGGTTAAACAGGGGAAACTACGGTCCAAGGTTCCTGACAAGCCCCCCTTAGTGCCAACTCCCTCCCTAGACCAATGGCGTGCCAAAGCCCAAGAAATCAAACACAAGCAGATTGCAGGAGGGACAAGACACCTCAAAGCTAGATACGCCATAGGTGACCCTGTCTACACCCTCAATCCCAATTCTGCCAAATTAGAACCCAACCACCTAGGGCCCTTCAAGGTAGCTGCTGTCTATGACAACCACACCTACCAACTTGAGGATGCCCAGGGAAACACCAAGAAACTTCACCACAATTGCTTACGCCCCTGCCGTGCCATCCCCACACAAAGGTTGTTTGTGCGGACCTTCCCAGACCTTCTGCAGACTCCAGTCCTGGTGTCTGACGACAAGCAGGGGGCAAGGGGGGTGTTGCAACCGAGATTTGAACCTTGCCTGCTAAAATATCTTACAATACACAGGGGGCGCTCAATGAGTTGCCCCTTGACGTATCTAATGTTATGAATGAATCTGATGGCAATGTCAAATGGCAGGCACTTCATCCTAATTAGGAGTGTTGCCAATTTGACCTGCTGATCCCTGCACAAGTTATTCCTCGGCTCCAAACCCTACATGGAACTCCCCACTATGCCACCCCCTTGTGGCCTTGTGGCTTCCCCATTTAGTATATTAATCACAATATCCTACAATAAACAATACCTTATTCTTATTATTCTGTCCTTTCCTATTGGACTGTTGTCTTCCCCAATTCCAAGTACTGGACCCTCATTGGTTCAGTTGCAACATTTGTACCATGGGTTTTTGCTTCTTTGATTTTTTCAGGGTTCAGGTTTGCAGACAAGGCACTGGCAGGTCATGGATCTTGACTTAGAGTCTTGAGGCGGCAGATCCAGGTTGTGCCTGATCTGGTGAATAGAAGTGACAATGCTTTGTTCCGCTGCTACTGTTCACCACGTCACCTGAGTAGTTCAATTGTATTGCCCATTCTGGACAGAAGACTGGAAGATGCTAGTGGCCAATGGCAGGTTTAAAAGTAGGTTTTTTAACCTCCTTAAGGCAAGCTACAACCTCTGCATAGGTCTTGATCTTTGGTGGCGCAAGGTTGGCAGCAATCTGGTGACCATTTGGGGAATTGTCCTTGGGAGACTGGTGGGCCTTGGAGTAACTCGTCAACTCGGGTTTGCAATTTAGCGAGTTGGTGGGTTCCTGTCCACTTTGTGTGACTTGAGTAGACTTTGGAGGGTCAGGGTTTGATTCCAGGGTCTCCAATGTTGATTTCAAACGTCCAGTATTGACGCTTGGCAGGTTGGCAGGATTCTGTTCCCCCTGTTTGGGGTCATCTATCTCTGGTGGTCCAGGGGTTGACCCAACTGGCAGTTGGGCAGTTTCCTGTCCACTCTGGTCAACATAAGGCTTTCCCTGAGACCCGGGTTTCAATTCCCAGGTTTTAAATACAAGTATTGAAATGTCATCCATGACAGATGAACAAGCATATCTGCTCAATAGAGGTAGCTAAGCACAGCCAAGAGGTAACCAAGCTGGGCTGGTTATTGGATACCCAAGGGGGCAGGGAGGGGACCCAGTGCCGGTAAGCAGCAAGCCTATCCCCACCATTTTTCACCGCCACTCAGGGGGACCCAATCTCTTGGACCTGAAGCCCCTGTACCATTTGGTGCCGGGCCAAGGAGGGCTGCACAAAGGACAACTGCAGATGCTCAGCAGAGCAGGCCGCTGCAAGGAGATGTTGCCGGGATGGCAGGGCAACAGTTGACTTGTAGTATTCTGCTGGATTGGGCTGTAGTTGAAGGCAGGGACAGCTCCATCACAGCCTATCCCAAGGGCTACCCCCATGACTTTCTCCAAGTCCGGGGTACCTATCTGGTGAGCTACTGGACGGGGAAGGTTTCCCAGGTTTGAGACAGGGGGGACAATAGGCGGGTCTGAGATGTCCTCTTGGATAGGGGTACTGGTGATTTCAGGTGAAGATGGCTCTTGTATAGGAGGAGGCAATGGACCTGAAAACGTGGTGGCAAAAGAGATAACCAAGAGGCTTACAGCCCCTGCAGTGAGCACCATTTTTGGTGGGTTCTGAGGCGCGGCACAGACACTGTCAGGGACCCACTTGACAGGGAACAAGTTCCCTATTTGGTGGACCAAGGTTCCTAAGTTGAGCCCTTCTATTACTGATCCAAGGGGTACCGTGACCATGGCAAAATGACCTAAGTGACCCAGGTAGGTGAATCTTCCCAGCATAGAGCTAAAACAACCAAGCATATAATACCCCACCATGTATATTAACAGGTAGAAGGAAGCATATGGTATAACCAACAAAGGCTCTGCTGGAGGAGGAGGAGTGAAGGAGAGGCCATAGTGAAATTTGCATTCCCAGTGGCCGGAGGGGTACTTAAACCATCCATGGGCTAGGGATTCCTTTTGGTGAGCATTGTCAGGAGAGGAGTTGTGCCAGTCAGTAGTTGGTGTTGGGTTCTCCAAGGCTAACATCGCAGGAAAGAAGGAAGCTAGAAACCAGAACAGGAATAGAATTCCTTTCATGGCTTCAAATTATGAGATCAGAAGATAAGAGTTGGTAAATGTGGAATAGAAAGTCTTTATTGTTGGAACAAGTGATATTATAAAGATTGCCCACTTAAATACCCCAGAATAGAGGGTGGAACATTTAAGAGGTGCAATGGATAGGAAAGGATTTGAAATGAGGTCTTGCTAAAATAATGGCTGAAGAGATAATATTTACCATTTGAATCTCTACCTGCTGCTTAATAATACTGATTATTAATTTTAGAAGCCATAAGGAAGAAGAGACAGAGACAAGAGCCGCCATATTAAAGCGATAGCTGTAGTGAAGATGAGCGCCAAACAAGGCTGGAGCTTGCTCCAAAGATAGCTTGAGCGGGTCCCAGAGCGTCAGAGGCTGTTTTTGCAGCCAATCAGATACAGGACGGTAAGTGACGTTGTAAAATAGATTGTTAACCTTTTCAAAGTTGTTTTCAAATTTGAAAGCAAACCCCAAATGAATTGGATGGATATAAATAGGTAATATAGATATACTGTTTAAGTTTTGACTAACGTTGACACTGTTCTTAAGGTTCTGGGTTCAATCCCTGTCTGGGACAGACCCAGAGTTAATCTGGGTGCCTGAAATTTGATTGCTGGTGTCATTTGGTTTGGTGTTTGTATCAAATTTATCCATACAAGTGATGTAGTCAGGGAAGAATTCCCTGACAGACACACAACAGGGAATCCCAATCTTAGGATCGGATCCATACTAAGTCGCGGTTAGTTGGTGGGGAATGTGATGCAATTACCTTGTGGCCTGAAATGATGAATCTACTAGTTGTGGCTAGAGGGAGGCGCTGAAGCACTTAAAAACACAAAGACAGAAATGTGAATAGAGCTTAATTTTTATTGGTGAATAAGAAATGGAATATATAGTGGTTGACAATACCACAAAACAATACTAGGACAGCAGGATCACGTGCCACAAGCACAAGTGGGGCAAGTGAGCTGCACAGAATCAGGAAACCAAGCAATTGAACTCCCCAGTTCAGAACCAGACTCATTTCAAGGAGCAAAAGCAAGGGGTTTGTCCTTGGAATAACCCAACACAGGTGAGAAAAAACAGTGGGAATAGCGGCATTCACAACAGTTACCACAAAACAATACTAGGAGGGTAGGATTGCTTGCCACAAGCATGAGTGGGGCGAGCAAGCTGGGGGGATCAGGAAGATGAACCAGTGAGTTTCCGGCTATGGAAATTGACCCATTCCAAGGGGCGGAAGTGGAAGCAAACGATCCGTCCTAGAAATCAACAACAAAGGCGAAATTGAAAGAGGGTGGATATCAGCATTCACAGCACATCCTATGGATAGTATGGGGCTGGGATCCTTCTAGGGCGGGTGGGGATATGATCAGGGTAGCAGAAGTATTATGGACCATCCCTCTCAGCTATCCACCCCAACCCTAGCTGAACCTGGGATTTATTTCAAACTTACTCCAGGTAGTGGGAGTCTCCTAACTTGGGGGAGTTAGTTTATGGTACACAGTTTAGGTGGCTGGGATATTGGGTCAAGGGGTTCCTGGATAGCCGTACCCAGCTACGCCAGGCAGGGGTTAAGGGAAGGATAGTTATGATGGGGTGGGTGATGATCTTCTACCTTTTTAGCTAGGCTAAGGTTCTTTGGGGTACATGTTTGCTAGGTAGCTTCCATGTATGCTGGAGTTTGAGGGATGCTTTGAACGGATGGAGATGGGCTAGGAAATCTCTCTGGTTGGCTCAAGTTTTCCTTGGAAGGGGAATAAAGTTTTGTGGGTTCAGGTTGGGGGCTCTGATGAATTGGAATTGAGTGTTTGTGTATGATGTTGAAGATAGATGGGTAGGGTTGCTATATCTATTTTAGGATAAATGTGTCGGGTTCAACTAGGCTATATGTTGGGTTTTATTTAATTAGTGGGATGGGTAGGGGGAAGCAAATATAGGGTAGATGTTTTTGGGGGTTGAGTTTTAAGTTAGTTAGAAGGCAGTCATGTGGAAGGAAGTGTAATCTTGGACTTGGTAGCCGCAGTCCCTGAGGGTGTAGTTGGTGGGTTTGGCGTAGGCGAGGCGGGGATGGTTCAGGTGGATGGATAGTTTTTTGCGGAGTGGGGATGACTTTAGGAGATGGATTTCCAGGAAGTGGATGAAGGTATCCTTTGTCAATGTGGGCAGGAATTCGACTGTCTGGTTGGCTGGAGGATTAGTTTGGTTTATTGGGGGCTTACTTTGCTGGGCTTCCGGAAGATAGTTCTGGACGATCTCCCAGTCGAACCCGTATCCGGAGGGGATGTTGGCGGGGGGTTTGTCAAGGACGCGGGCAATGGAGGCGACTGTCAAGTTTAGCCGTTCTTCGGGGATAGCTTTGATCTCTTGGACAAAGTAGAACAGGAACGATTCAATGCGGGATTCTAGGTAGATTGGGGACTGGGTGCCTTGGATGATGCCTACAAGTCCTCCCATGTGGTCCTGGTTGGTAAGAGACATTTCAACAACGTACCCCAGCTGCTCGATGGTGCGTAGCTGATGAAAGAAGCGGGTGCTTATGAGGACCTTGGTGACTTGGGCCATGGCATACCTTGGCACATCGCCAAGGGAGAACAGGTCCAGATAGAATAGGATGACAGAGTTGTTTTTTTGGTACTTCTCGACATACACATAGCTGCCAGGAAGCAAGGATGGTGGTTGGATGTTTTCGTAGAGCAGTTTGGTGGCGTTGAGGGCGAAGACGTCTTCAATTTGATGCTTGAGGTCGATGAGGATTTCAGAAGAGATGTTGCCTGAGGCGATAAGAATGAACCTCAAGTTCTCTTGCATGTGCCTGGCGCAATATTGGAATTCGGCGGGGGTGAGTGCAGATACCTCAGCAAGGGTCTGCTGGTAGTCTCTGAAGTATGGATTCAGTAGCCTTGGCAAGTCCGTCAGCGGGATATCGTCCTCGCTGTAGAAGTCTTTATCCTTCCAGAACGTATAGAAGGACTCCTTGGATGACAGGAAGGAGTGCCAGTTTGCTCTGAAGCCTCTTAGCATCTTGATAAAATCAATTATGCGCTTTGAGATGGTCTCCTGTTTGTCGCGCAAGACGAATATCAAGGAATCCTGTTCGGTCTGGAAATAGTACGAGCTTTGGCTGGAGATGCTGCTCTCGTTGGCAGAGTATGCTTCACTGATTTCCTTCAGCAGATCCAGGAAGGGAAGTAGTTTGGGCGAAGGATGCAGTCCAAAGTCGAGTTGGAGCTTCACTGAGGGGTCACGCACAGTCTTCATGTTAACCGAGATGATGGAGCCTATGGAGTTGTTGGCCAGCACTTCAACTTGTGTCTTGAAGGTGTCCTCGTTGACTAGTGAAGTTTCATGGCTGATGTGCTTTGAGGGGGGCAGAGTGATTCCGTAGTCTTGGGCAGTGACCGAGTATAGCTCTTTTAGGAACGAGGAGTTGATCTTTGAGGAGGAGTATTTCAAGCCAAACCAAGGCTCTATTTGGGAGTCGTGGGGGATATTTCTTGTCTCGTAAATGTTGAAATTTGTGGGGTTGAGTTGGTCAAGGTAGCCCAGCAGCAGGTGTTCGTCAAAGGCAGGAGTGTCGTCATAGACGCCTAGGATTGTTTTGAAGCTTGCGCCTTGGGCGAGGTGGACTGCCAGGCTTTTAACATACATGATGACGGGGGATCTGTTGGGAGGGATTGCTCTGGATCTTTTTAAGAACGTCTGGTACCGTTCCTGGGTGATCCCTTGGGTTTTGATGGCGTTTAGGTATGCAAAGAGGATGCGCGTGAGTTCAGTTGCGGCGGTGTAGCTGTTCTTTACGGCATGAAACCTGAACAGCAGCTGCAGCATTCCGTTCTGCATCTTGACTTCGTAGTCCAGGTGAGTAGCGAGGCCCAGAGTGGCGATGATGTCATTGAAGTATCCTTTCTCAGTTGTGGTGAAGAAGTCATCTCAGGAACTTGAGTGTGGTCTGGTAGCGAGAGTAGGGGATGGGATTGATGACAAACGCTATTGTGATTTCGTTCTTGTCCTTCTCGGGGTCAACTATCACGTTTGTTCCCAAGTTGTTGAACGGCGAGCCCACATTGGTTGGGACTAGGTTCCTATTTGGGATATGCGAGAATCGAGGGATGACCATTTCTTTAAGTGTTTCGATGTCCTCCTTCCCGCTAACAACCAAGTGCATAATGTTTGATGAGTAGTGCTTCGTGTAGTGAGAGACAACTTTTTCACGGATATCCATGCCCATCTTGTCTGGCTCAGTGATCAACGTATTGTACGTCCCGATGAAGAACCTTGCTGCTTTGTGGGTGGAGTTCAACCCAGCGAACACTGCTTGGTCAAAAGCAAACGAGGACCATCCATTTGCTCGCTGATACTCGAAATCAACTGCAGTGGCTTCACGCAGCACCTCGGCCTCATCAAACTTTGGCGCAACAAAGAACTGAGAAAACAGATCCATTGCTCCATCCAGTGCCCAGTGCTCAACATCGAAGAAGTACACGGTGTAGTCCCTGGTTGTCCCCGCATTACGCTCGCCGCCAGTAGCGGCTAAGAAGTCTTTGAACTCGGTGGGGGATGGGTACTTCTTGCTTCCCATTAGGATGAGATGTTCACAGAAGTGGGCCATGCCGGGGATCTCGTCAGGATCGTCGTTTGCCCCTGAAGCGACCGACAATGCAACGCCACCCTTTATCGCCTTGGGGTCTGAAACGAGCAGCACCTGAAGCTTGTTATTCAACTCCAAGCCCAAGTACTCACGGTTATCCTGGCTGCTCTTCTGGATTAATTCATCGTACTGGCGGTACGGGACGTAGTTGTAAATCTGATTCGAAAACTGATCCCCAGCAGCAAGGATCGGGAAGATTATCCAAAGAAGCATAGCAAGGGCACTTATCACCCTTCGCGTTTAAGAGGATATCTCTTGAGGGGTGTGGCATATATGCACAGAACCGTGTGCCGCAATACCGATCCGAGATTGCATTTAAAGGGGTTCGTACCCCTTCCAACCAATTCTCCAAACACTCAGATCCAGGCTTGAATCTTTCTCCTGGGACGTTCACATTAAATTTCTTTCTAATTAACGTTATCAAATCACTACTTTTTAATTCAAAAACTCTGACCCTCCATCACTTCCTATTTCAACCGAGTTCCAAATACCAACATGAGCTAATAAAGTTCAACAATCCATCCATCAAAGCTATTCACTGGTCGATGATCCAGTCCAACAATAAAGCATAACCGAAGCGTAGCCAATGCTGCTGATCTATTTCCAGATCATTTTTTAAATAGAAATACACACTGGATTTTTATTTTAAATGTAAAATATATACATGCTTTGTTCTTCCTCCAAAAGAAAGCCTCCCTTACCTAGGGCTTCATCAGATTTCAGACAGGTGGCACCTTTTCTTAAAAGGAGCCCCATCCAAAATCTGTAAACGATTTCGAGAGAATCATCTTTGAGACGATACTCTCAGAATTGTTCCGTCTACACTGTCAGAAGGGTGTTATATTTCAGATTTTTTTAAATAAAATTTATACCTTTTTTACTTTTCTGTTTTTTAAAAATTAAAAAAATCAGATTCAAAATTTAAGAAGTATTTAAAAAGTAGATTTTATTATGATTTTTTTAATCATCTCAAATCCAGAAAGCTTTCAGCCTTCCACCACCTTCTTTTTTTAGTGATTCCAGATCCCCCAGCATAGGGGAATCCAAAGCAAGGTTGCAGGGAAGGACGGACAAACAATTACGACAAATGCCATAATTGTCCCTTTTTTGGGCCACCACAACCCTACCCTTACCTAAAGCCTCCCTTACCTATATATGGGTTTAAAGATTTTTGATCCCCCAAGCTAGGGGGTCCAGAATCCACAAGGGTGCTGGTTGAAATGCACTGATCATTGGTGTGCTTTAATCCCCAGCCCTAGGTTAGGGATCACCAAAAAAGTTTCTCCAACCACTGGTTTATCCGCCCAGCAATGGATCCACTCTGATCCCCACACCTATCCACCTCGCCACCAGATACTATTCTGCCAAACCCGGGTTCAAACTTGAGAGATCTGACCCAGCTGAAGCCTGCTACAGTCCTATCAGCTCAACCCAGCACCCCTACCAACTTGGACCTCCCCAGCAACATTCAAGGCATACATTATGGCCCCAACCTTACCTGCTCAACCCGTTATACTTGCATTACACTAATATAGGGTCATCCAACCCAACCCTTAGCAAGCTGGGGATCAACCCAAGACACCCCAGGGATGGGGATCAAAGTAAACCCCACCCCAAAATTCAACTAGCCCCTAAAATCTAGCAAGATAAAGCTCCAGCCCTCTATTTAAAGGTTAAAGCCCATCCCGGGCACCCCCAGATCACTCTGGGATCTGGCAATCATGCCACACTCCCTTACTAACCCTGGCCCACCATAGATATACTTCTTGGGAGAGTATAGCTCCCAAACCGGGGAGTTGGATGAGGTTGGTATTTGCAGCGCTCCTGCTCTGGGGGATGGCTGTTGGGTATCCTGGATCAAAGCCAGGGGCTAGCTGGGTTAGGGTGCTGTCCTTCAAATGGCTGAGCCCTACCCAGCAAATTATACCTGGCTTGCAGCCCTGCAAACCCACCCCAGACCTTTCCAACCAGTATCCTAGCATCTGCTCCATAGATCATTGCGTCTGCTTGAGTTCATTCTTCTGGGGTGCAGGGTGCCTGGCTGAGGGTCCCAACCTTCTTTCCTAGGAAGTTGCTCCCTCTTGTTGAGAACATAAGGTGTTGTAGATCCCAGTTGGATAAGGCAGCCAGAGATCTAGTTATATTAGGGATGGTGAAACAGTTGCATGATCACTTAATTGGTCTAATGTGTTTATTGATCCATGCCTCTAAACTGGTTGTATCACTTCTGGGAAATGGCAGTTGGATCAGTATCACATTGGTTATAGAGCCCAGGCTTCACTTCTGTGGTTGGCTATAGGCTCGCAGCATCTAGTACCACTCTCCCCCGTTTGGAAAGGTGTGTGAAACCAATCATTATTGTGTGCAGGCATTCTTGCATGCTACTTCTCCCTGCCCCTGTTTTGTAAGTCTCTCTGTTGGTGCCTCCGCCCTTGGTGGGGATTCCCTGGCTTCCTCTATACACCCTCCCAACTATCAAAAGAAGAGTGCCATTTTTCTTGACATTTTATTCCTTCTAACTTTGATAAAGGCTGGCACTATACCGCTTGAAGGTACGGCCAGGGATCCCAAGGGTTTGAGCTAACCAGGCTATAGAAGCACTGTATACTGGCAGCAGTTTACAGCAGGGGTATGGACCCCAACCTGCAGCAAATCCAACCAGGGCCTGGGCCCAGTTGGTTCCCCCCACTTGGCAACTTGGTTGATCCACCCAAAGACCTGTTCAGCTGGGTTCCGGGATGGATTGTGGGGAGAGAAATAACAGGTGCATGGGGGCCAGGGCCAGAAGCTGCAGGCAGCCCCCATCCCAGCTGTGATAGCAGGAAGTTCCTCACAGATATCTGCCACCTTATGGGGCCCAGCGGTACCCAGGACAGTGAAGTTGGCAAAACCCGGGCTAGCCCACCTAAGATGAGCTTGGACCCATCAGAGGAACAGTAGCAGGGTCTGGCTATCATGGCCCCCCTGATCATATGAACTATCCTGATCCCTCTTGGGCCTGGCAGAGCTGCCATAGAATAGGATCAGCCCCAACTGCAGCAGGCCAAGCTACTCCGTCCTTAGCACCTCTAGGGACATTGCCATATGAACTATGCATAGGCAAGGAAACATTGGTCTGGCAACTTGATCAAATTTGACCACCCCTCTGATCTTAAGAAACACACACCTCTGATATTTTTCTGGGTCTGGGTATTGGCAGGGCTGTTGCAGGTATGGGGTGATGCTCCAAGTTTTTCACACAGACTGCGGCTCTGGGCCATGCAATAGAAAGAGGGATTGGAGCCGTGATCCTGAGAGCAGGCTTGGCCATAGATGGTATGTTTGCTGTTTCAAGATGCCAGGCTCAGGCAATCACCTGGAAAATGGCCCATCTGGCTCCCTGGTGAGCAGGGTTGGCAAGGGCATGGACTTTACTGGCTGGAGAGCTTGCCCAAGGTTGAGGGATCCTCTGGATGGTTTACTGGGGTGTTTGGGATCCCCTCTGGCAATGGCTGCTGCCTGCTTGGACTCCCTAGGCTCCTGAATCCACTTGCTAAGGGTAAGGCGCGTCATGTTGGGGACTGCCTTCCAGATGGCTGTTTTGGGTCCATTTTAATCAGGATCCTTCACAGTAGCTGGCACCCAAGGCATAGCCACCTTGTTGTAGGGGGCAGTGATAGTATTTACCACCTGCTGCCCATTTTCAGTTCTATAAAGCACAGGCTTGCTGTTGGTGCCTTGGTCATCCTCACTTACATAGGGCTTGTCTTAAATTGCTGTCGTGTTCTGAGGCGCGGCACAGACACACAACAGGGAATCCTAACCTTAGGATTGGATTCTTACTAAGTCTTGGTTAGATGACAGGGAAGGCAATAGTGTTTACCTTGCGGCCCTGGATGAATAATCTCTACTAGGCGTGGCTAGAGAGAGGTGCAGAAGTACAGAAGACACAAAGACAAAAATGTGAATAGAACTTAATTTTATTGGTGAATATGGAAATGGAATATATAGTGGTTAGGAATACCACAAAACACTACCAGGACGGTAGGATCACTCGCCACAAGCATGAGTGGGGCGAGTGAGTTGCGCAGAGTCAGGAAACCAAAAAATCATATTTCCTGAAGCAGAAGCCAGTTCATTTTGAGAGTCAAAAGCAAAAGCAAGAGATTTGTCCTTGAAATGGCCCAAAAAAGGCAAAATCAAAACATGGTGAATGCTGTTATTCACAACATTGTCCCCCTCTAGATTGGCCTTTGGGGGGTGATACTTGCGGAGGAACTTGGCATGTACATAGGCAAAAGGGCAACCACTGGAGAGGAGCTTTACAGTGTACTCAGACCCTCATTTGAAAGTCACCTCTAAAGGACCAATCCACAGGGAGTCTAGTTTGTGTGCGCGCCTACCCACACGGTGTTAATAGTATAGGACATGGTCACCAACAGTAAACTCAGGCAAGGGGGAGCGCCCAGCGTTGTCAGGAGAGAGCTCGAGCGTCTTAGTCTTATAGGCAGAAGTGTAGGCAGTGGCCTGTATATCAATGATGTGGTTGACTAAGTCTTTGATGTGGTTGTCAGGGTTCATGGCCTTATCAGAGGAGAGTAGGGGAACCCCCAAGAGCGACGGAGTGGTGGCTTCACACCCATACAACATGGCAAAGGGGGAGTACCCTGTGATCTGATGTCTTCTCAGACGATAGGCAAAGAGGGCAGCAGGTAAGTATAGATCCTAATTGGCAGCGTCAGAGTAGGTTAGTTTTCTCATGATAGAAACCAGTGTTGAGTTGGCATGCTCAACTGCCCCATTAGTAGAAGGATTATAGGGGGCAGAGAAAGACTGGTGAGTTCCTAGAGCTTCAACAACAGAGGTTACAAGTTTGGCATTGAAGTTGGTCCCGTTGTCTGATAACAGCACTTGAGGACAGCCATGGTGGTAGAAAACATCCTGTAGCAGGAAGGCAGCGGTAGTCTTAGCAGTGATGTCTTTAGTAGGGCGAGCTTCTACCCACTTGCTGAAGTGGTCAACGGCAATCAGGATAAAGCGGCATCCGGAGCGTGAGCGGGGGAGAGGACCTACAGCATCAATGCTGACAGTGTGAAAAGTGTGTTGAGGGGAAACTTATTTGAACTCATGGGAAGCAGCTCGGGGCCTCTGAAGTTGGCAGTCATGGGAACTAGCTATGATATCTGGGATCAACAGGCAAAGAGTCTCCCAGAAGTAATTCTTCTGAAGCCAGTCAAAGGTTTTGGCAATGCCTCCATGGCCAGTTTCCTTATGAGCTTGTGACACCAAGGAGAGGCAAATACTGGGGCGCACATATGGAAGGTATTGACCCCGCACCTTCTTGAAGAGTTGGTTGTTGTGTATAAGGGTGTCTTCAGACAATTTGGACAGGGCAAGTCAAACCTCTTCTGTCTCACTTTCCCAGGAAGAAGGGTAGCCAATTAGCTCGTACAGTTGGTCTGCCTCAGCAGGATGTAAGGCAAGGATGGGCATTTGGGACAATCCATCAGCGTTCTGATGTTGAATCCCAGGGCAATGGAGCACAGTGAAATCATAACCTTGCAGGCAGAGAGCCCATCTGGATAAGTGTCCTTCAGGCTCCTTAAGTTGTTGTAACCATTTGAGCAAAGCATGGTCAGTAACAACAGTGAAATGGGTACCATACACGTAGTGGCAGAATTTTTTGACTGCATGCAGCACAGCGAGGCACTCCTTCTCTGTAATGCTATAATTCTTTTCATGCTTATTCAGCACACGGGAAGTATAGGCTACAGGGTGGTCCACACCTTCATTGTTGAGCTGAGCCAAGATAGCCCCAATAGCAAGGTCACTAGCATCAGTGTACAAGATGAATTCCTTATTGTAGTCAGGGTACACTAAAATGGGTGCTTCTTTGAGTTTCTGCTTTAGAGTTTTGAAGGCTTTCTGTTGACTGGCGGTCCATTCAAAAGGGACATTACACAATAGTTGGATTGGGGGTTTGCTATTATCAGAAAAATCAGGAATGAATTGTCTATAGTAACCCATCATGCCCAGAAAGACTTGTACTTCTTGGAGGTTGGTGGGCGGAAGCATTTTGTCAATGGCTTCAACCTTCTTGGTCATTGGAAAAATTCCCGTTTGGGTTACTTCATGGCCCAGGAATTCAAGGCGCTCTTTGAAGAAAGCACATTTAGAAGGCTTTAACTTGAGGCCAGCTTCTCAGATCTTTATGAACACCTCTTTAAGATGGGCTAGGTGATCAGTGAAAGTTGCGCTGAAGACTGTTATATCATCTAGGTAGACTAAGACACACGACAACTTCAAGTCATGCAGGATGGAGTCCATGGCCCTCTGGAAAGTTGCCGGGGCATTACAGAGTCCTTGCAGCATGCAAGTAGGCTCAAACAATCCTTCTGAAGTGATGAGTGCAGCCTTCTGACAGTCTTCAGGAGAGAGGTCAACTTGCCAGTAGCCAGACGCCAAATCCATAGCAGAGAAAAACTTAGAACCTCCAAGGCGTTGAAGGGTGTCATCAATGTGCGGTAAGGGATAGGAATCTTTCTTGGTTAGAGAATTCAACCTTTGATAGTCCATCACAATCTGGTGTCCACCTTCCTTTTTCTTTAAGATGAGCAGGGGGGAGCCCAGGGAATTTGAGAGGGAGCTAGCAGTCCAGCATCCAGCAGTTGTTTGAGCTCCTTAGAAACCTGCGCATCTTCCACTTGGCTGCGGCGGTATGGCTTGGCACAAAAGGGGGGAGCTTCTCCTGTGTCAATCTGATGAATCACACATTTGGCTAGCCCATAATCAGTACTATCCTTAGCAAAGATGTCTGAGAACTGGTCTAGTAAATCAAGCACCTCTTTCTGTTGGACTGGGGACAACTTAGGGAAGTCTTGGGCAGTGAACAGAGATAGGACTTGAGGCTTGTCTTTGGGTAGGTTAAAGTCTTGAAACGTTCCAAAGGGGTGAAGAGATAAGACGTCAGGAGCATTTAACAACTTTCCGTAACCAACAACCTTTTCTCTGGATACAGTCATAGGAAGCGCAGTAAGGTTGACAACTAGTAATTGAACGGGATCCTTGTGGGAAACGTCCAGAATTCCAGGACAAAGGTAAGGCTCGTTCTGCCCCAGCAAAGGAGGGGAGTACAGCTCTAAGAAAGTCCACTCAGGTAGTTCATATGATATCTGGGAGTCTAGGATAGCCTGAGAGCCTGAGGGGATGGTGATAGCAGACGTGGCCATGAGAGGGATTCCCTCAGTTGCAGGAAAAGCCATGGGAGGACACTTCATGTTGGTGGAATGGGTTTGGTATTTCAGGGTGAAAACTCCAGTGGGGTACTCCAGAGTACATGTCTTCAAATGTTTACCAGGAACTTTGATTGGCTCCTTAAAGATCAGAGGTACTTCATACCCTAGGATAGAAAGATAACCATCCTTTAGGTTGATGATCCCATTATATTCCCAAAGGAACTGGGTACTAACCAAAAGGTCATAGCTCTCATTTTCTAGAACAACAGCCGGCGCAGCCAACAAGAGCTTACCAATTGCATTGGAAAGGCAGAGTACGCACCAATGGCGCAAGTCATGGAGAAACCAGAGGTGCCATAGGATTGATGGTAGTTGAGATCAGGGGCCAGTTTAAGCTTCTTCATCAGTTTAGAAGAAACAACGTTGACAGGAGAACCGGTGTCCAGGACGGCTTTGATCTTGACCTTTTGGATAGATATATCTACTTGGGTGATGGTGTGTCCAAAGGGTGGCAGAACAGCCAAGATATCCTGTGCCTCAGCTAGTTCCTTGTCCCATTTCTCAATCATGCATCATAGTCCCAGAAACTCCTTATATACAGTTTGAAGAGAGAGTGAGACAGATACATTCTTGAAAACGGCGTCTGCAACTTCAGCGGCTTCCTCTGATGGTTCCACTAATACAGGAGACCGTTTTGCCTGAGTAAGATAGGGGCTGGAGACAACTGCCTTGGCCTCAGATGAGGGCTTGGTGGTAGTTGTAGTCTTCCCAGAACGTAGCTTGTAGGGAACGGCAATAGTCTCAGGGACAGCAAGAACAGAATACCCGTATGCATCATGGTCTTCAACATTAGATTCATCCACATCAGAATCATCAGAAATGTCATGGAACAGGGGGAGGATAGGAGGTGTTTCATCATCAGCAGGCTCAGAGCCAGTAGCAGACGGAGGTATAGAAGGAGACTGGGGAGAATTGTCAACCAAGAGCATCTCTGCCTCTAGGTTGACTGTTCTTTTCCTGGCTGATCCTTGGGGTCAGCTCCTTCAACCCGCGGATTGGTGCAGACGTGAGAGTGGTGGCCTATCTGACCACAGTTGTGGCAACCCTGATGTTGAGGAGAATTTTGGGAGTTCATAGTGAGGATATGGGGGCCGCAAGAAGAGAAGCCAGAGTTGGAAGCGGCACAACTTTCCTGAACAACAGCCCCAGAATGGGTAAGATGCATAGCTTGGTGCAGTGTTTTTATACTTTTCATGGAAAACAGAATAGCCTTGTGGGCCTTGAAATGGAGGCATAGGAGTTGATTCACCTTGAGGGCCTGGGCGCAGGCCATATATGCTTCATGTGCTGTCAATTGTCTGCTTGTTATTAACTGTTGTCCCTCCATGTAAAATCTGCCAGCAAATTCAGCTAATGTCTCCTTGGGCTTAAGGGATATGTGCATGAAAGAATTCTTTTTCACCTCCAGGCTAAGATCACCACCAAACTCGTCAATCAAGAGCTGTTTCATGTCCTCCCAGGTCTCAATGGAGGGCAGCTCTGGTACAACTACCTCTTGACAGGTCGGGTGTAGGCAAGTCAGAATATGCTCTTTCTTAACTTCATCTGATGCTTGTCTCATAGCAGTCTCGTAAATAGTTAAGAAGGCTGCAATAGTTGAGGTTTTAGGATCAAAGTCTTGCTTAAAAGTAGGCTTGAAGTGTGCCTCAGGAGTTGGACCACCATTGTTGCTATCGAGTACATTTATGCGCGGGGAGAACTCAGCTTCAGATTTGGAGGGGGGTTGTCTAGCCCACAGTTGTCAAACACTTTCTTCAGGATTGTCAGAGTCTTGGAGGTTCTGGCACCCGTAGTGTTGACTAGAGCAGTCTGTTGTTCAGTAACATCTAGGCATTGTCCTTGGGTAGTGATAACTGTGGAGAGCTCAGCCAGTCGCAAAGTAAGGGATGGCCCCACTGATAGGCAAGGGGTGAATCTTTCATTTACCAAATTGATCAACTCACTCATCTCCTTTACGTCCCTGTCCAACTCAGTCTGGTCTCGTTTAAAATGATCCACCTCATTAGTTAGGGCAATCAACTCTCTGGCACAGTGGATTTGAGGAGCCCCCGCCAAACCAGGACAACAACCATCCTCCTCGTTAACCCCGAGTGGACTAGCGGCGGCCGTCACTACCTCACGTAAAGCAGCAACTTCTTGCTGTAGTTCAGCAACCTGAGCAGTCAGCACAAGAATCTGGGTATCAGGTTGAGGCATTTCAGTAGGACGTCCTTGGATACAAGTGGAAGCACGTAATTCCCGGATGGCTTCCCAGATTCTCTGCTCTCTGTCCACCAGATCATTAGCAGGAGGAGAAGGCAGAACATCAGGTTTGGGAGAGGACAGCTCATTCACCTGACTCTGAAGTTTGGCAATAGCAGCAGCAGTGGTAGCTCTCTCTTGATTGAATTCTGCACTGAGTTCATTTAGACCTTGGGCAGCAAGGTCAGCTACCTGTTGCAATTGCTCAAAGGAATAGACACTAAATGCATTGAGCTGTTGCACCAGGCGCTCAAAGTCAGAGAGATAAGCATTTTTAGGGTGGAGTCTACTTGAGTGCGCCAGGGTTGTTCTAACTGGTGAAACTCATGCAGTTGCTCCCTAACGTACTCAGGGATGGACTGGTGTATTTGCTCAATGGAATTGACTAAACGTGTTTGAGAGGTGACCAAATCACGCTGATTGTCAGATATCAGGGAGATTGGGAATGAATCTATTGTTAGTAGGCGTCAAACTGGTCCCAATGATGGGTAACAGCTGCTTGTAGAGACGAGATTTCTTGAACGTGGAGTCCCAACACCATCTGGTGGTGGGCCAAGGCGGGCTGTACAAAGGATGACAGCAGATGATCAGTGGAGCCAGTTGCTGGGAGGAGATGTTGTGGAAACTGAGGGGCCACAATTAACTCATAGTGTTTGGCACGGCTGAACTGTAACTAAAGGCAAGGGATGGCCCCGTCCCGAGCTATCCCAAGGGCTACTGCCATGACTTGTTCCAAGTCAGTGGTACCCATAGGGTAAGCAACTAGGCAGGGACCATTTCCAAGGTTCAGTACAGTAGGGACAATAGGCATGTTGGCGATGTCTTCCTCAATAGTAGGGCTGGTAATTTCAGGCAAAGTTGGCTCTTGTATAGGTGGAGGCAAAGGTCCTGAAAACGTAGTTATAAAGGGGGTAACAAAGGGGCTTAAAGCCCCTGTAGTGAGCACCATTTTGTTGTGATCTGAGGCGCGGCACAGACACACAATGGGGAATCCTAACCTTAGGATTGGATTTGTACTAATTCTCGGTTAGATGACAGGGAAGGCAATAGTGTTTACCTTGCGGCCCTGGATGAATAATCTCTACTAGGCGTGGCTAGAGAGAGGCGCGGAAGTACAGAAGACACAAAGACAAAAATGTGAATAGAACTTAATTTTTATTGGTGAATGTGAAATGGAATATATAGTGGTTGAGAATACCACAAAACACTACCAGGACAGTAGGATCACTCACCACAAGCATGAGTGGGGCAAGTGAGTTGTGCAGAGTCAGGAAACCAAACAATCATATTTCCTGAAACAGAAGCCAGTTCATTTTGAGAGTCAAAAGCAAAAGCGAGAGATTTGTCCTTGAAATGGCCCACCAAAGGCAAAATCAAAACATGGTGAATGCTGTTATTCATGACAATTGCACCATTAATGCCATTTTGATATGGCCTTCAAATATTGATATGTGTGAAGATTTAGTCAGTTTTGCTTTTGATTTTAGGAATTCCCTGCCTTCCGCAAATGGGTCTGGTTCAATATCCACCCATTCCGGATTATCATACCTGTCCTTGACTGATCCTGTTATGACCTCATCCCAAAGTGAGCCCTTCTGCCACTCTGTCTACCTAATGAGTGATTATCAACCCTTGTCTACTATTTAAGTAGAATCATTTCTCCTAATAAAGACAAGTTTATCCACATTTGCATTGGCTTTAATATTCTTCAAGCTTCTTCCTTTCCTTTTTGAAAAAAGGAATTTCACATCTTGTATCCCAAGAAATTAAGGTATGTGCCCTTAATTTTGCCCTTAATGCTAACCCAAGGCTAGCTTCAAACCTCAAATCTTTTGTTATAAAGATTTCCCGTCATATCCTCCTGGATGTTGTCCCCAGGAGCCAAACAGGACAATGATGCTCACTACAGGAGCTGCAAGCCCCTTGGTTACCCTGTTCCCAGAGCATTCTCTGGTCCTTCTCCCTTTGTTTCTGAAGTACCTGAGCAACCTAAAGTTTCTAGTCCTCCTCTAGAAGAAGACATCACCGATGCCCCCTCAACTCCCATGGTACTGGTGCTGTCCCCCGGGCCCGCGTGGGCCCCCCTTCCAGCTTTCTCTCTCAACTATGAAAAAACTTGTACTACCTCCTGCTCCCTACTCCATTCTGGCACTGTGGTGATGTATAATATCCCTGGTATCTGTCCCAGGTATGCTTCAGAATACCTGTACTCCTTCCTCTTGGACTTTGGTCTCCCCCCGCGCTAATGGAGTCTATGGATAAGATTGGCGTGTTAGTCAACCAGTTTATTCAACCCGCCCTGGTGCACCATCATCTTGCATTAGGATCCCAGAAACAACTTTTAAATTCTGTAGCCACTGCTATCTCAAACAGCCATGATCAGAATATGGCATATCAAGAATGGTCCCACAGCCTCTTTGCGTGTATTTCAGAAAACCAGCGCAGCTTGCTGGACTCCCAGAAGTAATTGACCTCCTCACTGAATTTCCTTTGCTTCTTGCTCCCTGAATACATCAAGGATTTACTATGCAAATTAGATTATCATCAAGCAACGTGGTGTGGGAAAATGGAGGCCTCTCTGCTAAAGCATTGCCAGGACTTTGAGACTCTGATTAGCAAACTTAACCAATTTTGAGAACATATTAATTCTCAGCTTGAATTGGTTGGAGTTCATGTTGATACTTGGGGCCGCCATCTGCAGCATCAATATGGTCTGGATAAGGCTGCACTAGGCAACACTCTGTATCAAGTAAAAATTACATGGATGATAGAGTAGCATCCATTAAGGTGACACCTCCCACTCCTCCTGTTGAGGTCCCATCTGACTTTGAAGTCAAGGTATGGGAATCAATAGCCAAGCTCAAGGCTACCACTTGGCATCAATCTTCTGTTCAAAAACCCCCCTCCAGTCAAACCTATGCCTGACCCTTGCATTGCTTCACTCACTGACCAAGTAGCTACTTTGCGAGGAGAAATTGAGTATTTAAGACAATGCCTTTCTAATCCTGAGGACTTGTCCTCTGAGTCTGAAGGTGAAGAGGAAACTGAAGTTGCTAATACTCCCGCTCAAGGCAATCATGGTTGCTGCCCTGGTTTGGAAGGCCAACCCCAGGTCAACTGTGCCCTTGCGCTGGATCAGCAAGTAGAAGTGACAAATGATGTTGCTGATAGGCAGGACACATTGGAGAGAGAGATAAAAAACCTCTCCCGCTTTACCAAGACAATGAATGGACAGGTCATCCCCTTGGTTGCCCAGACCACTTCCCTGGCCACTTGCCTCAATGGGATTGCTGGCACCCCATCAGTGCAACAAATTAAGATTGACAAATCTGGAGTTGCTGCTGCCACCGCTAGAGATATTAGTGGACAGAACAGCTGTACCTTGGATACCCTAGAGGAAATCCTTTGACTCCTCTGGGCTAGACAACCTGATGCTGAATCTGAGTTTGAGGTCATTCCCCATATTAACGTCCTAATCCCAGGTGACAATAGCCAATCCACCTCCTCATACATTGACCCCTATTATAAGCCTTTGTTCAAGCAGATATTTGACCCTAAAACCTCTACCATTGCTGCCTTTCTGAAAATTTACAAGACTGCAATGTGCAGGGCCACTGATGAACTTAAGAAGGAGCATATTCTTACCTGCCTGCATCCCACATGCCAAGAAGCTGTGGTCCCTAAACTCCCTTCTATTGTCACTTGGGAGGACATTAAGCGCCTCCTTATTGAAGAGTTTGGAGGAGATCTCAGCTTGGAAGTCAAGAAGGATGTGTTTATGCATATTTCATTCAATCCCAAAGAAACCCTGGCTGAGTTTGTGAATTGTTTCTACATTAAAGGACAACAGTTGATCACCAGTTGTCAATTAACTCCTCAGGAAGCGTACACAGCATGTTCAAACGCTTTGAAGGTGAATCAACTCCTATGTCTGCACTTCAAGGCCCACAAAGCTTCCCTTACTTCAATGAATAGTATCAAGACCCTCTTACAGGACATGCACTTGACCCATTGGGGTACTTTAGTGCGCAAAAATAAGGCCAACAATACAGGAACCACCTCCTGCACTCCGTGCATTATGACCCTAGGCTCAAGTGGGCCGTCTAAGAGATAAGGATGCCATAACTGTGGTCAAATAAGACACCACTCACATACCTGAACCAACCCTTGGGTAGAGGGTTGCAACCCAAAGGAACAGGCGGGAAAAGAGAGGTCAGCTTAGAGGCAGAGAGGCTCTCTGCTGACCAATCTCCCCCATCTCCTCCTGATCCCCCTTCTGACTAGGAATCTTCCCCCTTGGCTGGCCCGACTATCCTTCACTTGTTTCATAACCTCTCTAGTGATTCTGAGCCTGAGGACTCTGACTGTGATGAGTCTGATGGTTATGGCTACTTGGTGCTGGCAGTCCCAGAGACAGCCTCTGTCCCTTACAAGCTATGTTCAGGGAAAACCACAACTACAACTTGCCCATCTGTGACTGAAGCTAAGGCCTTAGTGACTCGTCCTTACTTGGCTAAGGCCCATTGTCCCCCTGTCTTGGTAGATTCCTCTGAAGACGCTGCTGAACTAGCAGAAACTCTCTTTCAGAATGTTACTGTATTGCTCCCCTTGTAGACTGTGTATAAGGAAATTCCTGCCTTACAATGCATGCTGGCCAAATGGGAGAAAGACTTGGAGGCAGCTCAGGATGTGCTGGCTGTCTTACCCCCCTTTGGGAAAGATACTACTCGCGTGGAAGTATTGATCCAAAAGGTTAAGATCAAGGCTATCTTGGACACAGGCTCTCCAGTCAATGTGGTATTGTCCAATTTAATGAAAAAACTTAAGCTGGCTCCCAACATCAACTACACTCAGTCATATGGTACAGCTGGCATGGCCCAAACTTGAGCCATTGGTGCTTACTCTGCCCTGCCCATGAGGTTTTGGAAGCTTCTTACTGCATCCCCTGCTGTTGTCCTTGAAAAAAATTTACAATCTCCTGGTTGGTATGCAGTTCCTTTGAGATTACAACAGGATTGTGAACCTTAGGGATGGGTACCTATCACTCCTAGGGTATGAGATCCTTTAATCTTTGAAGAACCCCCACGTCTCCCAGAAAAACGTCTTAAGACTTGTGTGCTCAAGTACCCCACTGGTATCTTCTCACTCAAGTACAGGTTCATTCTTCCAATATGTGTTCCCCTCCTCCTTCCTGTCCCGCAGAGGAAGGTGTGCCTCTTCTTGCCCCCGCAGCTGTTGCCATCCCTCCAGGCTCCCAAGTGATTATAGACTCCCAGATATCCTAAGAGCTTCCTGAAAAATCCTTTCTGGAGCTATATTCACCTGATTCCTTAAGCCGTAAAGAGCCTTGGTTATGCCCTGGGATTTTGGACCAAACTCATAAGGAGCCTATACAGCTGCTGTTGGCTAACCTAACTGCCCTGCCTATGCAGGTGACCAAGGGCTAGGTTATTGGGCATGGTCACATATTAGGTTCAGAGCAAGTGGTATCCCTCTACCTCTTTGGAACGTTTAGTGATTTTAACTTGCCTGAAGGAGACTCTCAGGTTCTCTCCCTTTTCACTGCTGCTGACTTCCCACAACTGTCACCCATTCAACAAAAAGATGTTCTGGAACTGCTAGAGCAGTTTAAGGATATCTTTGCCTTGGGACTCACTGACTATGGACTAGCAAAGGGGGTTATCCACCAGATTGATACTGGTGATGCCTCACCCTTTTGTGCCAAACCTTACCACCGCAGCAGGGTAGAGGATGCTCAGGTCTCTAAAGAACTTAAGCAGCTCTTAGACGCTGGGCTACTAGCTCTCTCTCAGAGCCCTTGGGCCTCCCCATTGTTGATCCTCAAAAAGAAGGATGGAGGCCATCACATTGTGATGGATTACCGTCGCCTGAACTTGCTCACCAAAAAAGACTCTTATCCTCTTCCTAGAATTGATGATGCACTTAGAAGATTAAGGGGATCAAAGTTTTTCTCTGCTATGGATCTTGCCTCAGGATACTGGCAGGTTGACTTGTCTCCTGAAGATAGAGAAAAGGCTGCGCCTATCACCTCAGAAGGCCTTTTTGTGCCCACTTGTATGCCCCAAGGACTCTGCAATGCCCCTGCTACATTTCAACGGGCTATGGACTCCATCCTGCAAGATTTGGCTCTCCTGCGTCCTTGTAAACCTTGATGATGTTACTGTTTTCAGCTTCACCTTTACCAACCATTTAGACTACCTCAAAGCTGTCTTCCTTAAAATTTGAGAGGCAGGCCTGAAACTCAAACCCTCTAAATGCTCCTTTTTCAAAGAACAACTTGAATTCTTAGTCCACAAGGTCACCCAAACTGGAATACGCCCTATGAATAATAAGGTGGAAGCCATTGACAAGATGCTGCCCCCCCCCACAAGCCTACAAGAGGTCCAAGTGTTTCTTGGTATGATGGGGTACTATTGGCAATTCATCCCTGATTTTGATGAATTAAGCAAATCTCTCATCCAACCCCTTCTCAACGTACCCTTTGAGTGGACTGACAGCCAACAACAGTCTTTTGAAGCGCTGAAAGCCAAGCTCAAAGAGGCTTCTATCCTAGTCTACCCTGATTATGATAAAGAGTTTATCTTGTATACTGATGCAAGCAGAGTAGCTGTGGGTGCCATTTTAGCCCAACTTGATGATGAAGGCATAGACCAACCTGTGGCCTACTCTTTGCAAGTCCTCAACAAGCATGAGAAGAATTATAGTGTCACAGAAAAGGAATGCCTAGCTGTTTTGCATGCAGTGAAACAGTTCAGACTTTATCTACGGGACTCACTTTACAGTAGTTACCAACCACTCCTCCCTAAAGTGTCTGCAGAAAATAAAGGAGCCTGAAGGTCAACTAGCCCATTGGGCTTTACGCCTGCAAGGATATGATTTCACTGTAGTACATTGCCCTGGGGCGCAACATCAGAATGCTGATGGTTTGTCAAGAATGCCCATACTAGCCATCCATTCTGCTGACGCTGATTGCCTATACAAATTGATAGGGTACCCTGACTCCTGGACCACTGAACCAGAAGACATTTTTCTGACCCTGCAAGTCCTATCCAAGGACACTGTGATTCAAGATAGACAACTCTTCAAGAAAGTCAACAATGCTTTTCTGCCCTACATCTGTCCTAGCATGAGGGTTGCCATCATTCTCCAAGCCCGCATTGACACGGGACACGGAGGCATAGCAAAGAATTATGACTGGTTGTGCAAAAACTTCTATTAGGAGAACATGCGACTCCTAATTCCAGACGTCCTTGCCTCCTGCCATCCTTGTCAGCTTCAACACCCCCAACCTTCACAACATCAGTTCAAGCTCATCCCCCCCAAGCATGCCTTCCACACTGTGAGTATTGATGCAGTTGGGCCTCTCCTGTTTTCTAGGTCTGGGTGTCAATTCATCTTGGTAGCTGTCAACCACTTTAGCAAATGGGTTGAAGCCAGAGCAACCAAAGATATAACCGCCAAGACCACGGCTAATTTCTTGTTGCAAGACATATTCTACTATCATGGTTGCCCTCAAGTCCTGCTTTCTGAAAATGGGACCAACTTTAATGCTTGCCTCATAACTTCCATTGTATAAGCTATGGGTACACATCAATCCTTCTCTGCACCATATAACCCATCCACCAATGGGACTGTGGAACAAGCAAACTCCACCCTTGTGTCCATCATGCGGAAGCTTACACTCTCTGATGCCGCTAACTGGGATATGTTAATCCCAGCTTCCCTCTTTGCGTATAGACTCAGCAGACACTGAGTGACTGGCCAGTCCCCCTTTGCCATGCTGTATAGACAAGAAGCCACTACCCCCTCAATTCTAGGACCCCTGTTGATGGAGTTTGATGCCTCTACTAATCTGGAAGCTCATGTAAAAGACTTGACTAACTGTATCATTGACATCCAAGCTACCGCCTATTCTACTGCTTACAAGGTCAAAGCCCTGGAACTTTTGCCCTCTAATGCTTCCAGAGCCCCCCTCACTGAGTACCAAGTGGGTGACCTAGTCCTCTATTATCAAAATTGTACTGGGGGCATGCACATAAGATAGACTCCCTCTGGGTTGGACCTTGTGAAGTCACCTACAAGAAGGGTGTCAAGTATACTGTGAAGCTATTGTCCTCCAGCTGTCCTTTTGCCCAGGTACACTCTAAATTTCTCCACAAATATCAACTCCCTGTATCCAATCTTGAGGGGGGAGATGTCGTAAATTTCACCATTAATGCCATTTTGATATGGCCTTCAAATATTGATATGTTTGAAGATTTAGTCAGTTTTGCTTTTGATTTTAGGAATTCCCTGCCTTCCGCAAATGGGTCTGGTTCAATATCCACCCATTCCGGATTATCATACCTGTCCTTGACTGATCCTGTTATGATCTCATTCCAAAGTGACCCCTTCTGCCACTCTGTCTACCTAATGAGTGATTATCAACCCTTGTCTACTATTTAAGTAGAATCATTTCTCCTAATAAAGACAAGTTTATCCAAATTTGTGTTGGCTTTAATATTCTTCAAGCTTTTTCTTTTCCTTTTTGCCAAAAGGAATTTTACATCTTGTATTCCAGGAAATTAAGGTATGTGCCCTTAATTTTGCCCTGAAGGCCAACCCAAGGCTAGCTTCAAACCTCATATCTTTCATTATAAAGATTTCCTGCCATGTCCTCCTGGATGTTGTCCTCAGGAGCCAAACACAACAGGGCTCATAGCTAGCGCCAAGGGCTGGCGGAACCTTTTGTATCCTGGCAGTTGGGATAGACTCCTGATGATAAATGGGTCAGATACCAAAGAGATGATCTTGTTTGTTGTCCACTGCCTTATAAATGGCAACCTTGATGGCCCTTCCCAATAGCTTTGGAACCCTTGGGTTATGCTCTGTACCTTCTCACCCTGTATCACTTGAGCCAGCGGTTATGTCTGTGAAGCCTCATCAATATTATCTACCACCTTTCCCCTTCCTGGGTTAGAGCCTTTGTTGCTGTCGGGGATCCATCCTGGGGTAGGTCTCAGAGAACTTGCGGGTGGGCAGCCCCCAGGCCCAGGAGGAAGGGTCCACCAAAGGACAGGGGCTAACTTTACAATGTAGGGTAGCAACTTCCCAAGGATGGCCCAGGGTCTGCTGGTGGGCACCATAGAATCTATTGAGCCAGTGATGGTGATTTAAAGTAGTTTTAAAAGCTATAGCAACAACCAAAAATACCTCAGATTTAAAAGAAATGATTTCAGATTTGAACAAAATCCAAATTGTGCAAGATTCAGGATTCAATTAATTTAAAAAAATTCAGTTAATAAATGAACTGTCAAACAAAAAACAAAATTTCACTAGCCCACTATACAAAATTATAGCAAATATCAAGCAGTGTTGTTTAAACCATAAACAAAATGAAATGACACAACAAGTGAGATGGATGGATGCTATTCCAGAGTATATTATAATCCAATCAGGATTCATATGAGGCACCAACAGAAGGACTAAAATGAAACAACATTTGAGCAATCTAGAAGCAAGATTCTACAAGCACAAAACAAAATGTAGTCACATAAGATGTGTAGTATGAGCAGCCTAAAATAGAAGTATAACAGTTTAACATCCAATCAACAGCTATCTAATTTAGGAACAGAGGCATTTGATTCATTTCATGGCTTTTAATTTGTATGGAAATTTTTTGAGAACCTTCCAAATATGGACTTGAGATTACAATAAAAATAACTCATAAAATTTTAAAATTTCTACTTTTAGTGATTTTATCCTAGGTTTTTTTAATATGATTTTTACTAGCAATATCTTTGATGGCGCCAGCAGCCAAGCCAACAGCAGACAAGCCAGCTTCAATGGAGGTGAGGCTCAGAACGTGGAGTCACCAGTTTACACCTAAGCCTTTGAGGCAGATAAAAAGGAAGCTGACCTGTACCTGACCCCCAACCCATATGGCTTTGACTTGTTCAGTGGTCACTTAGTGTCTAGCTCTGCCCCCGCTCCCGTACCCACCCCTGCACAAGCCGCCCATCAACCAACCAATCAGGATGGCAACCTTGATTTGGAACAACTTCCTGCCACCAGCCAACCTGCCCCCCTCAGCCAATCAGGCTTCAGCTCCCCCTGGCCCAGCACCCCAAGCGACAAATCATCACCGCCCAAATTCTTCATGAAATTGTCGCACTGAATCTACAGGGTCTGTCATGGGAACAGATTGCTGCCCAGTTGCAATTTAACCGAGCTACTGTCATGCGGGAATTCAACAACCTGATGAACAGGGGGAATCTGATTGGGACAGCCAAGAAGCCAAAGAAGGCCACAGAGTCCCAGATAACCGAGGCCTACCCAATAATGCTTGACCTCCTCCAGCGGGACCCCAAGCTTCCCTTGACCCAGGTCCAGAAGCAGCTTGCACACCATAACATATGGGTCTCTGAGCGCATGGTGCAGCTCTGGATGTACGGGAAGGTGGCTTCAATTAGGGTTCTTACCAATTTTGCCAGCAACCAATGTGATGACGCTGAGGATTCCCCATATGACTATGTCATTGAATCCACCCTGATACAATGCTTGACCAGTCTATCAGATGACATCATGTTCATCTCTTACTATAAGCTATCAATAGCTTTTGATGATTTTGGCGAGCAAGGAAGAGCCACCACCCAAAAAGGAAGGAAGAATGTCAAGAAGAGGACATTCATTGGTGCATTTCTGGCTGTTTCAGCCAAGGGTTTTGTCTACTATTGGACAAACCCAGATTTCATTGATGGCTACTCATACAGCCACATCCTTGGTGGATTACTCAACTCCTGGGATGGCTCAAATTCCAAGTACTGGTTTTTCTTGATCCACCTGATGGAGGGAAGCTCCACTGCCCTCGAGGCCATCCAGGGACGCAGGCACCAGGCCTCAATCTACCCCGCCGGCCATGCAGACATCCATCTGGGTGATGTTGTGTTCTTCAACATTGGAGACATAGTACGGGAGCGCCGCCCTCAGGCTTTTAATGATCTTTATCTTGGGGTCCTTGACCACAATTCTCTCTTTGGTTGTCATATGGTGGCAGACTTGTTTGCCCAAATTGTCTTCCATGTGAATATGGGCAACCAATCAACTAGAAAGACAAGTGCCTCCCACCCCATGCCACTGCCACCTACCAGCCAATCACAGCAATGACCAATGAGGAGTACCATGAGTGGTTTATGGCAGCCATCACACAAAATCCTCCTGCCTCCAACCCTGCCACCACTACCCCCCACCTTCCAGCCCCACCCACCTAATCACAGACCCCCAAAACAAGCACCAGCTCTACACCTTCCTTCCCACACTATTCCGCCTACTAGGCATCTCTCTTCCCCGCACCTCAAAAAATTCCATGTCATCAAACATTTTCTATTTATATTATCTTTTTCTGAATTTCAATTGTTCATGTTCTCTTTGTTTATAGTTGGTTCTATTCTTTATTTTCAGCTTATTTCTATAAAATCATATATTTACTATGCCATGTATCTAGATCCAGAACACAGCTATTTTTTAGCTCTTTACACAGCCCCTTGTGAAAATATTAACAACAATTTGGTGGTTGTCAAAATTCAAATTAGAAAATTATAGGTTAATTGTGTTTAGATAAAGCTGTTACTGATCCAAATTCAAAACCTTAATGATAAACTTTAAGCCAATTAGGAGCCAAGTGATAAAGTGATTGTTGTGAAATAAAGGGACATTCAATAGTTCTTTGGTGCATGTGCGCTAATTATTATGATTGGCTGGTTGTTTTGCCATTGTGGCCGTTGCCGCTGTGGCAAGTTGTTGGTGGACTAGTGCCCAATCAGCTGCTGGGTTAGCACTAGTCCATCAACAACTTGCCACAGCAGCAATGGCGCACAATGGCAAAACAACCAGCCAATCATATTAATTAGCGCACATGCACCAAAGAATTATTGAATGTCCCTTTATGTCACAACAATCACTTTATCACTTGGCTCCTAATTGGCTTAAAGTTTATCATTAAGGTTTTGAATTCAGATCAGTAACAAATTTATCTAAACACAATTAATCTATAATTTTCTAATTCAAATTTTGACAATCACCAAATTGTTGTTAATATTTTTACAAGGGGCAGTGCAAAGTGCCAAAAATAATATGGCAATTAAGGAAACAATGCTGACACAAAGCAAACAACACATATTGAGTTAAGCGTAAAACATATACACAATGGGTAAAAAATGGGATAATGTAGTAAATGGGAAAACAAAGAGGCAATAGTATTAGAATAACACAGAGTTTATTGGGATGAAAGCTACAAAAGCATATGGAAAGGTTAGTAAAAAAATCTATTAGAGAACTGGAGAAGCTTTTGAAGGATCTTGACTTGGCAATTGCTGAAATCAAAGACATTGACTGCAAGATCAAGGCAAAAGTCAAGGCTGCTGTCCTTACTGGGGACAAAATTGACAAGGTGTCTGCCAAGTCACTTAAAGCCAAGAATCCAGACATCCTCAAAACAAAAATTGAACACCTTTTAAATGTCCAGAAGACCGTTGTGAAAGGCCTTCACTTCAAGTCCTTTGCCCTCTCCGCACTGTCTGTCTGGGTTGACAACCCTGAGATGTATGTACATCTCAAGCCAGCCAGAACCAAAGACACAGAATTTCCAGCGCAATTGCTTGTGCCAAGAATGGCTAAGCCTGCTGAAGCCGCTGGCAAGGAGGAAACACATGAAGGTAACCTAAAAAACAAAATTAATAAAAATTCAAATTTTTTACTTTTTTTAGAGAACATAGACAGTAAAATCCATTGGGTCCTGGTCCCCTATGTCCTGTCACGTTTTATACCAACTACACCAATCATGTGGCTAGGCAGCTGTTTCTGTCCCCCTGTCTTGCAGAAGCTTGAAGACAGAATTCACGGGTTGTTCCCAATGACAAGGGACACGCTAGCCGGGCTGACACATGCCAAGGGGGCATCCAAGTGGGCAGCTACTGCCTATAAGGATGCCCAACTGGTCCGCCTGGACCTGGTATCCCTCAGTGGAGTTTACTGTGTAAACTCCATTGAGCTTGTTTGGGACGTCCTGGTGACACTCCCATTCAAGAATATACCAGAGATGGGCCAGGCCCATGCGGCTGCTTGCTTCTGCTTTCTGGTGGAGCATACACTCTCTTACCTCCTTGAGAACTTTGGGTGAACAGTGGGGAAATCAGCTGTTGTGTCTGCAACAGCTGTAAAGAAGACAAAAATCCTCCTGGTGGACTTTGGGTTGGCCTGGAGCGCCAATAAGACAGGGATCTCACTGGTGATGGATCTTATCTCTGGCAAGATAAAACATGAGAAGAAGATCAGCACAGTATACAAAAAACTTTGCAAGTTTACTGAAGTCTTTGCTGGGCCAAGGCTTCACCTAATGGTTTATCTGGGATATCTTTTCTTCTTTGAGATGAACTCCAGCGTAGAGGACCTAGACAGGGTCCTTCTCAGGATTGACAAGGCCTGGCTCCCATTGAACGGGAAGAAGGTCCCCCCCCCGGGTACAACTTGGTTGACCACGTAATCCAAGACACCCTGGTCCTGGCGGAAATCTATGGGTTTGCAGCCCTATCAGAGAAGCTGCTCCTGCATTCTCACCTAACAATAATTCCTTTTACCAGCTGCTGTGAATATTTTAATCAGGGTGTATCCACTGTCTAAGGTGTGGCAGTGGAGGTTGTGCGCCACCTCCATTGCCAGGTGGGTACATACCAAAGAACCCATTACAGGCACCATTAAAACTCTCTTTTCCAATAAATATCTTTACACTTTAGATTATTTTTTTATTATAAATAATTTTTATAATTTATTTTTATCAAACAAGTTTTGCAAAATAAATCCCAGAGAAGGTTTTCATAAAGCATAATAATATACATTAATAAAATATACTTCTAATTTGTACATTTTACATTTAATTTTTTAATTCCATTTTTATATTTATTTGCCAAAAATGATATTGATGTGTTTGCTTAATCCATTATCAAGCGTTTGGGATACCCGTGCATGCAATAATAAAAATGATTATGAATAAATAAATTACTAACCTTCATTGATGGTGCTGCTGAATGTGATTATGGGCTTGGAAACATCTAAATATAAAATGTTAGTTAATAAATCTTAAATAGTAAATTAGAGAATAAAAAAGTCAGACAAGCTAAGCCTTTAATTGATTGGCTGTTTGGAAAGGCATGTGGGGATGAACAAATCAGCATGGCCATAGAATTTGGCCACGTTCTCAGCTGGGAGGGTGTGGATCCTGGCCTGCAGCAAATCAAATAGGTCCTCAGTCCCAGTTGGGGTCCCTTGCTTGATGACTTTCTTGAGCCACCCAAAAACTTCCTCAATGGGATTCAGGAAGGGCAAATAGGCAGGAAGGAAGAGAAGGCGCATATTTGCTGTGGCCAATTGCTGGGGGCCCACTGCAATGCTCGTGTCAATTGATGGAAATTCTTCAAGAATATCTGCCACCTTGTGGAGACCAACATTGTCCAGCACAATTACATTAGTGAAGCCTGGGCTTGTGTGCCTCAGGTGCTCATGGACCAATCAGAGGAATTCTAGAAAGGTATAGCTGTTGTGGGAGCCTAGTATCATTTGATAGAGCTCAACCCCCTTTGGACTGAGGAGAGCCTCCATTGAATATGCTGTGGCGCGGACTGCAGCACACTGAGCTACCCTGTCATTTGAGCCTTTGGGGACATACCCATATGCATTGTGCATAGACAAGGCAAATGCCGATTTGTCAATATAGTAAAATTTGACTGTCCCCTTGACTTTGAGGGCAGTGTACACCTCTGCGTATTTTTTCCAGAAATCAATGTTGGAAGGACTGTTTCTATTGTAGGGGGATACCCCAAGTTTTTTCCATGAAAACCGCATACCCTTTACAAAATGATAATAAAAGGAAATTGAGGCCTCAACCCCAAAAGTAGATTCAACCATGGCCTGTATATTTTCCAGTTCAAGATGGCAATTTCAGGTTATCCACTGGTGGATTGCCCATTTGTGCTCCTTGGTGAGCATGGTGGAAACGTGCAGGGATTTCTCTGCAACAAGGACTTGGTCAGTATTGATGAAAGTGTTGAATGTCTTGAAGGTGTGCTTGAGATCCACCCCAACAAGAGCCGCAGCCGCCTTGTAATCACCAGATTCCTGCATTAGCTTGAGCAGGATGATGTGTTTGATATCAGGGATGCGCTTCTGAGCGGGCTTTGTGGGAGTTGGTGAATCTAGATCCTGATTGGAGACTGGTTTGCAAGGCATAGGCACCTTGGTATAGAAGGCTGCAACCTTCTTTAACACCAGCTGTCCCTCATCAGTTCTGTAGAACTCAGTCTCCTTGTCCTCCTCCTGGTTGCCATACACTGACGTAATGTCAGGAACCATTTCATGACATCATTAATTATACTTAAGGGATTTTAAAAATTATTCTCAATGTTAGTTTGGATTTACTGATACATGTCCATAATTACCCATCCACCCAATTTTCTCTTGGTTGTTTCACTTCTTGAGTATAGTGAAACTTCACATTACTTGACCCAGATTATAACTACATATTTTTCATGCTTGTAATCAACTTTGATCTCCACTTGTAGCCCCTGATAAGTAACAGATGTGTTTGAGATCTCCTAATGTTGGGCCCTATAGTTTTATAAGTGAATAATGCTCTTTATTTATTATTGTTTTTCTAATAAAACCTTTATCCTGTACTCAATTCCCAGATTTACTGCTTGTTATAATAGTTTGAAGTAGGAAACCTAGCTAGTGCCCAGAATGCTTACTAATAATATTGGTGGTGAATTGGGTCTATTAGCTTTATTACTATGCATGACTCTTTTCTTGATCTCCTACAACACTGACTTGATCCTCTTGGTTGTGATTCCTGCTATGAAGAATGTGAGCGCTACTGCTGGGTTAACAAAAAAATGGACACCTTGCCTGAGATCAATATGAAATACTGGATGGAGTACAGAGATCTTATTCTGCTGAAGTGAGTCCCTGACATGTAAGGCTTGTAGCTAGTATTGCAACATCTTTGATTACTCCCTCTTGGGGAATTAATGCCCCAAGTAAATCACTGAGCAGCTCACTGAGTGGTTCACTGCCCAGTCAATAAACTGGTGGCACTATTATCAGTTAACCATCTATGACAGGGATCACTCAATCCAGGTCCTGAATGGAACACAACTTGATTAAGCCTCGTGACTCAAAAGGAACATTACTCAGATAAGCCCCATGACCTCTATGACATACATAGACAACATGTGGCTTATCATGATACTATATAATATTCTATATTCATATCAAATAAAGTATCATTCTCTTCTTAATTTTCCCCTTTATTTTGTTTATTATACTTCCCAGAAGTATAAACTTTACAGTGGTAGCACAGGTAGGTTATCCATACCTACCCAACTCAAAGAAAAAATTCCTCCCAATAAAAGAACCCAAGCAATGTCACTCCCTAACAGTTGGAGAGATTATGAAGTAGGACAAGATGTCCCCCCTGGACTTGTCATCTACAATAATCTCCCTGTACTCATTGACCAGTACAACGCTCTCAAAACCTCCAGGCTGTTCCTTACCATGCCAGCTACAACAGCGTCTATGCAACCTGAGATACCCAATATTGTGTTTCAACACCTACATACCGCTGAGATTAGCGCCTTTGCAGGACTACACCGTGAGAACGCCTCTCTTTGGATCAACAGTACCAAGAGCAAATTCAAACAAGTGGAGTACCCCCAAAGACTCTGGGTTAGCAAAATTGCCCTCCGCGTCACAGGGACTGCTTCACGTTTTTTTACCAAATGGCTGGCTCAACATCCTGACCAGAAGGAAAACTGGGAATATTCAAAGCTGCATTCCTCAAAAAGTTCTCCATGAAGGATTCAGACGTGGTGATTATGACCAAACTCTGAACCTTCAAAATGACAGGAATCATTGAGGAATACATTACCGCATATGAAGGACTACGTGACTGTGCACCCAACACCATCAATTTCGATGAACCTGGACCACGCTTAGACTTCTACAATGGCCTTCCTACACATATCAGATGTCAGTTTGACATGAACTGCTTCAAGAACCTTTAGGATGTATTCCTAGAAGGAAAACGTGCAGCTCAGAAGTCTGACAATCTACACACCTCCAACAAACACAAGGAAAACCCCACAGTGAAGAGAGAGCCTTGCCCTAACAAGCAAAACCACCTAGCCAACAGCACCCAACCTCAAAACGAGAATTGCACTGCACAAGCCAACCAGGCTAGCACTGAAGATACCAACAAGGAGGGAAAAGCTCAGGGGAGTGCTTAGGCAAGCCGCCCTCCCCCTCTTCACAAGACTCGTACAGAGAACAGGACGTGGACTCCATCACCATGATCCAGGTTCCCTCCAGCAACCCTCTACTGTTTGCTGCCCAATCTGGAAATAAACTCCTTACCTATCCTTTCTGTTTTGCAGATACCAAGGCACAGCGCTGTTTGACACCGGAGCCAACCAATTGCTTATTAACAAGAGTTTTTCAGACCTTATGAAGTTACCTACCATTTGAAGTAACATCAAGAGAGTCATCATGGCAGACAACCGCAGCACACCAGTTACCCACAAGACCAGACCTTTCTGGGCCCAAATTGGAGACATCCAAACAACAATTAGTGGCCCCATCATTCTAATCCCCAAATACAATATCATACTTGGATTAGATTGGATGCAAAAGACAAAGCCTCACATAGACTGGGACAGTGCCACCCTCATGAGGGACCACATATTTGTAAAGATCATGGAAACAGAGAAAGAAACTGACATTAGCAAAATCAATTGGAGCACATGTACGTATGAAGTCATCCACTTCAAAAACACCAAAATACAACACAAACAGAACCCAATCAGAGATCAGTTAGTCAATGAGTTTCCCTCTGTATTCCAGGAATCACTACCCGGGCTGCCCCCTGATTGGGGTATACAACATGAGATTGACCTGAAAGGTAGTGTGCCTAAGGCACGACCCATCTACAGCCTCACACCACAAGAGGACAACGCCCTGAAAGCTTACCTTGACAAAGCACTCGAGAAAGGCCTCATCAGACCTTCAAAGTCACCCTTTGATGCTGCTGTCTTCTTTGTGGCAAAGAAAGATGGAGGCCTCCGCCTGGTCACAGACTACAGGGCTCTCAACAAGGTCACAATAAAGAACAGGTATCCCCTGCCCCTAATTGATGACCTTTTTGATGCCCTGAGGGGGGTCCCAAATCTTCACAAAAATTGATTTGACAGCAGGTTACCACCAAATTTGCGTGAAACCTGAAGACATTCCAAAGACTGCATTTCAAACTAAATATGGATCCTTTGAATGTGTTGTCCTCAATTTTGGCATGACAAACGCCCCCAGTACCTTTGTAACCTTCATGAATGAAGTATTCAAGGAACACATTAGGAAAAGAGTAATCATCTACCTGGACAACATCATCATTTACAGCCCCAACCTGCAACAACACTGGGAAGACGTCTGTGCAGTCCTCTGTACCCTGCAAAAAAAAACCAACTAATTCCCAAACCATCCAAATGTGAGTTCTTCTTGAATGAACTTCCCTTTCTTGGCCACATCATTAGCAAGGACAGTATCAAACCCAATCCAGACAAAATATGTGCTATAACATAGATGCCAGCCCCAAGGAACAAGAGCAAACTCTGCACTTTCCTTGGAATGGTAGCCTACGTATGCAGATTCATCCCTGACTGGGGCACTCTGACAGCCCCCTTGTCAGCCATCACTAGGAAAACAACCAAGTTTGTCTGGACACCTTTACAAGATCAACATTTCTGCCAGCTGAAGGAGCGCATGGTCACTGCCCCCATCTTGCAATACCCAAACTGCAAGGGTATCTATGAGCTAGAAACCGACGCCTCTGATTATGCCATAAGAGGAGTTCTCTGTATCCAAACGGCCCAGAAAGACTTCCTCCCTGTGGCATATGAATCCAGGAAGCTATCAGACGGCAAACAAAGATACCCTATACACAATAAGGAGTTGGTCGCCATCATACACTGTCTCATGAAATGGCAATGTTATCTAGAAGGAGCCCAGATGTTCAAAGTACTCACTGACCACAAGTTGTTGATATTATTTAAAACACAACAACACCTGTCAAGAAGACAAGCCAAATGGATGAGTCTCATACAGAGATACCCCATGAAAATTGAATACAAGTCAGGCAGAGAGATGCTTACTGCAGACGCCCTATCAAGGCTATACAATAAACACATCCTCCACACTGATGGCGACCCCAACTGGCCCATGTTAATCATGGGGAATCTTCAGGAAGGGTTCCCACCTGGCTCACCAATGGACATCCAAGAGAAAGTCCTCAAGAACAAACATCTGTTTAAAAACGTATATGGTACCCTCCACTGAATCCTTCCAAACAATGACACTGTACCCTACGTTCCGTCAACACAAAAGATTGACACAATCCTCCGTTATCACAGAGACTTGGGACACACCTGTAGGAGAAACTTGCATGAATATCTCAAGACCCGCTACTGGTGGCCCAACATGCTAGATGGTATCAGAGAAGTACTGGAACAATGTGAGGTCTGTGAAAAGTACGCCCAAACCAAAGCTCCACCCAAGTCAGTAGTACTTGTATCCATCACACAACCCTTCAAGGTATGGTTGTTAGATATTGTAGGACCTATGCCTGGTAAAAGTAAAGGCAAAAAGTACATCATCACAGCCATTGACTATACAATCAGATGGCCCGTAGCACAAGCCACAAAAGAGCACAAAGGCAACAATGTGAGATGATTCATTGACAAGGAGATCATAGCTAAGTTTGGAAAGCCTGACCTCTTAATCACAGATGGAGGCACTGAACTCAAAGCTATTGACACCAATATCTATCTTGCCAAAAATGGAATAAAACACGTCACAGCCAGCCCATATCACCCACAAGCAAATGAACGTGTAGAACAACTAAATGGCTCTCTAGTGGAAGCCCTCAGTAAGTTATCTGCCAACAATCCAAAAGCCTGGTTTGACATGCTACCAACCGCCCTTATGGTCTGCAGAACACAAGTCAACTGCAATTTGGGCAAAAGCCCTTACAAACTTGTCTATGGTCAGAAACCTTCACTTGTTAGTACAACCACAGGACCACGACTGCCACTTCCAAAGAAGATATCAGACAGCAATGACCCAAAAGTACTACAAGCCTGAAAGGACCAAGAGGCAATGGAACAACAAAGGTTTCAGCGGGAAGCAATCCCATTGCAACAAGAAAGGTTCCAAGTCAGAGACAAGATCTGGGTTGTCAATCACAACCAACACAAATTAGACCCAGGGTTACGCAGATCAGGCATTGTTATGGAAGTGAAGCCCAATAACATCTACCTCATCAAAGGGATTGTAGCTTGAACCAAACTAAAATGTATACATCATGATTGACTTTGTTTGTGTAAGGTAAGAACAGCCCAACAAAATTCAAGACTTCCTGTCTCTAACGCCAAACTGGATCAGTACCAAGCCTGTATACCAGATACTCTCAAGAAGATTCTCAAGGCTCTGCCTTCCAGCACCCCAGGGGGAGATGTTGCAACATCTTCAATTACTCCCTCTCAGGGAATTAACGCCCTGAGTAAATCACCAAGCAGCTCACTGAGTGGTTCACTGTCCAGTCAATAAACTGGTGGCACCATTATCAGTTAACTATCTATGACGGGGATCACTCAATCCAGGTCTTAAATGGAACACAACTTGATTAAGCCTTGTGACTCAAGAGGAACATTACTCAGATAAGCCCCATGACCTCTATGACGTACATGGACGACATGTGGCTTGTCATGATACTATATAATATTCTATATTCATATCAAATAAAGTATCATTCTCTTCTTATTTTTTCCCTTTATTTTGTTTATTATACTTCCCAGAAGTATAAACTCAACACTAGTGTCAAGCAAAGGATTAATCTTCTCCAGCATGGCTGACGGGACCAACTCTTGGCGGTACACAACGTCAAACACATGCAAAGTAAGTTTTACCTCCTTGTTTCTAACTGTTTTTGTTGTGGTAACCTTGGTTGGCTTCCAGGTCAGCTTTGGGACCCAAGGGTTGATGCTCTGCACCCTAGCAGCTTGTGCTCCTTGAATTGGCTGTGTCAGTGCAGCATCACTATTGAACTCTCCTCTCCCATCTTCTTTCTGAGTAGGCAATTGGGTTGCATTAACTCTGTTCTTTGATCTTTGGGGGCAACCGCAACTGCGGCGCACAATAGGTGTTTTGTCACTCTGTTGTTGTGTACCTTCCATTTTAAAATTTAATAAAATACTATACAAAACTTGATTAAGTCACTTATTAATTTTATTTTTTGCTTTTATCTGAATATGGATATTTAATTAATATTTTTTTTCTCACCCAATATCCCAATTATAGATTTTTTATTTATTAATTAGTTGTTTTTGGTTTTACCACACCCATTTTAGAATACCCAAAATTATTTCCACACATTTCCCCTAGATTTTACACCAAATTAAGCACCCAACACAATATTTTTAAATTTTATGTCTTGGATTGTGTGTCTTATTTTAGATACCTTGGTATCATTCTTGATTACAATCCATTGCACAAACTGTGTGAGTGATTTTGTTTACATTTTGAGTTGCTATTGTTTTTTGGTTTTGGGTTGAGATTTGACTCACTGTGTGTGGGTGTATTTTTTCACCAATTCACATAGTAAACATATCCGTCATTATTTTTCTCTTTATGCCTAGGCGCCAAATTGATTATTTTATAACTTAATCACATTATTCATATTCAAATTATTCAGAAAGCTTAAAATACAATCAATCCAAAAACTTTAATTGATATTGGGCTTAGATGATTTTTTTAAAAAATAAGTCATCAATTTTAGAATTGAAAATTGCAACTTATAGTATTACTGAAAATATATTAAGTGCTACTATAAACTACAAACCAAAAATAATTATGATGAGTTGCATGGGAGAGTAATAGCAGCCCCAAAGCTATAAATGCTATTATCCTATCTTTGGCTCATCATAAATATTCTTAGTTTGTTTCAGAAAAAATGTTGTTGTTTTTGAAAGACTGATAACTCTATTTAAAATACACCCTCTAGTAAGTTGCCCTACTTCATGAACTTGCCCTAATGCACCACTAGCATCTTCTTATATTTTTGTTTCTCTGGTATCATCACGTGATTTCAAATGATAAGTTATTTCAGAATATTCTGATAAACTTTCAAATGTTAGAGGTGAAGTATATAACTTCCCATCTTTCATCAAATAAGACAGATTAATGTGCAGATTTTTAACTTCAAGCTCTCTTTTTATAGGCCTAACTTTTCTTTTGTAAATATAAAAGAATGACTTTTGAGAAATATTTGAGCCTGATAGCACTGATTTATATAGTTCTTTTCTTTTTTCTTCTTACTCAAAAATATTTTTAAGATCATTAATATTTTTAATATAAAGCTCATTTTCTTTTTCCCTTAACATTTTTGATATTACACCAAAGTGACCATCAACAATGCTTTTTTCATGACATTCAGCAAAACAATTATATTTTATAGAACCCTTAATATATTTAGGTGCCTCTTTAAATAAGCAATATAAAAATTCATGTGATCTAAAATGATTTTCATTATCAGTCCACACTTTTATATTTTTATTTTTTTAAATCTGTCTAATTTAAGAAGACTTATTAGACATTCACATGAGAATACAGAATCATATGATAATGTTTGAGACAAAAAATCATGATATTCATATTTAATTTTATTGTTTTCTTTAAAAACTAATGTAAACCCTAATAATGAGATAGGTTTTTTTGAATAAAATCAATTATTGGTCTCAATTGGACCACTTCCAACCTTTAAGTGTTCTTTATAATCTATAACTACAACACAAGACTTATCATATAATTTGTTAATATCTTTTTTATATTCCCTATTTTGATGAACATAAAAGTCTTGGTGCTGCTTAATAGTCTTTAAGTCATTGTCTATAGATTCTGGTAATAGTAAGTTTTTAATTTCACATTCTTCCTTCTTTTTTTCTAGTGAATTTTTTAAATTACAAATATTGCACATATCAGCTTGTTTTTTTTACTTTTTATTATAACTTTTAGGGATTAATTTATAGTAAGTAGAAATTGAAACTGAAACTGAAATTTCAATTTTTTATTTTCATATATTTCTTTCTTTTGTTTTTAAGAGAGAGTATTTTATTGCAGTTGAGTATTCACTCATTTCTTTTTCAATATCTTTATAACTTGTTTCAGGCACTTTTTTTGTAAACTGGCTTGTTTCAAAAGATTTTCCAGCAAATTTTTAATTATTTTTTTAATTATTTCTTTTTTTAATGAATAGTTCTTACTTTTTTGGATTTTTTTGTTTAAGCTTACATTTTTATTTTTATTTATTTTTCTTGAGTATTCAAACTCACTTTTGGTTATATTAAGCCCCATATCAAAAAGTCTTTTAAAGAGTATCTGGAAGTAATCAGAGATTGCAAGGCTGGGAGATGCTTTTAGGGAGAAGATTTCAGGAGATCCTTTAAGTTTTCAATGAACTCATTGTTTTTTGATTTTGAATAGTTGGAAGGAACTGAGATCTCCCAAATTCAGTTTGAGTAAGGAAGTGCTTGATGAAAGTATCAAGATCATCACCAGCAATAAAGAGGAATGCCTTTTTTAACATTGTAATTCTTTATCTTTTTGTTGAAGCTCCCAAGGATTAAAAGGGTAGCATGGCAGAAGTAAATTTATCTGAAGACATGGTATTATTTTGAATCTGTAATTAGGTCAGATCTCTTAAATGTGCCTTAATGATAGAGTAGTTCTGATCAGTGTGTGGCCTTTGAATGGGGTCTTTTGGATTAAAAGCTCTGTGATGCTTTAGTTTTTATAGACCAAGCTAAATGGCATCATTCTGAAAGAAATGGTGTGATAGCTTTTACTATAGTTTGAACTTGAATTTATGTTTGTAGAATAAATTAAATACCCAGTTTTTATGCACAAGTGATATATGTCAAGCAGCTAAGCATTATTATTACATCATATCCTCTTTGTAATCAATGCAAATCAATTAAAATGATGCATTCACTACACTGTAACTATTCTGCATGTTTTTAAAATGATAAAATATCAAATAATTCCATTTAAAGAATGCTTAATTTGAGGTTCAAAGCTCACTTGAACCTTAAAAATAATCTAAACAGTGATAAAAATATTCTAACTTCAAACTACCATAAAATCCTAAAGAATTGAGCTTTTTGAATAAAATAAAATGCAAAAATAAAGCTCTCAATCTTATCTTCAATCCAATCAAATAAAAGTTATATAGTTATTAATAAAAATTAAATTTTTAAGCTTTAAGCAATCTATTTTATTTAATTATCAAAATAATATACTAAAATCTGACATATGCTCTTTTAAATTGCTTTTGCTTTAATATTCAATATTTAATATAGTATAAATATTGATGTTTTAACACCAATAGAAAGATAAGCTTCTTAGCTTAATTTTGATAGCTTACAGTGTGAAAAGATATCAAATATTTGTTGAGTTATTACTGTTTTAAATATAAACATTTGTAATTTGATTTTTTTCAAAATCAAACTGTTATGCTGCAACTTGAGCAGCATATGTATTAGAAAATGGCCTAATTCCCAAAATAATGACCCATATGTACACCAAAAGTCAACACACACCATTTTGTTTGTGAATCAATGTATTTCAGATTGTAATTTGAATAGTTTCGCTTTGCGCCTGAGCACTTCTTTGCTGTGTTGACCCATTTTGCCCATTAACGCCGAAAACCCCTGTTAACAGAGTGTATATTTTAACCTGATAGTTGGATTTTGTTCAAATCTGAAATAATTTCATTTAAATCTGAGGTATTTTTGGTTGTTGCCATATCTTTTAAAACTACTGTATCAGCAGGCTGCTATAAAAGAGTAAAGCTGAGCGTAGCACAGCTTTGCCCTTTTGGCAGCCCACCTGGCACACATTTCCTTTTACCAAACCATATCTGATAAAAATTATTATCTTTAGCTAAATATTTATTTGTTCCTATCAATAAATAAACCTTTTTAAAAAGAAAATTTTAAGCAAGAGACTTGGGGTCAGATTTACGCAGACTGTCTAAAAGAAAACTAATCATGGACAATGTGAATGATTTGCTTGCTTTTGACAGTCTGCTGACCAGTACGCTCTTGTTATATCTGTCCTTGGATGAAGGACACTTGACTGGGTGTCAAGATTTTGCATCTTGGGAGAAGAAGTTTTATTGTTAATATGCATGTAGGGTTTGAGAGGGGGCTGTATGAGGACAATCCTAAACTACCAATTGGGTTGTCGTAAAGCGGGCAGGTGTCTTGTTGTCCAACCTGGTGGAGATAACTTCTTTTACTGCAAGTATTGATAAGGCTTTGCCCAATACTCAGATACTCTTACCATTAACTGGCTTAGTGGTGATACACAGCAATAGAGAATAGAGTGTCTCTATTGCACTAAGTTTATTCTTTTCACTCTTTAATTAGGAGAGCACCTTATATAGAGTGGAAAGCCCTCTTGCCAAGATTAGCATCTTGCACTTCTAACTCTTATTAGCCTGTCCACTGTTCCCCAGACTGCCAATTACAACCCCCAGAGTTAGGTATTCATGCTGTGCTGGCATGGGATCACAATTGATTGCTGGACCTCATGTATGTATAACCAGGTCCCTGCAGCATCTGGTCCATTGTTCATGCACTTGGAGTATTTGGTTACCCTTTCAAATGGTAGCTTGCATTATGCATTTGGCGGGTGTTTGACCTTCTGTATATAGATGATTCTCCAGAATCCTTCCCTGACACAATAAAGTTTGGCAGTTGCGCGTCCCATGGGAATATTCTGGCATGTTCCTGAACCCTCAATCTGTTAATCTTGACATCAACCAATCAGATCAGGCTTTGTAGTAATGGCCACATTTCAATTACCTGAATCTATCAGTTGGATCAAATCAGTAATCTTATAAGCTATGATGACAGAGTGCTGCTTAGGTGTTGACAGCCTATGAACCAGATGAATGGTGGTTCAGTCTACCATATGACTCAGGATTCCTGACACTGGGTAAGGGAAGAAGTGAATACCCTATGTTTTTTACAAATCATTTGCCTCAGTTGGCTTACAAGAACTCTGGTAAGGATGTGTATAGGGTTGTGTAAGAAGCCCTCAGACAGCTTATAAATCCTGCTCTGGGTATGTGTTTGCCTTCTGTCTGGCCACAAGCTTCTGGTCCTTGCTGGGATCCTGATCAGCTGACCTTCAAAGACCTGATTGGCTGCAGCAGTTTCATAACCTGTTGAGATAAACGGACCATCTTGGCTGAGAACGAAATAAACTCAGCTTAAGACAAAACAGAAGAGAATCCAAATATACTGTAGTTTGACGTGTGTTCCTTGGGTTTCAACTCTGGTTTAAGCTGAGTTGATCCGTTCTCAACTGAGATGATTTTGTTTATCTTAACAGGTTATAAAACTGCTGTACAAAAAGGGTGTAGCGCTTAAAAGAAGGCGAATCATGATTTTTTCTGTGCAGCTGGTCTCTTGATGTACCCTGATTGGGTATGGATGGAGACTACTGATAGGTACCCAAACATTACACTGACTATGAAGGTTATTTTTCAGTCCCATGAAGATCACTTTTATTTAGATACGCTATTGGAGGTGTGCAGTATTGATTGGAAGTTGAGCCAGGCCGCCTGACCTCACTGGCAATATACATCCCAGGATTTATTAGTGGTAAATGTATATGATTTGCTGGCAACAAACAGGTTGGGTTTATTGACAGATAATCTCTTCAGATCGATTATAAGATGGGTATCGGTTCACTATTGATTGGGGAGATTTTCTGGTGGTAAATCCCTCTAGCTTATTAATTGGTGCAAGAAGTGACCATCGTTATCTCTGCTTGGACAGGGATTGTTAAGTGGACCTGACTGAAGGATCAGTAGGGATCTGCTGACAGAAAATGACCAATTTATAGGATTTGCAGGTGGAAAATCCCTATAACAATCCTACCAACTTAATCATTGTCTACTGGTTGTTTATAAAAGATATCTTCCTTAAGTGCATATGACCCATCATTGATAGTCAACCATCAACAGCTTCACACTTATCTAAAAGAATACTTGAAGTTATATAGAATTACTTGTAAGAGATAGATATTGAAATTAAATAAAAATGAAGGATAATACAGCAAGGTTTTAGTCTGTCACATATTGATTTGGTTTGCAGTTGATAAAGGAAGGAAATGGGTTTAAGTTGTTATTGTATGTGGTGATTTTTCTATGATTTCAGAACCAAGTTTAGATCCAGCCAGCGTAATAAGTTTAATTTGAGCAATGAATAAAAACAGTGCATGGGATCTTATCATTAAAGAAGTGTAATTATTAAACAGCCACAGACTAGATTTAGAAAAAGGTTGGTGAACCCCTTACGTTGCTAATCATAGCTTGGCAGATGACCCTTTAAAGAACATAAAGTAGATTCAAGCATTTAGCTGGTTTGGCAAAGATAAAATAAAAATAGGCTCTAGAAAGATATTAAAGGGCAGGTTTAAAATAAAGGGCACATGCTAATCTATATGGCGTAAAGGTCCCACCCACAAACAAGTCTATAAAAAGAACTGATTTGGCCATGCAGGGCGGGACCAGCACGCGATCTGGGCCCCAGGACCCCTGAATTGAGCCTTAATCTTCAAGGAAGAAGTAATTGCCGGCCAACTTTTGCTCACGATCCTTGGCAGATTCAGACTTATTGATTCTGGGGCGGAAGTTGGTAGGATCACGGCGGAAGGTGATCTCAAGGGACTTGAGGAAGTCATTCATACCCTTGAGTAGAGGCTGAGGGCTGTTGGCCAGTGCCTTGACTGAAGGTGTACCCTCATAAACAACCACTCGATCTGCCAAGTATGTTGCCATAATGAAATCGTGCTCTACTACGAAGGCCGTCTTCTTGGAATGGAGAATGAAGCGCTTGATGACCTTGGAGGCGACGATACGCTGCTCTGAATCAAGGTAGGCACTGGGCTCATCGATAAGGTAAATATCGGCAGGCTGGCCAAGGGCAAGAATAATAGCAACACGTTGCAACTCACCCCCTGACAAATTTCCAACCTAAACGTTAGACAGATTCAATTCTAAATTACCTCTTGGTCAAGCAGCGATTCAACGTTCAAAGGCTTAACGACGTCAGTCTGAAACTGAGGATGCATGAAAGCAGCCTTGATCTTCTTAATGAACAGCATTCTAACAGTACCCTGGAACTTTGGTGAAATCTTCTGGGGCTTATAGCTGACATGAAGCTTAGGAACCTCTTCGTCATTGTCAGGCTTTAGAAGGCCAGCAAGCAAGCGGATGAAGGTGGTCTTGCCGGTTCCGTTCTGACCCAACATGACGATGATTTCGGAATCAGTGAACTGCCCCTTCTTCACTTCCAAAGTAAAGTCACCCATCGTTTTGTGCATAGTGGGATAGCTATACATGCGATTTCTCTCAATATCATCCTGGACATCAGAGGCCTCAACCATACGGAAAGTCAAAGATTCTTCACGGAAACGCAGATTCTCAGTGGGGACTACACCATCCAAGAAGACATTGATTCCTTCACGAACGCCATAGGGCAAGGTGACCACACCATAAACACCAGGAATACCATAAAGCACGCAGACGTAGTCCGAAAGATAATCCAAAACACTAAGATCGTGCTCTACTACGATGACGTACCTATCATGTTAGCAAGAGTCTGACCATCCACTTACACTTTGGGGGCTAACAAGGAACGAATAGTGCGAGCGGCATTAAGTCTTTGCTTCACATCCAAATAACTTGAAGGCTCATCAAACATGTAACTAAAACAGTAAGCATTGATTGGAATGCATGGTTACATATCAGCAAGTTGGACACAAGTCATGGCAATAGCAAAGCGCTGAAGTTCACCACCTGAAAGCTGACCAACCTCACGCTTCAAGACCTCTTGTAGGTCTACGATAATATAAGCTGAAGAAGAAATGGCAAAAGTTACCAAGAGCTTCAATCATATCATCTACATTGTTCCTCTCGGTCTTGGCATCAAGCAAGATTTTAACTTGAGTATCAGTTTGGCCTTTGAGAGCTCTGGGGATATGGTCGACGTATTGAGGCTTAATAATGGCCTTTGACAAGTGTAAATACAGGCATTAAAAATATGACCAACCTTGAGATTGTCTTCCAAGATCTTAGTAAAATAGTTCTGAAGCTCAGAACCACGGAAATACTTTAGAATCTCTTGCCAGTCTGGGGGACTCTATTGAGCTTGAGATAAGTATCAATGATAAATAGAATTCGATATTGTCGTAAAAAACCTACACTGTATTTTCCAAGATTGGGCTTCAACTTGCCTGCAAGAACCTTAAGGGCAGTTGATTTGCCGATACCGTTAGTTCCTACAAGACCCAGAACACTCCCAGCACGAGGCTCAGGGAGACGATGCAACTTAAAAGAGTTGGCGGAGTAACGATGAGTAGTGTTTTTCTCAAGATTGGTGGGTAAATTGATGATGTGGATGGCTTCGAAAGGGCACTTTTTGGGGCAAATTCCGCAACCAATACAAAGATCTTCGCTGATGAGGGCAATTTTGTCAAGCGAGGTAACTTCAATACAAAGTTTGCCTGAAATAAAGTTGAGCTAATTGAAGAAAAAAGCTTATGAAAAAAATAAATTACCCATGCGATTGACAGGACAACTTTTCTTGCATTCCTGACGACACTTCTTGGGCTTGCAACGATCTGTGTTGACGATGGCAATACGAGTTAAACGGTCACTCATTTCAGATCAGATGCTAAAAAATTAATTATAGTCAAATAAATAAGTATTAAAACAAATCTGAGTAATGCAAATAAAATAAAATCGAAATCCGAGACTCTTATTCACAATTTACCTAGTATATAGTTGGGATTTAGAAAGAGAGATATGATTGTTAGTAATCCAGATCTAAGAGAATGGGGAGGCATAATTTTTGGCCGTAGCTGATGATTAGGACTCCATGATTTTAATCGCACGAGTTCAAAAAGTTAATTTTATCTTGGAATTTATATTTACTTTTATAAAAAGAATGATGAGCCAAAGGGTGATTTCAAAAGACAATTAGCCACGTTTGTGCCTTGGGGCTAGGTCAGGTTCTTGATGATCAAGCTTTATCTAGATTTTGATTGATCTCATTTTCAGAACGCTTAAGTTCGAGCTCATCCAGAATTTGATTTCGATTTTGAAATCAAAGCTTGCTGTCTCGATTTTGCTATTGGGTGGCCCAAACTTTAATTGAAAGCCAACAAAACTAGTGACCAGATTGGGCTCACTATCTTCATCAAATATAAAGGCTACATCAAAGCCTACTTTTTTGAAGAGCTGTGATTAAAATCAGCGAACTCTACTTTATGTGCTTAATACGATGCAATAGTTTAACTTTCCTTTTGATTTCGCTTTATTCCCCCCCAACAAAACAGCTTATTACGTCAAGATAATTGATATCCGTTGCTTCGTCATCCCTGATTCTTTCAGTTTAGCCAAGCATTCTCTTACATGGATAGATTGAGGAATTTTCAAACTAAATCCTGCTCATAGAGCAACTCATTATTAAATGTAAGATTTAAACTTTTTTTTTACTTGTACCCTTTTTAGAATGCCTTGGAGTAACAATTTTAAGCTACTAAATCACTAACAGCTTATTATCTGGTGGACAAAACATACTCAACAAAATGCTTTTAGCCTAAGTGAACAAATTTAATATATATATCAGCTCTCCTTTCACTTTAAATTTTTATAATAAACATTATATTAAAGAATATCGCATAGCAATTCTTTCTTTCAAAAGTAAGTTAAAAATATGATGCAGCCCACCCAAAGTAAGCCCATCTAGATGGACTGCCCCAACATTTCTCGATTGCTGAAGTCTCCATCAGAATCACCCATGGCATGGGAACCTGGTATGACCAGTGGCATGAAGAAAATACAGAAAGGTGTGGGACAGCTTCAAAATGGACCTTTTGGCATGTTTCATATTGAAAGCCACTGTCTTCATGGTTACTGAAGAATTCAAAAACATAGTCCAAACAGGGGCTATTAAGGAACCAATAAGAGCATATAATGACCTACAACAACAGGCCTCACCTGATATGGGTTTTTGCAATCCCTCTATGCATATCAACCATTATGATGTAATTAAGCCACATATAATAGGATATGTGGCCCTTAAGAGCTGTACTGACCTTCAAAGCTTCTACTGGGAAATGAAAAGAGCAAAAAAATGCTCTTTGTAAGGCACAAAGGCAAAAATTGAAACACTCAGAAGCCAAGAAAAGTTGTATACAGAGCAGCAATTGTGCTAAATTCCTATCACTGAAACTCACTCTAGTTATCAGCATAGACCCAATCAGTTGACTCTCTCAAGTTGTTACAGTAGTTTTAAAAGCTATGGCAACAACCGAAATGAACTCAGATTTAAACGAAATCATTTCAGATTTAAACAAAATCCAACTAGCAGGTTAAAATATACACTCCGTTAACAGGGATTTTTGGCGCTAATAGGCGAAATGGGTCAACACAGCAATAAAGTACTTACACGCAAAGCGAAACCATTCAAAATGAAATCCAAAATACATGGATTCACAAACGAAATGGTGTGAGTTGGCTTTTGGTGTACATATGTTTACTATGTGAATCGGTGACAAAATACACCCACACATGGTGCGTCAAAACTCAATCCAAAAACAAAACACAATAGGAACTCAAACCACAAACAAGATCACTCACACAGTTTGTGCAATAGATTGTAATCAAGAATGATACCAAGGCATCTAAAATAAGACACAAGATCTGAAACATAAATTTTAAAAATATTGTGTTGGGTGCTTATATTTGGCATAAAATCCGGGAAAAAGGGTGGGAATTATTTTGGGTATTCAAAAATGGGCGTTGTAAACCAGAAACAACTAATTAAGAAATAAAAAATCTATAATTGGGATATTGGGTGGGAAAACCTCTAATTAAATATCCATATTCAGATAAAAGAAAAAATTAAAATTAGAGAGTAACTTAATTAAAATTTATTTAGTATTTTATTAAATTTTAAAATGGAAGGAACACAACACCAGAGTACCAATGCACCCGTTGTGCGCCGCGGTTGCGGTCGCCCCCGCGGGTCAAAGAATAGACTTAGTACAACACAAGTGCCTACTCAAGGAGGAGACAGGAGAGGAGAGTTCCATAGTGACGCTGCACTGACACAGCTGGTTCAAGGAGCACAAGCTGCTAGGGTGCGGAGCATAAACCCTCAGGTCCCAAAGCTGACCTGGAAGCCAACCAAGGTCACCACTACCAAAATGGTTAGAAACAAGGAGGTAGAACTTACTTTGTATGTGTTTGACGCTGTGTACCAGCAAGAGTCAGTCCTGTCAGCCATGCTGGAGAAGGTGAAGCCTGTACTTGATACTAGCTATGAGCCATACATAAGCAATGGCAATCAGGAGGACAATGAGGAGCCTGAGTTCTTTCAAACTGATGAGGGACAACTGGTGCGCAAGAAAGTTGCAGCCTTCTACAACAAGGTGCCTATGCCCTGTGCCTTGCCCAATGCCAATGAGTCAATCCCCACCGCTAAAAAGCCCGCTCAAAAGCGCATCCCCGACACCAAATGCATCATCCTGCTTAATCTAATGCGTGAATCAGGCAATTACAAGGCGGCTGCAGCCATTGTCAGGGTGGATCCCAAGTACGACTCAAAGACCTTCAACAAGTTCCTCAACACGGGTCGAGTCCTTGCCGCGGAGAAATCCTTGCGTGTGTTGACCATGCTCACAAAGGAGCACAAATGGGCAATCCGCCAGTGGATAACCCGAGATTGCCATCTTGAACTAGCAAATATACAGGCCATGGTCAAGTCCGCTTTTGGGGTTGAGGCCTCAATTTCCTTCTATTATCATTTGGTCAAGGGAATGCAATTTTCCTGGAAAAAACTCGGGGTATCCCCATACAATCGGAACAGCCCAGCCAATATTGAGACCCGGAGAAAATACGCAGAGGCGTATACTGCCCTAAAAGCCAAGGGGACAGTCAAATTTTACTACATCAACAAATCAGCATTTGCCTCGTCAATGCACAATGAGTATGGGTATGTCCCCAGAGGCTCCAATGACGGGATGGCTTGGCGTGCTGCAGTCCGCGCCACAGCCTATTTGATGGTGGCTCTCCTCGGTCCAAAGGGGGTTGAGCTCTACCAAATGATATTGGGATCTCACAATAGCCGGACCTTCCTATCATTCCTCTGATTGGTCCAGGAGCACCTGAGGCGCACAAGCCTGGGCTTCACCAACATACTTGTGCTGGACAATGTTGGTCTCCACAAGGTGGCAGATATTCTTGAAGAATTTCCATCAATTGACACGAGCATTGCAGTGGGCCCCCAGCAATTGGCCACAGCAAATATGCGCCTTCTCTTCCTCCCCGCCTATTTGCCCTTCCTAAATCCCATTGAGGAAGTTTTTGGGTGGCTCAAGAAAGTCATCAAGCAAGGGACCCCAACTGGGACAGAGGACCTATTTGATTTGCTGCAGGCCGGGATCCATACCCTCCCAGCTGAGACTGTGGCCAAATTCTATGGCCACGCTGATTTGTTTATCCCCGCGTGCCTTGCAAATCAGCCAATCAATTAAAGGCTTAGCTTATCCCACTTTTTTTATATATCCTCTAATTTACTAATCAAGATTCATTAACTAACATTTTATATTTAGATGTTTCCAAGCCCACAATCACATTCAGCAGCACCATCAATGAAGGTTAGTAATTTATTTATTCATAATCATTTTTATTATTGCATCCAAGGGTATCCCAAACGCTTGATAATGGATTAAGCAAACACATCAATATCATTTTTGGCAAATAAATATAAAAAGCAAACTAAAAAAAATAAATGTAAATCATACAAATTAGAAGTAGATTTTATTGACATATATTATATGCTTTTATTAAAACCTTCCCTGGAATTTATTTTGTAAGTAATGTTTGCTAAAATATTATTTTATAAAATTATTAATTATAATAAAAATAATCTAAAGGGTAAATATATTTATTGGTATAGAGAATATTTTAGGAGCGCCTATAATGGGTTCAGCGGTATGTACCCACCCCACAATGGAGGTGGCGCACAACCTCCACCGCCACACCGTGGACAGTGGATACACCCTGGTTAAAATACTCCCGCCTGCTGGTGAAAGGGAGGATGGTGAGGTGTGAGTGAAGCAGCAGCTTCTCAGGCAGGGCTGCAAACCCGTAGATTCCAGCCAGGACCAGGGCGTCCTGGATAATATGGTCAACTGAGTCATATCTGTGGGGGACCTTCTTCCCGTTGAGAGCAAGTCGGGCCTTGTTGATCCCCAGAAGGACCCTGTCCAGGTCCTCCATGCTGGCGCTCATTCCAAAGTAAAACAGGAACCCCAGGTAAACCACCAAGTGAAGCCTTTGCCCCGCAAAGGCTTCTGTGAACTCACACATCTTATTGTAGACCGCACTGATCTTCTTCTCATGCTTGGTTTTTCCAAAGGTAAGATCCATATCTTCTGGGACCCCCATCTCGTCGGCACTCCAGGCCAGCCTGAAGTCGGCCAGGAGGATTTTAGTCTTCTTCACAGCTGTTGCATCCGCAACAGCCAGTTTTTCTACCGCACGCCTGAAGGTCTCCAGCAAGTAGGACAGGGTGTGCTCCACCGGGAAGCAGAAGCAAGCAGCCGCATGGGCCCAGCCCATCTCTGGTATATTCTTGAATGGGAGCATTGCCAGGACGTCCCAAACAAGCTCAATGGAGTTTACACAGTAAACTCCACTGAGGGACACTGGGTCCAGGCGGACCAGTTGAGCATCCTTGTAGGCAGTAACTGCCCACCCGGATGCCCCCTCTTTATGTGTTAGCCCAGCCAATGCCTCCCTGGACATTGGGAATGCACCATGAATCCTATCTTCAAGCTCCTGCAAGACAGGGGGGACAGGAAAAGCTGCTTTGCCACGTGAGTGGCAAAATTTGAGTAGAAGGTGGGGGGGGGACAAAAGGAACCAGGACCTGGCGGAGTTTGCCACCAACATCTTCTAAAAAAAAGGTAAGTATTTATGAATTTTTATTAAATTTATTTTCTTAGGTTACCTTCTTGGGTTTCTTCTTTGCTGGCAGCTTCGGCAGGCTTTGCCATCCTTGGCGCAAGCAGCTGTGCAGCTGTGCAGGCGTCTCAGTGTCCTCCTTGCGGGCCCTCTTGGCAGGTTTGAGATGTGCATACATCTCAGGGTTGTCCGTCCAGACAGACGGCGCAGAAAGGGCGTAGGACTTGAATTGTAAGCCATCCACAACTGTCTTCTGGATGTTGAGTAGGCGCTCTATTGTCTTCTCAGGTGTGTCTGGTATTTTGGTCATGAGTGACTTGGCAGACACCTTTTTGATTTTGTCCCCTTCAAGGACGCAGACTTCACCTTTTCCTTGACCTTGCGGTCAATTTCTTTGATTTTGGCAATTGCCAAGTCAAGGTCTCTTAGAAGTTTTTCCAATTTGCTCATTGATTTTTTACTAACCCTTTCATATGTTTTTATAGCTTTCACCCCAATAAACTATATGTTATTTTGATACAATTGCCTCTTTGTTTATTCCTTTTTGTTTTCCCATTTACTACATTATCCCATCTTTTTACCCATTTTGTATATGTTTTACATACATCTCAATATGTGTCATTTGCTTTGTGTGGCATTGTTTCCCTGGTTACCATATTATTTTTGGCGCTTGACACAGCCCCTTGTGAAAACATTAACAATGATTTGGTGATCAGCTAAAATTGAATTAGAAAATTATAGTGTTAACTGTTTTTAGATAAAGTTGTGACTGATCCAAATTCAAAACCTTAATGATAAACTTTAAGCCAATCAGGAGCCAAGTGATAAAGTGATTGTTGTGACATAAAGGGTCATTCAATAATTCTTTGATGCATGTGCACTAATGAATATGATTGTCTGGATGTTTTGCCATTGTACGCCATTGCCGCTGTGGCAAGTTGCTGATGGACTAGTGTTAACTCAGCGGCTGAATTAACACTAGTCCATCAGCAACTTGCCACAGCGGCAATGGCGTACAATGGCAAAACATCCAGACAATCATATTCATTAGCGCACATGCATCAAAGAATTATTGAATGACCCTTTATGTCACAACAATCACTTTATCACTTGGCTCCTGATTGGCTTAAAGTTTATCATTAAGGTTTTGAATTTGAATCAGTTACAACTTTATCTAAAAACAGTTAACACTATAATTTTCTAATTCAAATTTAGCTGATCACCAAAGTGTTGTTAATGTTTTCACATGGGCTATGGTTTGGTGCTAAAAATAACTGTGTTCTGGATCTAGATACACACCATAGTAAATATATAATTTTATAGAAATAAGCTGAACATAAAGAATAAAACCAACTATAAACAAAGAGAACATGAACAATTGAAATTCAAAATAAAGATAATATAAATATAAAATGTTTGGTGACAGGGGGTTTATTGAGGCAGGGGGAGTGATGCCTAGGAGGCAGAATAACACAGGAAGGAAGACGTAGAGGCAGTGCTGGCCTGGGGGGTCTGGGATTAGGTGGGTTGGGCTTGCGGGTTAGGGGTGTTGGTGGTGGGGGTGGAGGCAGGAGGATTTTGCGTGATGGCTGCCATATACCGCTTGTTGTACTCCTCATTGGTCATTGGCTGGATGGGCTGATAAGTGGCAGTGGCCCAAGGTGGAAGGCGCTTATCCTTACGTGATTGGCTGCCCATGTTCACATGGAAAACCATTTGCGCAAACAAGTCAGCCACCATTTGGCAACAAAAGAGAAAATTGTGATCAAGGACCCCAAGATAGAGGTCGTTGAAAGCCTGAGGGCGGCGCTCCCGTAATGTGGATCCCATGTTAAAGAAGACAACATCTCCCAGATGGACGTTGGCATGGCCAGCAGGGTAGACTGAGGCCTGGTGCCCGCGTCCCTGGATGGCCTCAAGGGCAGTGGAGCTTCCCTCCATCTGGTGGCTCAAGAAAACCCGGTATTTGGAATTTGAGCCATCCCAGGAGTCGAGCAATCCACTGAGGATGTGGCCATACAAGTACCTATTGATGAAATCAGGGTTTGTCCAATAATAGACAAAACCCTTGGCTGACACAGCCAGAAATGCACCAATAAACGTCCCCTTCTTGACCTTCTTCCTTCCTGTTTGAGTGGCGGCTCTTCCTTGCTCACCAAAGTCATCAAAATCTAACGATAGCTTGTAGTAGGAGATGAAAATGACATCATCTGAAAGACTAGTCAAGCAATGGACCAGGGTTGATTCAATTGCATTGTCATATGGGGAATCCTCAGCGCCATCACATTGGTTGCCAGCAAAATTTGTAAGAACCCTAATTGAAGCCACCTTTCCGTGCATCCAGAGCTGCACCATGCACTCAGACACCCAAATGCCATGGTGAGCAAGTTGCTTCCAGACCTGGGTCAAGGGAAGCTTGGGGTCCCGCTGGAGGAGGTTGAGCATGATTGGGTATGCCTCAGTTATCTGGGACTCTTGGGCTTCTTGGCCGCCCCAATCCGATTCCCTCTGTTCATCATGCTGTTGAATTCCCGCATGACAGTAGCTTGGGTAAATTGCAATTGGTCAGCAATCTGATCCCAGGACAGACCCTGCAGGTTGAGAGCCACAATTTCCTGAAGAATTTGGGCGGTGATGATTCATTGCTTGGAGCGCTGGGCGGGGGGAGCTGAAGCCTGATTGGCTGAGGGAGGGGCAGGTTGGGTGATGGCGGGAAGTTGTTCCAAATTGAGGTTGCCATCCTGATTGGTTAGTTGGTGGGCAGCTTGTGCAGGGGTGGGTGTGGGAGCGGGGGCAGCACTAGACGCAAAGTGACTCTCAAACAAGTCAAAGCCATATGGGTCGGGGGACAGTAACAGGTCAGCTTCCTTGTTACCTGCCTCAAAGGCTTGGGTGTAAATGGGTGCCTCCACGTTCTGAGCCTCGCCTCCATTGAAGCTGGCTTGACTGCTGCTGGCTTGGCTGCTGGCGCGGTTGAAAATGTTGCTGTTGAAAACCATCTTGAACTAAAACCTAGGATAAAATCACTAAAAGTAGAAATTTTAAAAATTAATGATTTATTTTTATTGTAATCTCAAGTCCATATTTGGAAGGTTCTCAAAACCATTCCATACAAATCTGGAGCCATGAAAATGAATAAAATGCCTCTGTTTCTAAATTAGATAGCTGTTGATTGGCTGTTAAACTGTTATTTTTCTATTTTAGGCTGCTCATACTACACATCTTGTGTGAGTTCATTTTGTTTTGTGTTTGTGTAATCTCGCTTCTAGAGTACTCAGATTTTGTTTCATTTTGGTCCTTCTGTTGGTGTCTCATATGAATCCTGATTGGATTATAATATACTCCAGAATAGCATCCATCCATTTCACTTGTTGTGTCAGTTCATTTCATTTGTGGTTTGAACTACACCACTTGATGTTTGATATAATTTCGTATAATGGGCAAGTGAAATTTTGTTTTTGGTTTGACATTTCATTTATTAACTGACACTATTTAAATTATTTGAATCCTGAATCTCGCGCAACTTGGATTTCATTTAAATCTGAGTTCATTTTGGTTGTTGCCATAGCTTTTAAAACTACTGTACAGTAAAACGCTAAGTGATAGTGTCACAACTTTTATGATTACTTTCTCTTGGAAAAATTATTCCCCAAAAAATTCTCCAACTAATAATAATTGGGGGCACTCTTATCAGATGTCCATCTTGTATGAGGATCAAACATTTCAAATACTAAGCGTAACATTACCCAGACAAGCCCTGTGACTATCATGATCTACATGAACAGTATGTGGCTTTTCATGATAATATATAATCTTCTTTGTTCATACTATAAATTCAGAACCTAAAGGTAAAAATGCGGGATTGTCAAATTCTTTTGCATGAACTCACCAACTTAATGGAGTAATTTTCATCCCAGAACAACTTTCTTTTTTATATAAAAGGATGAAAAATATTCCATTAAGTTGGTGAGTTCATGCAAAAGAATTTGACAATCCTGCATTTTTACCTTTAGGTTCTGAATCTACAGTATTAAATAATATATAATTTTTTCTTGATTTCTCCCTTTATTTTTTATATTATACTTCTCAGAAGTATATACTTGACAAAAGGTATAGTACACCCTTAAAGAACCAGAAACTGATAAAGAACTGCTGCTGACCCCCTGACTATGACAGATTATTTAAAGGCTGTCCTTGATAAAAAATTAATGAAAGCAGGAGTTGCTCAGACCTCCCTAAATAATCTGGTCCTCCCTGTCTTTGCGCCAACTAGTTTTAGTAAACTAATCACACAAAACTTACCTTTCAGTGTCAATAGTTTCTGGCCCGCTGGGCACAATTTTTGAATTACAATGCCATCAAATCAAAGTCCAACACAGGTCCCCCAACTGTTGAAAGGTTCAACCTAGCCAATCAGAAGCATTGGAACCCCTTCCCCCTCCCAACTCAGATTCCTTAAAGCTTTCTCAACCCCCACTTTAGAAACTTTTTTATAATATCTTACTCACCATGAGCAATAAAAAGTTTTTTAAAAATGCTTGAATACTTGGATCTGCTGGTGTTGCAACTGAACCAGTAATAGCCCAGTAATTAGATTGGGGAAGACAACAGTCCAATAAAAAGATAAGAATAGGAATAAAATGTTTATTGGAAAATAATGTAATTGATATGCTATATTGGGGAGCCACAGACCTATCAGGGGGTGGCACTGTGGCAGGTTCAGTATAAGGTTTTGGGCAGGGAATATCTTAAGGGAGGGATCAGCGCGTCAAATTGGCATCACTCCTATTCAGGAGATAATGCCCACAACTTGACACTATCCAAAAGATCCTATATACTGTTAGATATTTTATGGGGTGTGAGAAAGGGGGACTAAACTAACTGAGTTTGGCTCCCATCTCAGGAAAAGATCCATCAGTATGCTACCCAGTGCAGCACTGGGATGACTGCTCAAACAAGAGTCTAAAGGGACAAGGTGGGGGTTACTGGAGAGAAATAGATGTTAGCAGCCATCAGAAGCATGTCCAACAGCAGCCAAGGGGTGCAGCTAGGGAGCAATACAGACAGCTGTGGGAAAAGTCAGTGACAGAAACTCCACTGAAAGCTATGGGTAAAGAAACTGGCTCCACTGGGGCAGGAGAATAGATGATCATCTCCTGGGTCAGGGAGAAGTCTTCCTCATCTGAAGCAAGGTTATGAATGAGAGCACTGCTAGAAACCAGAATGTCTTGATCTTTACCAGGGAAGTCATCCATGATATATAGAATACAGGAGGGGTTTTCTCTAGCATAGGCCACTGAAGCAGACAGGCACTGTCATACTGTAGGTTCAGAACCTAAAGATAAAAATGTGGGATTGTCAAATTGTTTTTGCGTGAACTCACCAACTTACTGGAATACTTTTCATCCTTTTATATAAAAAAGTAAGTTTTTCTGGGATGAAAATTACTCCATTAAGTTGGTGATTTCACGCAAAAACAATTTGACAATTCTGCATTTTTACCTTTAGGCTCTGAATTTAAAGTACGTTAGGGGAGGCAGTGCGCAGAAAAAGCAGGACTGTGAAAACCACGAACACCAAACATTTGAGTAAGGGGAGAATCATAATGATCTTTTCCTTCAAATTTGGGATACTTCCAGGGGGTTGCAACAAGTTCCAAACTTAAATGTGTGCTTCCTGGAGATGTGACAGAAATTGACAGATAGAAGGAAGAGGTCTCCAGGTGGTGGGGAATAACCACCCAAATCCACACAGAGTTGATGATTAACCATCACCAAAGCTTCAAATACTGTTTGGTAAAATTTCCAAAAGAAACACTGGGGTTTAATAAAATGATTAAACCCAGCTAAAAGAGTCCTAGATATATGGCTTGAGAAAAGATTAAAGTGTCTTCAGCATAGAACTCTGTACATTGAAAAGGCACAACTGTCTCAGTTTCAGATTCAGCAGGGAAGACACCAAGATTCTGAGGCATTGGAGTAACATTAGGGGAAACCAAAAACAAAGTACCCAAGGCAGGGCCCCATCTTCAAGTAATAATTTGACTTAAGATCAAGTTATACAGGATGTAGTGGAGTAAACCAACTACTGGATGCATTGTAAAAATAAAGTTAGACCAGGATAATATTTGGTTTATTGAGTAATTTAGGAAGGACTCAACTATTAAGAGTTGAACAGTGAAATTTTTCTAATATGTATCAAATTTTGACTAAGCAATACCACCTGGATCCACAGCTTCTATTCTGTCTGCATCATCTAAAGATTACCTTGTCCAGTATGCAAAAACCCTTGAGAAATTAATTTCTGTCAACTGTTGTGAATACCGCTATTCACCATGTGTCAATTTTGCCTTTGGTGGGCCATTTCAAAGATGAATCTCTCTCTTTTGCTTTTGCCTCTCAAAATGAGTTGATGACTGAATCAGGAAATACAATTGTTTGATTTCTTGACTCTGCGCATCTCACTTGCCCCACTCATGCTTGTGGCAAGTGATCCTACCATCCTGGTAGTGTTTTGTGGTATTCCTAACCACTATCAATTTCATTTCACATTCACCAATAAAAATTAAGTTCTATTCACATTTTTGTCTGTGTGTCATCCAGTACCTCTGCGCCTCTCTCTAGCCACAACTAGTAGAGATTATTCTTCCAGGGCTGCAAGATAATTGCATAGCCTTCTCTGTCATCTAACTGAGACTTAGTACAAATCCAATACTAAGGTTAGGATTTCCTGTTGTGTGTCTGTGCCGCGCCTCAGAACACAACAAAAATGGTGCTCACTACAGGAGCTGTAAGCCCCTTGGTTATCCCTTTTTCATTCACGCTTTCAGGTTCTTTGCCTCCGCCTATACAAGAGCCAACTTCACCTGAAATTATTAGCCCTCCTATTGAGGAAGATATTGCCAACCTGCCTATTATCCCTACTGTACTGAACCTCGGAAATGATCACCGCCTAGTTGCTTACCCCATGGGTACCCCTGACTTAGAACAAGTCATGGTGGTTGCCATGAATGCTTCTTTAAACATTCTTGACAAAAATTTATCTTCATTTAAAGAGGCAGAATTGTTTGCTCCCTTATTTGTTTCTGAATCTTCTAAAGGGAATGGGTTAGTATGTAATATCTGCTCTTTATTACCTTCTACTTTAATACCAGAAATGGCTTCTGAGCCATTGTTTTCAGCAACAAATTTCAAACCTGGGTCATTTTTTGACTTGGTTGAGATAGATTTATCTAAAAAAAACGTTAAGTCAACTCTAAACCAATCATTACCTTTTGAACTGGTCTCTAGCCAATCAATGGTCAACAACAATGATTTGAAATGTTTATGATCTACGCCCGGTGACGTTGGCACTAATGATGAAGCAGGTGACCTTCTGTGTCTGGTTTCAGGTCTTCTGGTGGCTGTTCCTTCTGTTGTGCCCGCCAATGCCACATCCTGGCCCTCCAGCTTCTGTGGGGTTAATTTTCTACCAGCCATGCCAGAGAATGAAGGGTTAAAGTAAGGAAAATATGGTACCTTGCTAAGAAAGAGTTTAAAAACCATAAGGAAATAATTTATAATCTTCAGCTTTGAAGATTCCAACTGCCAAATATCCATGTTATCTCCAACCTTCCCAAACTTCTTTTTCTATATTATTTCTGCTACCATGCTATAAAAAGCTGGTAAGCTCAATTTCAGTATTTTTTCAATCAATAAAGTCTACATTTCACCCAAGTGATTGTTTGCTAATCTTTTATTTGACTTAAACCTCTAAATTTCCAAAACCATGAAATTACCCAAGACTCTTCTTATGGAGTTGCTTGGGTATAAATGGTTACTCTGGATAGTATTAACTACAACGGTGTTCTCCAGTGTTTCCATAGGTTCACACGCTGATTTGGGTACAACACCAGAGTCTCAATTCCTTGACAGCTCCTGGCGTTGTGTGATCCTGGGCGTTTGGTATACCACAACTCCTCTCTTGAACAATCCACCTGCCTGGGAAGAAACCAAGATTTATGGTTCCACCACCCAGGTTACCAAGCCTCAAGTGTTCTGTCCATTGACTTTGGCCTTTTTATTGTGTTATCTAGGAGCGTACTTCTTCTTGGGGCGTTTTAATCCCCTGCTAGGCAGGTACCAACTCCTTGGAGAGTTATTCCATCTAGGGATGGTCTCCTTGCCTGTGGGATCCCTGGTGACGGGCTTGAATCCCTCTGCAATCATTCATCACTTAGGGAGTTTACTCCCTAGTGGGTGGGTGCCTGAAAGATTGATTGAACCCCTCTTTGAGGCCCTCTTTGGGACCTCAAGTCAGATCAAGACTTTAGAACTGGTGTATCAGCTGGGATTAGTAAAAACCTTGGCGCTGGTATTCATCACCACCATCTTGTGCATCACAGTCTATCTAGTGGCCGTACTACATAAACAACCTTCCTTGCCTAAATCTTGCAAAACCAGTCAGGTTCAAAAAGTAGTGCTGAACAGCATCTCAGTAGCTCAACCAGGGAACAAAGCTTCCAACGAGATCCTTATGCTCCTGGCCTTTTCCCAATCACTCTTTGAGACAGCTCCCAAGCAATTCTGTACCAACGCCCAGAAGGTCCATCACGTTGCTGAACAGCTTCAAGGAAAGGCCCGCCAGTGGTACACCAAGAGCATTCTCAAGGGAGATGAACTTTTACACAATTATCCTAACTTCTGTGAGCACCTTCTGTCCACTATTTTGCCTAAACTTTCTTCAGAGAAACTTCAGGACCAAATATCTAGCTTTTAGCAGGGTAAGATGGCAACTTCGAAATTCCTGGAGGAATTCACCCGGATCAAGAATGCTATTGGAATGGGCAATGAAGAAGCCTGTTATCTCTTACAGAAGAGACTCTCTCCTGAACTCAAGGGGTTCTTGGCTCATCACATCCTCCCAATCAACTACAATGACCTTGTACAAGAAATCTTACGCTGGGCTCCTCAGGTTAAGCAACTTCCTCCTTGGAAACCCACACCTTGCCAGATGCCGCTAACCAAGAAGAACAACCCTGACACCTTTCCTGCCAGACTTATACCCAAAGAGGGGAGAGGATATTGGCTTTCTGATACCAAACACAAACACCATATTGAAAAGGGTTGCTGCCTTTATTGAAGGAAGAAGGGCCACCAAGCTAAGGATTGCTTTGCTCTCAACTGTGTCCAGCAGACCCCTCAGCAGTTTTGGCAACCTCCAATCCAAATAAATCTGCCAATAAGTCTTACGCCTCTTTTCCTGTTACACTCAAAACTCTGCAAGGAAGTCTGGACACCTTTGCACTTCTTGACACAGGTGCCATGGGCAACTTCCTAGACCACACTATTTTGAAGTTACTACACATTGAAGACTATACTCTGTCTTTGGTCCTACTAGCCAATAAGTCTTCAATACACAACAATTGTATTGCTTGCCCCATCAAAACCTCCATAGCTGGATCTTCTTTCACCCTGGAATATTCCATCATCTGTGGGTTGGCCTGTCCTGTGATTATTGGCTACCCATGGTGTGAACAAGCCCAGATGAACATCAACTGGGACACACACCAAATTGAGTTTAAAAACCTTGGAATAAGCTTCTCAGTCCCAATTGGTCAGTACAATACACCTGGTCATACTAAGCTGGAATTCCTTTCTAGTTTAGGTCAGACCAAAGCCCATCAAAAGGGTTTGCTGCTGGTCAAATTGCTTCATTATGAGGGATTGTTTAGTGAAGCTAGCTGTAACAATTTACCATCCCACAAAACATCTGACCTCAGAATTGAGCTGATTCCTGGAAGTGTGCCAACTTGGGGCAAGCTTTATCCAACTAACCGAGCTCAGGGCATACCCTTGAAGGAATATCTGGACAAGAATTTGAATATGGGATTCATAAGCCACTCTAACTCATCCTGTTTATCTCCTATTTTCTTTGTTAAGAAATCAGATGGTACCCTTTGCCCGGTAGTGGACTACACTAAACTTAACTCTATCATCATCAAGAATTGAAACCCCCTTCCAGCCGCAGAAACATTGACAGATAAACTCACAGGCGCCCATATCTTCTCCAAACTTGATTTAAAAACGCCTACAACCAGATCCGCATAGCAGAAGGTGACAAATAGAAGACGGCAATTTGAACCCCCTTTGGCCTTTATGAATACTTAGCCATGCCGTTTGGCCTCAGTAATGCACTGGCTTCATTCCAAGGACTCATGAACAAGGTCCTATTCCCATTCCTGGATACTATTGTTGTGGTTTACCTGGACAATATATTGATTTACTCTCTGGATGAAGAAAGTCATATTAGGCATTTGGAGGAAGTCATGGAAGCTCTTACCAAGGCTAATCTGTTTTGTAAGTTGTCCAAGTGTGAGTTTTTTGCTTCTGAGATTGAATTCTTGGGATATTTCATTAAACCTGGTAGCTTTGCTATTGCTCCCTCTAAAGTTGAGGCAGTTTTGAATTGGCCAGTACCAACTTCTTGCACCAAGCTCCATGGATTTTTGGGGTTGACCAACTTCTGTTGTAAGTTCATAAAGGACTTCTCAGCTATTGCTCTTCCTTTGACCGCTCTCACTTCTAGTAAAGTCCCATTTGTTTGGTTGACTCTGGCCCAGGATGCCTTTGACACGCTCAAGCATGCTTTCACCTCAGCTCTGGTACTTTTGCGCCTGGACCCAGACCACCAATATTTTTTGGAAACTGACGCGTCCAACTATGCGTTGGGGGCGGTACTCCTCTAGCAATGGGAGGATGATGAATTCCACCCTGTGGCCTTCTACTTGTACAAGCTCTTGGATTGGAAACACAATTACCACGTGTATGAGAAGGAGCTTTATGCTATTGTAAATTCTTTGAAACACTGGAGAAGATACCTTGAGGGGAGCAAGTATCCTACAATCATCTGCACTGACCACAAGAACCTCTTGTATTTCACTGAGAAGCAAAATATTGTTCCTTGTCTGGACAGATGGGCTATCAATCTTTTTGGCTTATGACTTTGTAATAAAGTATACACCTGGTAAATTGAATGTAGTCCTGGACGCAATCAGCAGACAGGAAGATCTTAAGGACAATCCAGCCGCAGACCTTGATCACAATAACTGAGCGGTGTTATCTTCCTCCCAGTTCCTTTCCAGTATCATTGAGATATCTGCCTTCACTGCTCTTGACCAAGAGATTATGGAAGCCCAGATGGCCTTTTCCTTTCAGGAAGAACTCACCAGCATGCTTAAGAGAACTCCAAAAGCCATAATGATTAACAATCAGGGGATCTCTTATGTGAATGGGTCCTTAGTCATTCCTGAAGGTAACTTACAAACCAAAGCAGTTAGCCATATGCATGAAGGACAACTGGCAGGACATGGAGGCCTTATGAAAACCTTGAAGAGGTTAAGTAGACGGTATTGGTGGCCTGGCATGAAGAAGGACGTCCATGAATTCATCCTTTCTTGTGTAACTTATGGGAGGAACAAGCCAGGAAACTCCAAGCCTCAGGGTCTTCTTTGCCCACTTCCAATCCCAACACGTCCTTGGTCTTCCATATCTATGGACTTTATAGTCAATCTAACAGTCAGCAGCGGGAATTCTGGGGTTATGGTAGTGGTTGATTGCTTCACTAAATATGCCATTTTTATTCTGTTCTCATCCTGTACCGCTTAGGAAGTGGCCAATATGTTTTTTTCAAGAGTAGTGTGCAATCACGGCTTGCCCACTGACATCACTTCAGACAGAGGGGTTCAATTTACATCCCATTTTTGGAAAGCTCTTATGGAGCAAATCAACGTTAAGGTTAATTTATCCACCTCCTTTTACCCACAGACGGATGGACAAACCAAGCGAGTCAATCAGGTTCTGGAATAGTATCTTTGTCATTATGTTAACTCTTGTCAAGATAATTGGAGTTCCTTTTGCTATCTGGCTCAGTTATGCTACAATACCTCTTATCACAGCTCCATTGGAATGTCTCCCTTCTTTGCCAATTTTGGGTATGATTTGGAGAGTTTCCCCTCCACCATTTTGGAATCAAGGTATCCTCAGGCAGACAAGCTGGCAAATTGAATGAAGAAGATACACTCAGACCTGATTTTGTTCCTGACCAAGGCCCACAAGGAATACAAGCAATACACCAACAGCCACTGCTTGCCAGAGAAGGACTACACAGTGGGCTCCTATGTTTACCTGAACGCCTGCAATCTTAAGTTAAAGATACCTAGCAAGAAGCTAAATCCCAAGAAGGTTGGTCCACTCAAGGTTCTGGAGAAACTGTCTAGCTTGAACTACAGACTTGAGCTTCTGACCGGTTCTAGCGTACATGATGTCTTCCATGTAGATCTTCTGACTTCTTATGATGGGGTCCCAATAATCTTGAAGGAAGAAATCCTGATCCACAGATTGTCTCCAACACCTTTGAGTGGGAAGTAGAGGACATAATTGACTCCCGCCAGGTCAAAGGGAAATCACAATCCCTGGTCAAATGGAAGGACTATGAAGAGGAGTCCAACTCTTGGGAGCCTGAAGAGAACTTACAGCACTGTTCCAAGGTTCTTAAGAGTTTCCTTGCTAGGAGGGGTCTCCCCTTAGGTGGGGGTAGTGTCATGAATGCTTCTTTAAACATTCTTGACAACAATTTATCTTCATTTAAAGAGGCAGAATTGTTTGCTCCTTTATTTGTTTCTGAATCTTTTAAAGGGAATGGGTTAGTATGTAATATCTGCTCTTTATTACCTTCTACTTTAATACCAGAAATGGCTTCTGAGCCATTGTTTTCAGCAACAAATTTCAAACCTGGGTCATTTTTTGACTTGGTTGAGATAGATTTATCTAAAAAAAACGTTAATTCAACTCCAAACCAATCATTACCTTTTGAACTGGTCTCTAGCCAATCAATGGTCAACAACAATGATTTGAAACGTTTAGGATCTACGCCTGGTGACGTTGGCACTAATGATGAAGCGGGTGACCTTCTGTGTCTGGTTTCAGGTCTTCTGGTGGCTGTTCCTTCTGTTGTGCCCGCCAATGCCACATCCTGGCCCTCCAGCTTCTGTGGGGTTGAGTTTCTACCAGCCATGTCATAGAATGAAGGGGTAAAGTAAGGAAAATATGGTATCTTGCTAAGAAAAAGTTTAAAAACCATAAGGAAATAATTTATAATCTCCAGCTTTGAAGATTCCAACTGCCAAATATCCATGTTATCTCCAACCTTCCCAAACTTCTTTTTCTATATTATTTCTGCTACCATGCTATAAAAAGCTGGTAAGCTCAATTTCAGTATTTGTTCAATCAATAAAGTCTACATTTCACCCAAGTGATTGTTTGCTAATCTTTTATTTGACTTAAACCTCTAAATTTCCAAAACCATGAAATTACCCAAGACTCTTATTATGGAGTTGCTTGGGTATAAATGGTTACTCTGGATAGTATTAACTACAACAGTGTTCTCCAGTGTTTCCATAGGTTCACACGCTGATTTGGGTACAACACCAGAGTCTCAATTCCTTGACAGCTCCTGGCGTTGTGTGATCCTGGGCGTTTGGTATACCACAACTCCTCTCTTGAACAATCCACCTGCCTGGGAAGAAACCAAGATTTATGGTTCCACCACCCAGGTTACCAAGCCTCAAGTGTTCTGTCCATTGACTTTGGCCTTTTTATTGTGTTATCTAGGAGCGTACTTCTTCTTGGGGCGTTTTAATCCCCTGCTAGGCAGGTACCAACTCCTTGGAGAGTTATTCCATCTAGGGATGGTCTCCTTGCCTGTGGGATCCCTGATGACAGGCTTGAATCCCTTTGCAATCATTCACCACTTAGGGAGTTTACTTCCTAGTGGGTGGGTGCCTGACAGCGGTAGCCCTTGGGATAGCCTGTGAAGGAGACATCCCTTGCCTTCAGCTGCAGTTCAGTTGGGCTAAATACTACAAATTAATTGTGGGTCCTCAAATTCCACAGCATCTCCTCTCAGCAGCTGGCTCCGCTGAGCACTTGCTATTGTCATTTGTGCAGCCTGCCTTGGCCCACCATCAGATGGTGTTGGGGCTCAACATCCAAGAAATCTTGTCTCTACAAGCAGCAGTTACTCATCACTGGGACCAGTTTGCTGCCTACCAACAGTGGATTCATTCCCTGTTTTCCTTGGTATCTGACAATCAGCGCAACTCTGTTACCTCCAAGACCCATTTGGTTAATTCTATCAATAAAATGTGCCAGTCCATCCAAAAATATGTCAGGGATGTCTACATGAGTTTAATCAGCTAGAACAACCCTGACAAACTCAAGTCAATTAAACCTTGAACACTTATCTCTCCAACTTCAAACAACTTGTGCAGCAGCTCAATGCATTCAGCACGTATTCATTTGAGCAACTACACCAGGTAGCGAACTTTGCTGCTAACGGCCTTAATAAACTCAGTACAGTGTTTGGTCAAGAGAGAGCTGCCACTGCCGCTGCTATAGCCAAACTCCAGAGTCAAGTGAATAAATTATCTACGCCCAAGCCAGATGTTCTGCCCTCTCCCCCTTCTGATGACTTGGTGGATAGAGATCAGAAAATATGGGATGTTATTCAAGAGCTACGTACAACTACTTGCAGTCAAGGACGTCCTACTGAGGCTCCTCAACCTGACCCCCAGGTGCTTGAGTTGACTGCTCAAGTTGCTGAGCTACAGCAAGAACTTGCTGCCTTACGCAAGATGATGGCAACTGTTGCTAGTCCAGTTGGGGTTGTTGACAAAGATGGTTGCTGCCCTGGCTTACCAGGAGCCCCTCAAATCCAATGCACTAGGAAACTAATTGCCCTAGCTAATGAGGTGGATCATTTGAAGCGGGATCATACTGAGCTGGATAGAGATGTACAAGAGATGAGTGAATTGATTGACTCTGTGAACAACAGGTTCACCACTTGCCTCTCAGTGGGGCCATCCCTTACCTCTCAACTGGCTGAGCTCTCCACAGTTGTGACTTCTCAAGGGCAACACCTAGATGTTACTGAACAACAGACCACTCAAGCTATTCATACAGGTGCCCGCGCTGTTGAGACCCTGACTACCCTTGAAGAAAGTGTTTGTCAGCTGTGGGCTAGACAGCCCCCCTCTGAATCTGAAGCAAAATTTTCCCCGTGTATAAACGTACTTGATAGCAACAATGGTGGTCCAACTCCTGAAGCACACTTCAAGCCTACCTTTAAGCAAGTCTTTGATCCCAAAACCTCAACCATTGCAGCTTTCCTAACTATCTATGAAACTGCCATGAGACAAGCATCAGATGGGGTTAAGAAGGAACATATTTTGAACTGTCTACACCTGACTTGCCAGGAGGTGGTGGTGCCTGAACTACCCACCATTGAGACGTGGGAAGATATGAAGCAGCTTCTGATTGACAAGTTTGGTGGTGACCTTAGCCTGGAAGTAAAAAAGGACGCTTTTATGCACATTGCTTTCAAGCCTAAAGAGACACTAGCTGAGTTTGCAGACAGATTCTACATGGAAGGACAGCAACTGATAACAAGAAGACAATTGAAAGCCCATGAAGCTTACATGGCTTGCACTCAAGCCCTCAAAGTTAACCAGCTTCTGTGTCTTCACTTCAAAGCCCATAAAGCTATGCTTTCCTCTATGAAGAGCATAAATACACTGTTGCAGGACATGCACCTTACCCATTCTGGAGCAGTCATTAGGGAAAGTCAAGCTGCTTCTAACTCTGGTTTATCTTCCTGTGGTCCTTGCATTCTTACCATGAACTCACAAAATCCTCCTTTACGCCAAGGTTGCCACAACTGTGGTCAGATAGGTCACTATCCTCAAGTCTGCACCAACCCACGGGATAAAGGAGCTGATCCAAAAGAGCAGGCAGGAAAAGAGCAGTCAACCTAGAGGTAGAGACACTCTCTGTTGACAATTCTTCCCAGTCTCTTTCAATCCCTCCCTCTATATCTGACTCTGAGCCTGCTGATAATAAGGCTCCTCCTATCCTCCTATTGTTCCACAATATCTCTGACAACTCTGACCTGGATGACTCTGATACAGACAACGCCAATGCATATGGGTACTCTGTTCTGGCTGTTCCAAAAACCATTACAGTTCCCTATAAATTGCAATCAGGAAAGACCACAACTACCACTAAGTCTTTGCTTGAAGCCAAAGAAGTTGTCTCTTGCCCTTACCTCAATCAGGTCAAGAGGTCCCCCATGCTAGTGAAGTCGTCAGAAGAAGCTGCCAAGGTTGCTGATGCTGTCTTCAAGAATGTATCTGTTTCTCTCTCTCTACAAACTGTTTATAAGGAATTCCCAGGGTTAAGATGCATGATTGAGAAGTGGGATAAGGAACTAGCAGAGTCTCAAGATATCTTGGCTGTCCTTCCACCCTTTGGTTGCACTACCACTTGAGTAGAGATATCCATTCAAAAAGTGAAGATCAAGGCCGTCTTAGACACTGGCTCTCCAGTCAACGTTGTCTCCTCCAAACTTGTGAAGAAACTCAAACTTGCCCCTGACCTTAATTATCACCAGCCATATGACATGGCTGGACTGTCTATGACCCGCGCCATAGGGGCATACTCTGCTCTACCCATGCGGTTTAGAAAGCTTCTCCTAGCTGCGCCAGCAGTTGTCTTGGAAAAAGAGAGTTACAATCTCTTAGTTGGCACTCAGTTCCTTAGAGAATATAATGGGATAATCAACTTGAAAGATGGTTACCTCTCTATTCTGGGATACAAAGTCCCTCTGATCTTTGAAGAGCCAGTTAAAGTTCCCAGGAAGCGCCTGAAGACGTGCACTTTGGAATACCCCACTGTGGTTTTCACCCTCAAATATTGCACCCACTCTTCAAACATGAAATGTCCACCCATGGCTTATCCTGCGTCTGAGGGGATTCCTCTCCTAGCCACGTCTGCTGTCATCATCCCCCCTGGCTCCCAGGCCATCCTAGATTCCCAGATATCATATGAACTACCTGAACAAACCTTCTTGGAGTTGTACTCTCCCTCCTCATTAGGGCACAACAAACCTTATCTCTGTCCTGTAATCCTATATGTCTCCCATAAGAACCCTGTTCAATTGTTGGTAGCCAACCTGACTGCTCTCCCCATGACCGTGTCTAGGGGGCAGGTTGTTGGATATGGGTAGTTGTTGAGCGCTCCTGATGTCCTGTCTCTTCATCCCTTTGGCACGTTCCAAGATTTTAACCTACCCGAGGATGAACCCCAAGTTTATCCTTGTTCACTGCGCAAGACTTTCCACAGCTGTCCCTGGTTCAACAGAAAGAGGTGCTAGACTTGCTAGACCAATTTTCTGACATCTTTGCTAAGGATAGTACTAACTATGGGTTAGCCAAAGGCGTTATCCATCAGATTGATACTGGCAATGCCCCCCTTCTGTGATAAACCATATTGCTGCAGCCGCGTGGAAGACGCCCAGGTATCTAAAGAGCTCAAACAACTGTTGGACTCTGGGCTGCTGGCACCTTCCCAAAGTCCTTGGGCATCCCCGCTACTCATCTTAAAGAAGAAAGATGGAGGTCATTGTATTGTGATGGACTACCTCCAATTGAACTCTTTGACCAAGAAGGACTTGTACCCCTTGCTGCGTATTGATGATGCTCTCCAACGTCTTGGAGGCTCTGAGTTTTTCTCCGCAATGGATCTGGCATCTGGATACTGGCAAGTTGACCTATTGCCCAAGGATTGTCAAAAAGCCGCGCTCATTACATATGAAGGGCTGTTTTAGCCTACTTGCATGCCGCAGGGACTCTGCAATGCCCCGGCCACCTTCCAAAGGGCCATGGACTCCATCCTCTGCAACTTGAAGCTATCATGCGTCCTAGTATACTTAGATGATATAACAGTTTTCAGCGCTACCTTCACCAATAACCTGGCTCACCTCAAAGAGGTGTTCATATAGATTCAAGAAGCTGGCCTCAAACTAAAACCTTCCAAGTGTGCTTTCTTCAAATAGCGTCTTGAATTCTTGGGCCATGAAGTAACCCAGACAGGGATTCACTTTATGACTAAGAAGGTTGAAGCCATTGACAACATGCTTTTGCCCACCAACTTGCAAGAAGTACAAGTCTTCCTGGGGATGATGGGCTACTACAGACAGTTTATCCCTGACTTTGCCAATACTAGTGAACCTTTAGTCCAGCTATTATGTAATGTTCCTTTTGAATGGACCGCCAGTCAGCAGCAAGCCTTTGAAGCCCTTAAGAAAAACTCAAAGAGGCGCCAATCCTAGTGTATCCTGACTATGATAAGGAGCTTATTCTATACACTGATGCTAGCAATCTTGCTATTGGGGCTATTCTGGCCCAACTAGACAATGTGGGTGTAGACCATCCTGTGGCTTACACTTCCTGCGTGCTAAACAATCATGAGAAGAATTATAGTGTCACAGAGAAGGAGTGTCTTGCCGTGTTGCATGCAGTCAAACAGTTCCACCACTACGTGTATGGTACCCATTTCACAGTTGTCACTGACCACGCTTTGCTTAAATGGTTAAAACAACTTAAGGAGCCAGAAGGGCGCCTAGCTAGATGGGCCCTACGTCTGCAAGGTTACAGCTTCACTGTGCTCCATCACCCTAGGATTCAACATAAGAACACTGATGGGCTATCCAAAATGCCCATTCTTGCTTTACATCCTGTGGAGGCTGACTGGTTGTACAACCTGATTGTATACCCTTCTTCTTGGGAAAGCAAGACAGAAGAGGTCCAACTGGCCTTGTCCAAGTTATCCAAAGGTACCCTCATACGTGACAATCACCTCTTCAAGAAAGTACAAGATCAATATCTGCCTTATGTACGACCCAGTCTTTGCCTCTTGTTGGTTTTGCAAGCTCATGAAGAGACTGGGCATGGAGGCATCACCAAGACTTTTGACTGGCTTCAGAAGAATTACTTCTGGGAAAACTTTGCCTGCTGATCCTAGACGTCATAGTTAGTTGCCACAACTGCCAGCTGCAGAGGCCTTGAGCTGCTGCTCACAAATTCAAATTAGTTTATCCCTCAACATGCTTTTCATACTGTCACCATTGACGCCGTAGGTCCTCTCCCATGCTCACGTTCTGGGTGTTGCTTTATCCTGATTGCTGTTGATCACTTCAGCAAGTGGGTAGTGGCTAACCCTAAAAAGGACATCACGGCTAAGACAACTGCTGCCTTCCTGTTACAAGATGTTTTCTACCGCCATGGCTGTCCTCAAGTGTTGCTCTCAGATAATGGGACTAACTTCAACGCCAAGCTGGTAACCTCTGTTGTCAAAGCTTTGGGGTCTCACCAGTCTTTCTCTTCAACCTAAAACCCTTCTACCAATAGGGCAGTTGAGCTTGCAAATTCAACACTGGTCTTCATCATGAGGAAGCTCACCTACTCTGACGCTGCCAACTGGGAACTATACTTACCTGCTGCTCTCTTTGTGTATTGCCTTAGCAAACATTGTGTCACTAGGTACTCCCCTTTTGCTATGCTGTATGGTCAAGAGACTACTACCCCATTGCTCTTGGGGGCCCTCCTGCTTTCCTCTGATAAAGCCATGAATCTTGACAACCACATCAAGGATCTAGTCAACCAAATAATTGATATACAGGCCACTGCCTACACTTCTGCATACAAAACTAAGATGCTTGAGCTTTCTCCTGATAATGCTGGACACTCCCCCTTGCCTGAATTTGATGTTGGTGACCAGGTTCTTTACTACCAACACAGAGTGGGTGGGTGCGCGCATAAATTGTACACTCTGTGGATTGGCCCTTTGGAAGTGACCTTTAAACAAGGGTCTGAATATACTGTAAAGCTCCTCTCCAGTGATTGTCCCTTTGCTCAAGTGCATGTCAAATTCCTCTGCAAGTACCACCCTCTAAGGCCAATCTAGGGGAGGGCAATGTTATGAATACCGCTATTCACCATGTGTTGATTTTGCCTTTGGTGGGCCATTTCAAAGACAAATCTCTCTCTTTTGCTTTTTCCTCTCAAAATGAGTTGATGACTGAATCAGGAAATACAATTGTTTGATTTCTTGACTCTGCGCATCTCACTTACCCCACTCATGCTTGTGGCAAGTGATCCTACTGTCCTGGTAGTGTTTTGTGGTATCAACAACCACTATATATTCCTTTTCCTAATTCACCAATAAAAATTAAGTTCTATTCACATTTTTGTCTTTGTGTCTTCTGTACTTCTGCGCCTCTCTCTAGCCACGCCTAGTAGAGATTATTCATCCAGGGCTGCAAGATAATTGCATAGCCTTCCCTGTCATCTAACCAAGACTTAGTACAAATCCAATCCTAAGCTTAGGATTTCCTGTTGTGTGTCTGTGCCGCGTCTCAGAACACAACATCAACCATTGTGATAAATGAGGCTGTATTGAGTGACTCTCAGATAAAGTCTATTTACCAGTGTCAATTTTGTCAAAACAGCAGGCTCAAACCGCCAGCAAGGTTATGAGAAAGCAGGTTTGTGACCTGCAATCTAATTACCTGGCCACTCAAAGCCAGACTAGGAAGTCAACTCAAATTACCAAATCCAACAACACAAAAAAATGATGATGCCTTATGGTGGATACCTTGTTTTGGCGCTTGACTCATTACCAGGACCAAGTCACCCCCTTTACAATCTCACCATGTGATTAACACTATCATGTCCCTGTTATCCAAAATTCATAGTGACTATATAATACCTATCTCTCAATAAAGAATATTATCTAGTTTCTAAATATTTTCACCCTTGTAATTCTGCTAAAACAGCACAGTTACAACAACTTGCATGGGGTGATCAAATCAAGCGCTCTCTCTTGTTAGCATAACTCAATTTGAAGCAAAAGAGAATTTTTTTAGAGAATAGGATTCAATAATAAGTTTTAATTTAGAATTTTATTATGGCAAAATACAAAGGCAAAAGTAAACGGCAGACTTGAAGCCAAACAACCAGACAGTACGATACCTCCTCGGAGGAAGAAGTAACCCCAGACACTTGAGAGGAAAGCTTGGACACAGACCAAACAAACCAACCAACAGCCATGGAAACAGAAAACCCAACCAAAACCCAACAAGTAGAAGAAGAAAAGGTAAACATAGGAGAAACCAAACAGGTAAGTGAGGACCTGGTGGACAAACACCCCCCTCTCACCCTCAGAGACGTAAAGATGCCTTGACCAGCCCAGACAGACAAACACACAGCACATGTAGCAGCTGATCCAAAGGTAGGTCTGGCAGCCCACGCACAAAATCAAAAAGAACTCCAACCCAACTATACAAACCAACACACAAGATCTTAGAAGGTAATGGCATCCTCAAAGAGGACATCACCAAATGGTGTGACCTCTCGTTCTCAGTGGCAGCCATAATGAGATGGCACAAAGCAGGCTTCCTCCCAGAAGAAGCAAGTAGATGAGAAAATGAAGGGTTTTCATCTTATGCCGCTACCCACTGGAAAGAAGTTGAAATCTCCCTTGAATGGGCAACCATTATGCAAAATATGGGAATCTGCAATATGCAAGCTCTAGAATGGATGAAACTTTCCAAACACCAAGCGGAAGTTTCACAAGCTATCAAAGCCAAACTCCCCCTCAAAGCGGCTAAGGAATAAAACCAACACAGTTTCAACCTTTACAACGCTGCTGAGTATTTTTTAGCCTTTTTCCCAGTAAAGTACGCAAAGGAACTGAAAAAAATAAACCTCCCAGCAGATAAGTTAACAATTTTTTTGATATCTTTTCAAAGGAAGGCACAGTCCTGGAATGGGCAGCAAGTGGGATGCCAATTGACCTAGCCAAGTTGTGGAGAGCAATGGCGTCCAGCCCAAACAAAGAGGTGAAATGGGGCAACCTAGGCTTTGTACCCAAAGACACTTGTAGATGGGCATTTATAGGAATTAGCCCCACAGACGCTAGGACCCTTAAAGAAGCCAGATGGAACCCAGACAATGTCCATCTCTGGGGCCCTTTCAATAATTGGACGCCTGAGACAGCCACCAACTGGAAATCAAATGGATACACCCCAGATGAGATACTGGATGGGTCAAGGCCTCTTCATAGACAAAGCAAGAGCCTGGTAAAATGTGGGAGTTACAACACAACTACATAAGACCCTGGATAACCACAAGATCACCCTAGATCAATGGGAAATCTGGAGACATATAACATCTCTAGCAGACACAGCAATCAGGATCAAACAGGGTTTCACCCCGTCTACAGCTGAACAATGGATAAGTCAAAAGATAGCACTATCTGAAGCTACTTTCATAAAAGGTAAGCTCTTCCCTGAAGAAACAGCAGTGTGGCTCCAAGAGGGCATCAAGGTGGAACAGATCCTTATCTGGAAAAGCATGCTTCCAGACCCAGAAGCAGCAGGGACGTTCAGAAAGGCAGGGTTCACACCAGGAAAGGCAACAGAATGGTATGACATGGGAGCCACTGCAGAGGAAGCAACAGTATTTATAGATGGAGGGTGGAGCCCCATCACAGTAATAAACTGGCTCCACAGGAACCACCTGAAATATGAGGACATTAACAAGTACATACACAGTACAATTAGCCCAGATGCAGCTGTAACCTGGAAGTCCAAGAACTTCACGGCAACGGAAGCAATCCAATGGGCATTCATCCTAGTACACGTAGATCTTGCTAAAAGCCTCAAAGAGATGAAAATCCATGCATAAGATGTAAATGATTTCCTTTGTGATGGATATACTTTAGACAAGGCAGTTAAGTGGACGGTAAAGAAATTACCACTAAAATCTGCACCACCCCCCAAACAAACAACCAAGGATAGTAGATTATCATATAGTGATAGGGTAAAAAAAGGCATGGAAACAGAACTCAACAACTCTGGGTTCATTCCTTTTGAAGATTTCCTGAGGGAACATACAGCGCAAGGGAACCCGTTCAAGAACACCCCTCAATCACCCCTAACCAATGCTTTGAGAATTCATGTGAATAAACTCACAAAAGGATCAATAAAAAATGCAAAGACGCAATTTAAAAAACACTAGATAGCCAGTACCTAGTGTATAAACTTGACAACTACTGGTTGGCAACAGAAGGGTACCTGGGCGTAGGTTTTGAATCTCCTGAACTGAGAGACAAAGCACTCAATATGGAAATATACCATAATGGCAATCCCCTCAAGATAGAAACTACCTGCTATAATAAACAAAGAGCAAAATGGATGAATTTCTCCAACCTACCCACAAATAAGGAATATTTGTGGGTACAAGAAGCCCTGATAATGGGCCTTTCATACTACAGTGATATCCTCAAGGTCATGGTAGAAGGGTCAGATAGAGCCAAATGCATGAGACCAAAGGTAATACATATACTACTTGATACAGCCCCCATAGTGAAAAGCAGGGGAACCAGTCTCCCACGCTTCATTCAACTCCCAGGATGCGCTGATACAGTAACCTACGTTGAACCCAAGTTGGAATGCCCTGTGTGTAGGTTCTGCTACCAAATGGGTCACACATCATACATGTGCTCACACCAAAAAGGGGCTCACATAAGCAAAATAGACCAATACAAAGAGCACGGAGTTACCAGGGTAGGGAAGAAGACCTTTTTTTGCCCTAAACCAGTATGGTGGCTCCCCCCTGATGTTACAGATTTCCTTGATATGCAAGCAATTCAAAAAAGGGCATTCATCACGCAGAAGATAGAGCAAGAGTGGAAGCTCTGTCCAACTGCAGCAAGACCAACAACCATAAAGACCCATCTACACCGGTAACTGTACACATTGACAAAAAACCATCCCTTGCAGACCATACCATTCACCCAGACCCAGATGAGTGGAAAGAGGCAAACAAGCCTCCAAACAATCCTAAACCCAAGAAACCAAAATTGAACCCCTCTCCACCCAAGCCAAACCATCCTCAGCAGACCCAAACCCCGCCAACCATAAAAGTCCCTGAGCCAAAGGCAAGAGGGCGCCCCCAAAAATATAACCCAATCCCTATTCCTGGCAAAAACCATGGGATGGATACAGATTTTAACGCCACACAATTCCCATCATATAAAAAATTCAATCCCCCTAACCAACCTGCCCCTACGTCTAAACAAGGAATTCACAACAGCTTCTGGAACCCTCAAAACAAAACCACTAAACATCCTCATACCCGTGGGTTGGGTGATTGTTTATAATGTTTATAGGAACCACAAACGCGCGTAGAATGGGCAACTGGGCTACCCATGCAAGAAAAATGCACCATTATAAAAGACAAAATAACCTAGACATACTAATAATATCTGAAATCCAAGGATTTAACACAACTGAATACTCCCCCCTAGACCCCAACCCCCGAGCACACCCCTGTTCACGACAAGCAAACATGCAAGCCTTATGGGGCAAACATGTTACCGTAGTGGCCCTCTGCCCCCATATTGACCTGGAATTCATCAAATGCCTGGCCAATGAGAGAATCATCATAGCCAGAGCAACAGACACTAAAACACAACAATCCCTAAGGATAATTGGGGTATACATATCCCCTCAATTTGAGGAGAGCAAATCCCAATGGGAGACACTACAGCTTATTGAAATAACCAACAACACTGTCATGGCAGGCAATTTCAACACATGGACAGATAAGCTATGTGGCACATTCCCTGTACATGACAAGCTGCATCATAAAGGGGCCACTATGCTGCAATATATGGCACTGAAAGGCCTCATATTTACACTGGATGAAGACAAAGAGAGACCAGCATCCCTGATAAGATGGACTTTTGACATTGACAACACCCCCATGAAGGGAAGCAGACTGGACTACATTATAGTAGCTGGAGCCTTAGCTGAAATTACCTCCTGCTTGATTGTCATAACATCATTGGTAAGTGACCACATGATAGTGGTAGTTAGTATAACCAAAACAGAAAAAATAAAAAGTAAAAGAAGTTGGTCCATTATGCCAGCCACAATGAGAAACATCAAATGGATTAGATCCATGGAAAAAACTTTACCCACAATAATAGAAGATTTAAAGAAATCCAAGAAGGATCAGATGAAAAGATGGAAAAAGATTAAAGAAATCATAAAAAAGAACACAACTGATTTTGAAAAAAATGGAAAGCATCTTGATTCAAAAATAAAAGAATAATAGAAGATAAAATGAAAAAATTAAAAAATGAACAACCCAATGACAAAAACAAAAAGAAGATATGGTTTTCAGATTTCCAATCTATCACCAAGGAACTCCGGACCATTCAGAGGAAAGAAGAAGCAATCACACGCATTAACTCTACGTTCAAGTTTCAATGCCTCCTTGGGTCTACCACTAAAGGAGGAATGGCAGAATTGAAATTCTCCAAGCTACAAACCAACATTTTGGAATTGTACAATGAGGATGGCGTGCCTGTCTCTGACCCCCAAGGGATGGCGACAATCACATGTAACTTTTACAAAAACTTGTTTGCATCAAGTGTGAAAGACCATACCACAAAACAAGCTCTTTTTGAAATGGCCAAACCTTGCCTTAAAAGATGCTCCCTCCAAGAGGCATGCAAGCTTACAAAGCCAATTACCAAAGGGGAAGTCCTTTGGGCCCTGAAAGAGACCGCAAAAGGAAAATCCCCGGGCCCAGACGCCATACCTGTTGATGTGTATAAACATCTATTGGATGTACTGTGCAAAGAGATAGTTTCATTATTCAACCATTGTCTTGAGCAGGACGTCCAAATTCCAGGGGGTAACTTGGTAAATATATGTTTACTCTTCAAAAAAGGGGACCAGAAAACCCTTAAAAATTGGAGACCTATAAGCTTATCTAACACAGACTACAAACTATTAACACATATTCTGTCAGATTAACTTATGAAACTCACCCCAAAACTGATACACAGGTTCCAGAAAGGATTTATTAAAAGTAGATCCATCTGGGATAACATTGAAATGGTACATAATATCCTTGAACGCCCAGATATGAAACAGTAGGGAATTATTATGTTTCTAGACATGGAGAAGGCTTACAATAGAGTGGACTGGGCTTTCCTGAAGGACACTCTGCAATTAGTGGGCATTCTAGAAGCTTTATTCTCCTGGATTACCACACTCTACAAAGATATTTCAGCTTGCATCATCTTAAATGGCAAACTGACAGACCCAGTCACAGTAGGCCAAGGTTTGAGACAGGGAGATCCCATGTCCCCCATCTTATTCAATTTTGCATCTAACATAATATTGGCGGCCGCTGACAACACAATGGAAGGCATTAAACACCCAGGCCAGGAACCACTCAAGGCTAATGCTTTTGCGGACAATACAGTGTTTGGGCTGGCATCACAATGCAACCAAATGGCCTTCTCAAAAATCATAGAATTTTATGAGAAAGCTTCCAATGCAAAGGTGAACACAGGGAAAACCATTGTGATTAAGATAGGGAACAACCCCATGACCCCACCTGCAGGATACACAGTGGATGAAGAGGGTACAGTATTCCAACATTTAGGGGTGCTATTCTCAAAAAGTGGTTTAGCTTTACTTGAGAACAAATCAAAGATCATTGCTGACCTTGTAAACAGGATGGGCAAATGGAAACACAAACTCCTAAATATGGAGACACATATCCAAGCGCTAAACGTGTTCATATACTCAAAACTATGGTATCTGGCCCACCTGATCCCTTTTTCAAAGTTCTTTGAGAAAAAAGTCAATTCTGTAACACACTATTTCCTATGGGGAAAAGAATCAGCTGCACCTATCAAATTAGACTACCTCCAGACTCCAAAAAAAACAGGAGGAATGGGTTTTCTTCACGTAGCAGATAAAGCAAGACGGATCTGGTCAAAGGGTTTTCTAGCTGCAATAGAAGTAACCAAACTATCCCTAGCACTGGGAAGAGCCACCAACTGAATGCTATCTATGAAAGCCAAATCCCCTATCACATATAACTTATTAAGGTTATGGATACTAACCCACCCAGGACTCCAGGCACATAAGGAATCCTTGGCATTCTGGAAAGAATTGTGGCAAGCAACAAAGCAAGCACGGTGGAGCGTAAGACAAGCACCCTCTGAAAGAGGATTAACTGAAACAATATCTGATCTGGAGAACAAAATGGAAATAACTATAGACCAAGACATGAGGAACACAATATAATCCAAGATCCTCTTCAGGACATACCCAACCTTCTGGAACAACACCCAAACTGACTCCACTAACTTCGAGACCATCAGGAAAAGAATCCCCCCTATGGAACAACCAAAATTGATCCAAACATGGACCAGGGAAGGAAGAGACGTAGCAATTCCTTTGAGGGACCTGATTGAAGCAATGAACTCCAGATTAGTGAGTGCAACAAGGAGAGCAACAACATGGCAGGTGATGAATAGAGCATATAGGATTGACAAACAATGCGGCCCATCATACCCATACAAGGGATGCACCCTATGCGGGAATGCCACCGCTGGCATCTCACACAGATACTTCACCTGCCCAAAATTGAAAGCCATATGGAAAGAAATATATTCCAGCATGGAAATTCCTCACAAGATGTGGAACCATCCAAGCACCAATCTGTTCTTTCACAGATCCCTCCCAAAGGCCCCACCACAACTGAATGCCATCATGTTCCATGAAGCCATATGGCAGATTCACATTACATGGAAGGCCAAGGTGATCCGGAATCGCGATGGAACAGCCCTACTATCTTGCCTGGGCTTCAAATCCCAGGTAGATACAACTCTTGAACACATTTCAAAATTTGGAAAACTCATTCCCAGGGGAAAACAACAAATTGCAAACCTCACAAAACAAAAAAGTAACCTCTTTCACAACTATGAGACAGGTTGACTAGCTTTCAGCTGGTCTTTGGCTCCTAATTCTTACCAAGAATGAGCTGTTTTTAAAACAGGCACTCCCTGATGGATACCCCTAACCTCCCCCTAATAAAGCAATTTGATTGGTTTTAAAAAATGGGGTGATCAAATCAAGATGATGAATTGGGGCGGCAGTAACACATTTCTAATCAATGATATGATTTGAATTTGTCAACTCAGTCAACTTAGTTAACTGTTTGCCCATCTTCTGAGATTTGCAATTAGGACGGGTAATACCAGGAATTATGAAAACTACTGTGACAGGAGGGTGCCACAGACTAGAACTCAAGGATTGGGACTTACAGCAGAAAATGGGAGACAAAGAGTCCACACAAAGGTTTTTAAAGTTAAGAAAATTAAGTCTGAAGCTCACTTTTGCTTTGAATTCAAGTAAATTCAAATTTAAGTAATTTAATATATTGATTTTATAGTGAAAATTAAGTTTAACCCCATCTTTTTGAAAGTGTGAAGTGATGTTTGAGTTTGAACCTGCATGGTGGAGTGTATAAGATAAGTCTATGTAGTTAACATTAATGTTAATTCTAATAAATAGTCTGGAGATGCCCAGATGAGAGGAAAGACTCTAGAAGGTAAGGGGGAGACTAAAAACTTTTTTGCTAATTACTTTAGGTCAACTGTAGGCCCTCAAGTTTAAATTTGAGAACTTTATTAAGGTAACTTAAAGCTTTATTTGAAAATAGACAGGCAGGGACTGTGGTGATCCGCATGTGAGCAGTTTTGCAGGTGGGGCTGATGTTGGCCAAATAAAGAATATTCACTTGAGACAGGTAAATATTGGTTGTTTATTGATATATCTAGCAGGAGAAAACAAGGAGCAGTGGTGTTAGTGAAGGAATGGTGGTGCATTGGGTCTTGGTGCATGCTGTAAGATGGTAAGTAAGTGGTGACAATCAAGGAGAGTAAGCATGCAGGTGGTCAACTTTACCTAGGATGGAGGGGTAAAATTTCTCCTCATTATTTCCAAGTAGCTTTGAGGAGGTCTTGAAGCTACTAGGAACAATTTTATATGCCCAGAACCATCATTGAGGTGGCTGTCTATAGAAACAGCAGTAGAAATTGATTATTTGGAAATTTCTGGAAAGTAAAGTTGGTTACTTTGCAACTGAAAGCTCAAACTAAACACTTGTGTGAGTAAAAACAGTGGCAAGACATGATGAGTGTCTGATGCTGCTGGTCTAAAGTGTAATACACTGATGTAGGTCCAGTCTAAGTTGATTCTCTTGTGGAGCCTTATTGCCTGAGCCTGAGGTGCTTACTGATTGAGACTAGCAGGGTAGATGGAATACAATTGTGGGAAGCAGAAGCAAGAAGGAGTAGAAGGACTAGGCAAATATTATCAGAAGAGGCTGGAAACAAAGAAAAATAAGAAGTACTAAGAGAAAATATTTAAAGAGACAGTTAAAAGATGGAAATAAAGAGATAAGAATATTAAAAGAAACATAAAAGAGTTGAAAATAAATGAATAATGATGGGAATAATAAAAGAAAGAAAAATTAAATAATAAATATAAATATTTATTAAGAGATTGATTTAGTGAAAGGCAGAAGGAGCAGACGGTAACAGCACAGAGAAACTTCAAGAACAAGGGCTGGAATTTTGCTAGAGTGTAAAGAGGGGTGTAAACAGAGCGGCAGGCGAGTTCAAGTTTTGCCAAAGAGCAAGAAATGTGGGAAAACACAGAGAAATGCTGAAGAAATGAAGGTGAAAAAGCAACTAAGTAAAACACAGGGAAAAACATTTGAATGGACACAAAAAACTGTGTCAGAGATTACAGGAGAACCGTTTGAGACACAGAGCCATGGGTTTTCCTGAGCAAGAGGACAGCAGGTTCAAACCAGGGTCAGGAGAGGGTCATCTGGAGAAATGTTTCAGAGAAACATGCCAATACATACGCTTGATTGACTGCGGGCCAAAGCTTGTTTTACCAATGTTTTTAATTGGTTAAACTAAAGAAAAAACCTAAAAAATAAGGGGTTTGACAGGGAAAAGTCATCTCTGATTGGCTGAGGTAAATCCTAAGGTTTAATTTATTATATAGAAAAAAACCAAATAGTTTAAGCTTGAAAAAGAAGAGGTCCAGAAGAGAAAATAGGCTGAAACAAGGAACTATTTAAGGAGAGACATACTGAAACAAAGATGAGAGACAGTCTAGATCAAAGCTAGAAGCCAGGCAAGGAGTGCAAGACATAGGAAAAGAAGCCCAAGACATCAGGAAAGGAGTACAGAACCAAGAGCAAGAAAGTGCAAGGCAGGAATTACAGGAAAGCAGAGCACATAGATACATAAAATTAACCCAATACATGGTGAAAGGAGTCCAAGACATGATACAAGGAGCCCAAAACCAATTACAAGGAGCCCAAGATTTGGCAACCCAAAAATAATCCTCCAAAACAGACTATAATAAAGAAGGTTTCTAAGGGAATCTTTCTTCTGATGTAAATAAAAGTCAATCTTGACCCCTAGTCTCCCTTCTTGTGACATAGGAATTTCCTTATGATAATGATTGTGGAGCTGATTAAGAGAATCAGAAGAGGCAGGGATTTATTCTGTTCACTCATAGAAAATGCCTGGCTGGGAAATAAGTAACACAGTGCCCATAACCTTGAGATCCAGGATATTGTTGTACTTAAAGTTATTGTGCAAAACAGCACCCTAGATGATGAAGCTGCTTTGATAGCACATACATTGCTATAAAATATGTTTCCCCCTATTTATCAATTACCAATAATGATTAGGTGGCATGTCAAGTCCCTTTCAGAGTGTTTAGATAAATCACTTTTGTCTTTCCCATAGAACAAGTATCCCTTAGGATGACAACCCCAACCCAGATGGTCCCTGGCTTTGACCCAGGACACACTTGGTGACCTCCTAGGAGCAAGAGCACCACAGGGACTTTTGGAAAACCTGCTTGAATTTTAAGGGCGGTTTGAAGGCATTGGAGCCACCAGGAGCAGGGGAGCCTCCTGGTTGGTTGGGGGAGAATTTTTTGCATCCCAGGGCCAGGGGGGTTGGAGGGTTTAGCATTAATTTCTGTGGCCAGGTCTGATTGGCTGGGGATTATTGGTTGGGAAGTGGGATTCAACTCCAAGAATTCTGAGCCAGAAGGGCTATATGATGTGACCAATTTCAATTGGCTGACACTTTTTGTTTTAAATGGGGGAAACAAAGACAGCAAATAATTCAAATTAGTCAGGGTTTCTTCCCAAGTTGAACACAAAAGTTGGGTACCAATAGGCGCTGTTTGAGAAGGGTACACCAGGAAAAATCTCTCATCAATTGTATGTGCTAAATTTCCCAGAGAATCCAGGGATTTGGATGGTCTTTGGGAGGATATTTTGGTTTGTAGAGAAAAAATGGCAACAGTGGCCATGTCAACACTATAGTAAAGTGACAACCCGGGTTTTAATAATGTTGTCTTCTGGATGTCAACACTTTTTTAAATAACAGCACACTTTACCCTGAAAATTTTTAATATAAAAAATATTTCTAAAAAGATTATTAAACTAAAACAATTCCAGAGAGTTCAAAAATGCAATAAAATACCATAATTAATAAGAATAAAGAGATATCAGCAAGCATTTTTCAATTTACTATGTAAATTACACTCTTTATTATAAAATTATTTTTTATTCCCATAAAAATTAAAACTCCAATGAACAAGAAATAAATTTAAACACAATATCATAAGTTATACAAAATATAAAAAAATCTACATTTAATTTATTTTACTTTATATAAGCACAACTGAAAATATCTCATACTTTAAAGATAAATTAACAAAATATAAGATATTTCTTACAAAACCACATTGAAACTGTATCTGAAACTTTTATTTATATCTAAAAAAATTAGTACAATCCAAATAAATAAATATTTAAATTAAAAAGTAAAAAGGATCCAGGAAAAGCAAAGCAAAGTTTACTTGGCCAATTGAACCCACCAACAAAAGCAGTTCCAACATTTTCAAGGTATTTTTTTTATTTCCACCACCTTTTATTTTTTCTTTGCCATTTTTGAACGTCTTCTTGGTAGTCCTGCTCCTTGGACTTTCTCTTTTTGAGAGCCACCTGGTTGGCCAAGTCCTGGAGCTTGGAGACATTCTTTGCTTGCACCTCTTGCAGCTTCAGGAAAAAATTTTCAACCTTGGGGTTTGCCACAAACTTTGTCTTCAGGTGTTTATGCCACACTTCCAAGCTTGACATCATCTTCATCTCCCCATTGATGCAGGCTCTCTGAAAGTTCCAAGGGGCAGTGGTCCCACTCTTTCCTCTCCAGGAAGTCACCTTCTTTCCAACCCACTGCTTCTCAAAGTAATCAAGGTAGCCCTTGAAAATGGTGGAGTGCTTTTTGATATAAGCATCCTCCAAAAGGGCTTCAAAGCCAAGCCCAGTATGCTCTGGCTGCACAAAAGCCAAGGCAGCAAACTGGGTCATAGCAAAGTGGCACTTTCTCTTTATCATCATTGAGATACTTCTCAAAGAGCTCCTTCTTGCTCTTGAGCTGTTTGATGAGGGCCTGCCTGAAAAGGAAGAAGCAGCCCTATACTTCTTCATTGAAGGTAGTCTCAAAGGCTCTGAACTGAGCAAGCTCAAAGTCCATTATAATAATCTTTGGCCCAAGTGAGCGCGCATGAGCTAGCTGCTCAGCAGCCTGGACAGACCCATTCTTCTCAACAGAGGAAGAGTTTGCTCTGGTGGCGTGGGTGTGAGGGGGGAGCTTGTTGATGGGAAGAGAGCTTAAAGCACCCCAGACAAATTTGAAGGCTCTGGAGTAGACCTATGTCTTGGCACCAGGAAGGAGAAAGAAAAAAAGGGGGATAAGCTGGGTGTCAAACTGCCCATCCAGGACCCAAAGCTGCTTGAAAAGGGTGGGGCAGGTTGCAAATGTGCCATTGCACAGCCAGGTGGTATCAGTGTTGAGCTTCTCCAGGTTTTGGGTTGTAGCATAGGCAATGATCCTATCCTCCACTTCCTGCCCATTGCCATGAAGCAGGAACATCTCACCATCCTTAGTTTTTTGAGGGCACCTGTGAGGACCAGGTCTTTGATGGTAGTAGCACTCTTGACCAGGGGGTTGAGAAATTGAAGAATATCACTAACAAACTTCACTAACTGGCTATGGGTTGGCACCCTCTTCAGATTGATGGGGGAGAGGTGCTTACAGGAAAGCACGGCCAGCTGGGTAGGGGAAAGGTTCTTGGAGATGGGCATGACCTGCACCAGATACCACTTCAGGAGACAAGTGATGGTGGTATTGGGCATTATGCAAGTATGTTTGCCCTTGATAGTTTATACCTTGTTACAATGCTCAGTGTTGAGCCACACTTGGCACAAGTGGTCCTCACAGGAGTAATGCCAGCTCTTGAAGCCTCAGTTGGCATTGTTTCAGGAAAAGATGTATCCATTGGCTGCCATGGCCGGTCCATCCTTCATAACCATGATTGGGAAGTATTTGGGCAAGGAGGAAGAAACCATGAACTTTCCATTGGTATTGCAGATATTATGGGCCGCAAGAAGGTCCCAAGGGCCAGCAGGAGCATGAAAAAGTCAGGGAAGTAATCAGGACGGGGCTTTGAGTCATCCCCAGATGAGCTAGAATGAGGAGAGCTTGGTGATTGGGGAGAAGAAGGGGGCTTTTTGTGATGCTCCTTGTGTCTGGGAGACTCATCCTTGTGTGGCGTCTTTTGGGCCTGGCACTGCTTCTTAGTAGGCTCCTCATCTGAAGCCAAGTTCTAGAAACTTTGGTCCATAAGGGTACCATCATATTTCTCCCCCCAGTGGAGTGAGCTGGGCTCTTATTGGGGGAAGGGTCAGGGGAGGGCTTTGGCAAGGGCTTGGAGGCAGTCTTTTTGGATGATAAAGCCTTTTGCTTGGGGGCCTTGGAGGGATGTTTGGTACCCTTTTGTTGCTTTGAAGTATTATTGTCCCAAAATAATAAGTAACAAATTCTGAGACAAAGCTTGGTATTTAAAAATAAAAAAAATAACTACAAGAATCACCATATCAAAACTTTATACTTATAATACTTTTAGTGAAATTTAAAATATGAAAAACATTGTAAAAGTTTTATTTTATTAGAGTTTTAAATAACAAGTTAAAAGTTAAAAAAATATGCAAAAGAAGTAGCTTAGATATAAATTTTATTTTAAAAATTAAATAACATGAAATAAAAAAGTTAAAAATACAACATTTTAAAATTTCATATGTTTTTATTATGTAAAACATAAAGTTTCATATGTGAGAAGTGAAAAGCGTTGACATTATGAATGATGATTAGTAAAAAATCTGAATCCCTGCTGAAAATTAGAAAAAATGTAGACATTTTCAGAGACAACATTGGCACTGTCAACATTTTATTAAAAATTCACTATGTTTTTTCATAGTACACTTAATTAAATTTAAGCAAACAAGCAAATATTAACCGTTTTCTGTGTATTTTTGCTCACATAATAAAATTAAAAAAAAACATATAAAAATAAGTCAAAAAATAATCAAAGGTAAGTATTTATTAAAAATAATATTTTGGGGGTGAGAATATGATATTTTACCATTGTGCTTATGTGAAGTTCTTAAGAAATTGTTATTAGATATCAAAAAGGTAAAGTGTCAACTTCACCACTTACAACATTCTTTATATGAGGTGGCATATTAATCTAGGCTTAATTGTGTCACTCTAATTTGCTTAACTTCACCCCAGGGGATGATCATGAGCAAATAAACAACATTTACAAGTGTTGACATTATTTTTAATAATAAATTCTATAGTAACTTACATAGTAACTCACGCTAAAATTATTGGATTGCTGTTAGTCACCAATCCACTTAATATATTAAAGACAGAATAAGTACCACAAATAAATTTATAATATAAACATTTCAACAGTCAACTATATGCACAATATATTTTTCAATATATTAATTCAATAAAAAATATTTTTAAGTCCACACTTAATTTTTTTACTGTAGATGCTTTAGTTTTGTTATTAAAAATAAGTTTGGCTTAAAAAGTGTTAACATTGACACTTTTACATTATGAAAACAAATTAACAAATAAAATAATTTTTTACTAGTAAACATAAAGGTAAATTGGATTAAATCCAGATTTTAATTAAGCTTTATATTAAATTGTGTCAAAATGGCCACAATTTTGTTGTGTTTTCTGGGTTTGCACCCCTGAACGCTTTAAAAAATGGGAATTAAGCTAGCACAACTAGCAAGAAACATAATAGTTTTCAATTTTGGAGTCAACAGTAGCCATTTCAACAAAGTGTTGACATGGTCACTGTTGATATGAGCGCTGTTACCAGAAAATAGCCCTTTCCAAAGCCAAAAGAGGGAGTAAATTTACATGGGGCGTCTTTTTGAACTCCCCTGTGTATTTTGAGATATGTTAGTGGGCAGTGAAGTAATCTCAGTTGCAATATTGGTCTTTGTTTAAAAAATTTGCCAGGTTGCTGTGAGAGCAGCCATCAACTCTTTTGCTGTGCCCTGGCTGTGACAAAAATGCAGGATAGTATAAAGCAATATCTAAGTGGTGTGAGATAAACACCCAAATTCACATAGAGTAAATGAATAACCACCAGAATGGCTTCAGATATCTTTTAGTGAAATTTCCAAAAAAAGACACTGGGGTTTAATAAAAAATTAATTCCAACCAGAGTAACCTCAGATAAATAGCCTGAAATAAAATCAATGAGTCTTCAGAATAAAACCTGGGTCATTGAGAGCTGACAAGGGTTTCAGTTTAAATTTCAACAATGAAGACCCCAACATTAGGAGGCATTGGGGTAATATTGGGCAGACCAGAAAGATTAGTACTTGGGACAATACCCCATCTTCCTGTTACAATTTGATTGATCATCAGACTATAAGTGATATGATGAAGTAGGTCAACTACCAGATGCATTGGAAACAAGTTAAAATTGAGCATATATATTTTAGTTTTATTTGTTAATTTAGGAGGAATCAACTCTTAGGAGTTGAAAAATAGGAAAATTTCAATATGTACCAAAACTATTGACTCAGCAATTAAGCCTGAATTCACAACTCCTAACCTGTTTTGTTATTGTAGTGTGTAACTTGTCCAGTATATGAAGAACCCTTGAGTGATTATTTCTGATGACTCTTCTGATAAATGAGGGCATATCTAGTAACTTTTAGATTATGTCAATTTATTAGCGTCAACTTGGCACATAGATTTGAATCCTGCAGATTAACTGGAGCAGCTATAACCTATTTCTGATTGATAGTTTGGTTTAAATCCTTCAACTCTGACAATTTATTGTAATGATTTCCATAATTTTACTGTTTCCTAACTAGGAAAGTTTATGCCTGGCATTATATAAACTACTGGACACTGGTCTGCTATTTATTTAGGTTCTAATTTTAGCTATTATTCTCATTTCTCTCTGAAAATTATTTTCATGGCTTCAAATTTTAACTTTCATCTTCTGATTTATCACTAGAGGGTCCCAAATTTTAAGCCTTCTTCTTAATTCAGCCTGCTTCTACTTAAAAAGCTCACAATTTGTTTAATTTATCCTCATTGTTTCTCCTTAAACAGTGCAGCTTGTCACTTGACCATAAAAATATCAGAAAGATGAAATTCTGCATGGCCTGGTATATATATAGAGCACTATAATCCCACCTCTTGGATGGCATCATTTGCCTTCTTGCTTTCTTCTATTTGATGGCTCAGATAGACTCTATGGCTGGCTCCTGTTAACTCTAATATCTTCAGCATGAGCTCTATGGCAGACTTGTATTCATTCCTGCTGAAATAATTAGCTGAAGTCTAATAAAATATATTCCCTCTTGGGGAAAATGCCAAAAACATCCCAAAAAATTAGCCTGTGGCTGTTTTTTGCCATTTGCATTATAGTGGCCTTTTTTGGGGCCATAATCCTGGCAAGTTACAACCAGCTTTTAATAGGCAATAAAAAATATGACATCATTCATTGATGTGAGTAGTTGTATAGACATTGTCACTGATTCTGGATTCTACAGTGTATTTTTGGACTCAACCCATTCATCCCCACAATGATTAGAGAATAATTTTACTGGGATGACAACTCCATGCATTCACACTTGAACCGTCTGCTTGGAGATCTAAATGCCATGGTGGCCCAAAATTATATCCAGTCTGAGTGAGTTTGATGTCAGAGCCGTGTTTTAATAGTAACAGCATGATAGGATAAGCCTCTGTACACTGGGATGTCTTTTTAGAATATACAGGCTTCACCATGAGAGTGTTTTCTTGATCTTGTACCCCATTGCTATATCTTTCATGACAATTACCTGAGTGAACTCAAAGAACTCAGTAATTATATAAAAGTCTAGCCCTTGTATGTTCAAGGCCATAATATCCTGGACAATCTCATTGGGTACAGTTTAAGCCTTTCTTTGATGAAATCATTGATTCTGCTTTCTGAGAAGTGGCAGATTCTGATTGGGTGGATTCATCTGGTAAAATGAGGGTATCATAGGCCAAAGATGGATGTCACAGCTTATACCAGAGTCTGGCTGGACTCCCACAGGAGAGGTAGGCCAGGCCTGAAAGGTCATGTACACAATAGGTGCAATCTTGACAAGATAGTTTACAGAAGTGGCCAAGGAATTCCAACTTATAGTGTGGGGCACAACCTGATTGGCTAGTCCCAACACTGTAATGTAGACAATTCCTAGTTTGCTGAAATCTTGGGCAGGAAGGGCATCTGGCAGGGGAGGAGTGGCTGATATCTCCTTCATAATTGTTGAAATCTAGTCTCTATAACAGCCAGGAGGGAGACCCAAGTAGTGGGGGTGATAAAACTCCAAGTCAAGGGCACAAGCTGGCATAACCAAGGGAATGTGAGCAGGACCAGGAGGGTAGAGGGTGTAAGAATATTGTTGTTGATTCACATAGAGATGAAAAAATAATTATTATATTGGTGCAAAAATAAACAATTCCTGCAATTAAATAATGGGTCCTGGGCATAAAGATGTTTATTATTATGATGTCAACAGTGAGAAAGGTTTCTCTTCCTCACTACTTATACTTACTGGGAATAAATTAGTCTTTTGTGCACCTGAGAGGTCTGGTGACATTATCTTCAGTAGTACTTGCAATTTTCTTGGGAAATTGCGTGCTGGGGCCTAGAGATGGGTGCACATTGGCTGCTTCTTCATAATGATAGGTTTGGCTGCAGCATGCCAAGGTGTCACAGCTATTAATAAAACCTGTAAGGAATTGATTTCCTGATTGCTTGATCAAGCAATTGTTGATACAGGTTTCTATTTCCCAATATAAAGGAGACCCAATTTTGTGGTTAATGTCAATTCCAGGGGTTTGCGGCATGCAGGCCTTGCAAACCCCTGGTCATTTACAGTTAAAAAGGGGGTTTCCTCTGGAAAGGCAATTGGTAATTGTTTTCATGCAGTTTTTTGTTCTGTATTCAGGCAGTTTAGATGATTGTCTTGGAAATTCTAGGCCCTGCCAGCGGATTAGTTCCAACATATTCTTGGGCAACAGTGACAAAATTGACTGTAGAAATGCAAAAGTGAGAATTCAAAAGTGAGAATATAAAAGTGGCCAAGTCAGCAATTTTAAAATTTCAAAATTAAATTAAAACAACTTGTTTGGAATTAAAATTATTATGGCCATATAAACTACTTTTTATCTATCCTCTCAACTAAAAAAGTCAAGGAAAAGTAGTTACTTTATTATAAAAAGCCATTTGAAAATTGTTGACTTGGCCACTTTTAGATTCTTGCTTTTGAATTATCACTTTTGCATTCCTACAGTTGATTTTGCCACTGTTGCCTATTCTTTTACATGAGCTTGGTGATTTCTTGATAAGTAGTGGTTGCTATGTGGTGTCTTAACAACAAGATGAAGGTTTTAATGACAGGAACATGCAGCTTTTTGTAAATCCAGCCCTTCTAGCCTTTCTGGGTAGGTCTTGGTGAGTTGCTTGCTTAACAAGAATAGGAACAGATTTATTTACAATTTGTTATCACTGATAAGATGTCATTAAGTCTTTAGCTACCCAGTGAAGGTAGCAAATAAGAGTGGACAAATGTATATAAAGTAGGTAACCATGTAAAAGTATATGTTTATTGGGGGAAAAAGGAAGTTATATACATCTTTGGCTGCAAAATGAAAGCAAATGTGTTATCAGCACCTAAATCATTGTTGGGAACATACTGTCATGTTCAGGAAATTAGAGTGAGGCCTACATCCACTTTCTTGACATATTTGGAAGACTTTAAAATCCAACGCCAAAAGGGAATGCCTAATATCTGTGCAAGATAATTACTATATAGCTACCCATTTTGATAGTAGCTAGAAGTTCCTGAACCTAATTCATAGTTGATTTAATAGCTTGGCCCAATTAATTTTACATCAGTAACTGATCAATTCATCAGATCTGCCTGATCTGACAGATTTGCAAGTGGAGCAGTGTTTTGCATTGTCATCAAAATTATTCATTGATTTCCTATGACCATTTGTTATGATCTCATCTATGACACAGCTCTTTGCCCTCCTGGGTGTAGTTAAATCACTGGGTGTATAAAATGACCCTTTTATCCCCTTGATCCTGGTTTTTGCCTGTCATAAGCTCTTGATACTGAGTGTTAATAATTGAAAAAACCCTACTGCCTGTAAAAACCATTTTAAAAATGTAATATAATCTTAATAAAAAGAGATATTTTATGTTTGTGTGGTTGATATGAACTGAACTTTATTATGAACTTACTGCCCAACATTTGAATAAACTAATCAGAAAGCTGGTTTTAAAACCTGATCTCCCAATTTTCTAAAAAAAACCAGCAGGTTGCCTGTACATATCTCTCTTTTCTTTTTGGGCTTGATTTCAATCAAAATAAAGTGAAAATAGAATGGTGTTTGTTTGAGTTTTTTTGTTGTGTGTGCAACCTTTGTGCGCTCTCTATTTAATAATTATGTGACTTAAATAAGCCTTTTCTAAAGAACTAATATATATACAGGTGTTGTTTGGAATCTGGAATACCCTTACGCAAGTTTGATTTGTTCTCTCTTTTGGGTGTGTATCATTGACTTTGAGTGTGGCTATACTTTTTACTGGTGTTTGATGTATTTTGTGTGGTACATCAAATTTATCATCAGCTTTTGTCCTATGTTGCCATCAGAAAAAATGTCAGTTATGTTTTGTTTCATGTATAACTTTAGCTTGTTCTAATATGACTTTGATGCATTCATCTCAACAGCTGTGAAAAGTATAGTGTCTGTAATATCAGTATGTGAATTTGTTTTTTTTGTTTATTTTTGTACTAGTGACTTTGAGTGTGGCTATATATTTCCATGGCAATTGATGTGTCTGATGCATCTAAAAAAGATTAGCAGCTATTTATCCCTTAACATTGCTAAAAAAATGCACCGCTTTTGTTTTCTCTGAGCCAGCTTTGGTTTGTCTGTATCAACAGCTTAAAAGAGTACTGTAAATTCAGAACCTGAACATAAAAATGCGGGATTGTCAAATCCTTGGTCCAAATTTCAAATCACTTTTGCAGGATGGCCTTTTTAATTAAATTGATTTTTTTGAGTATTTATTTGAATATTTAAAAATGCGGGAACTCATAGACACTTTGCAAAGTTCAAGTCAAACTGCATATTTCCAATGGACAAAATGAATTAACTGGAATCAGATTTGAAGCGTTCAAATCCATCAACCATTTTCATTAAGTTTACTATGTTTTTTGGAATTGCGGGATTGTCAAATCCTTGGTCCAAATTTTGAATCCCTTTAGAATGCCACTAGTAAACTCAGATAATAATTGCGGGAACTGGAATCCAAATTGAATGTACAGTAAGTAACTAGGAAACACCAACCCAAATCAAGAAGCTCCATCACAACTAAAATCAAATGAAAAATTCAATATTGTACCATGTTTAGACATAAAAAGTGATTAAACTTTAAAATCATCTAAAACTGGAAAGGATACAATACTATACACTTCAAATTACGGATATAGAAACTCTGCTACTATTCAAGGCTAAATCAAGAGAAAATAACTACTCACAACTAAACCAATAAATCCAAATAAATACATATTTTAATCTAAAATATATTTTTTATTTTATTTTTATGGACTGTCAGTTGCATTCCCAACCAGCTCCTACACCAGCCTGCGGGGCAGCCTATCCACAAGGGCGTCCCAGAGGGTCCAAGAACAGACCCAGAACACAAATTGAAGGGAGTCATGCCAATACACAGGCCTCCCAAGGTGTCAGCGCCAGTCAACCACCTCCCGCGTCCCAAGCCAGATCACATAGCCTTAATCCCAGACAGAAGCCGCTCTCAAGGCCTGCAACCAAAGTCTCTTACACAAAGACCATTGGGAATAATGAGGTTACATACACCTCCACCATATACCCAGTTGTCACCTGGCCCCGCACCCTTGATCCAAGAGTTGCTACTTCCTGCCCCTGTGTCTTTGACACCACCTATGAGCTATTGGCCACCACTGTTGAGCCAGCTGCGCCTATTGTGTATTCAACCATTGACGGCACCACTGTAAGCAAGCGTGATCCCACCTTCTAAACAAAGGTCCCTGTTCCCTGTGTTGAGCTTACTAGTCAGGATGCCGTGGTACCTGCCAAGGGCCGGCATCAGTTGACAGACAGTGAGCGTGAAGCTCTCCTCAACTGCTTGAATGGGGGAATGTAGTTTGGGATATTGCTTCCCAATTTGGTGTCACAGCCAGATACATTGCCAACATCAACACCAAGTATGGCAACACCGGGAAAATTGCCAAATCCACCAAGGCTAAGCGGCAGCCAAAACTCTTGCAGCCTGTGCATATTGATGCAATAAAACAGTGGGTAGCCAAGGATTGCCACCTGGACTCACTTGCTGTCCAATCAATGCTTGCCACGGAGTTCAAGCTTTCTGTTTCCAAAACCCTTGTCTACAAAACAATGGTTGATTTGGGCTTATCCTGGAAAGTACTGGGAGTTTTGCTGTACAACAGAAACAATGAGAAGACCATCAAGGATCAACTCATTTATGCCAAGACATATCTGGCACTAAAGGAGACTGGGAATGTCCAGTTCTTCTACATTGACAAATTGTCGTTTTCCTCCTCACTCAGGTCTAGGCATGGGTGGGTTGAGAAGGGGTCCAAGAAGGTGTAGCCTATTATGCAGCTGTCTGTTCCCAGACCTATTCAATGTTTGCGCTTCTTGGTCCTCGCAGGTAGGACCAATACCAAATGATCAAGGGTTCCCAAAATAGAGGGACTTTTCTCAATTTTCTCCAAGTTGTTAAGGAGTATCTCTGGATCAATTACAGCAGTACAACCAACATTGTTGTGTTGGATAATGTCAGGCTCCACAAAGTGAATCTGGTTGTGTCCAAGTTCCCCCCATTGACAAAAACAGCCACATCTCTAGCCACCAGCTTACCAATTTTCCAATGAGACTTCTCTTCCTCCCGCCATATTCCCCATTCCTGAATCCAATTGAGGAGGTGTTTGGTTAGATCAAGAATAAGGTGAAACAAGGCTTTCCTCAGAACACCAAGGACCTATTCAATATTCTTGAGGTCAGTATTTTGCAATGCCACCCAATGTGGTGGCGGCTTTTTACAAGCACTCAGAATCCTTCCTCCCCAAAGCCCTGGCCTCCGAGCCAATCAGATAAATGGGTGCTCCAGGTTTTATTTGTTTTTATTTTTTATTTTGTTTTTAGTAGGACTCAAAAATTATTATGTATATATAATGATGTGACTTTCAATTGTATTATAGACATATAAGAATACACAGAAAAGGTAAGTAAAATTAATTATACTAGGTATGAGGACACATATTTTTATTATAATGCACTGAATATTACATTGACTGTTGCACCAACAAATAAATAAATCAAAAAAGATAGAAATAGATTAATTTTATTTAAATAATTGTGAATCCTTGTTGGTACTTTGGCTTTGTTAAGCCACAAATTGGACCTTGCAGGTCATCATATGATCCTTATTAAATCAGTGCCACTATAGCCATACGACACGGAAGCCAATGATTTTCATGTATTGCTTACTAATTAGTACTTAGGACGCAGGTCAAGCATACCAAATATGTTTATCAAATCATATTACAAGGGAAAGGTAATTTGAGTTCTAAACAATCACTTGTTTAGAATATAAGTGGAGTGGGCCGCATGATGCAGATGAACTCAATTAATGATGTTTATCTATGTAATATATAAACCTGTACTTGATGAGCAACTAAATAAACACATTTTAAATCATATTTTATTATTTTACATGTTTGCTTACTATAACTACTGTCTTATAATATATTTATATATTTTTAATTTATAATTTAAATAATAAAAATAAAATAAAAATATTATAAGTAAAATTATAATTATAAATCTTAAAAGTTATATATTAAAGTTTAAATATTCAAAATTTAACTATTTTTATTTAATTGTGCTATATTCAATACTGTAAATTCAGAACCTGAACGTAAAAATGCGGGATTGTCAAATCCTTGGTCCAAATTTTGAATCACTTTTGCGGGCAACTCAGCTGAGTGAAAAATAAAATATTTAATAAAATCAACCATTATTTTTGATTTTTTTGGTTTATTTAAATTAGCAAATTTTGAATCTCTTGAGCAGATAACTCAACTAACAAAAGACAAAACTCAGCAAACAAATACAGGATACATGAATCAGAAATGCGGGATTCTTATGTACAATTTGAGATTCCCTGTATTTCAATTGAATCATGGACATCATGTAAAAATTAACAAATCTGAAATTGCGGGATTATCAAATCCAAGAACCAAGTTTCAAATCATAATTGCAAGGAATTTGAAATAAATATAATTTATTGGTGTCTCAAAAAGGATTCTAAAGGATATAGAGTGGATTTGTGCTAATTCTTTTAGGAATCATAGGCATTCTCAAAAATCACCCTATTCCATTTTAGGACGGCTAAAATTTAGATGCTTTATTACAGTAGATTTCAGAAGACGCTAATAATAAAGTAGAATTATATATTACAATCTATCTTATCACATTGTCTTTCCTTTGGTGTGTTGATAATGTGATAAGATAGATTGTAATATATAATTTTACTTTATTATTAGCGTTTTTTAAAATCTACTGTAATCAAGTATCCTTAGTAGCAATACATGAATACATAGTTAGTAAACTAATGGTTTATCTTTTCCCACTCTCCTTCTTCCTTGAAATTTTTTAAAAGTTCAAGGAAGAAGGAGAGTAGCTCATAAATCATTATATGGTTTTATGGTTGCTATTTTAGTGATTTAAAGTGCAGAACATTGTATCATTTCCAGTTTAGATAATTTTTCATTTCACTTAATTTCATGTCTAAAAACTGGTGTTTAGATTGGCTTTTTCATTTGATTTTATCCAGAGTAGAGCTTCTTGATTTGGGTTGATCTGTCCTAGTTACTTACTGTACATTCAATTTGGATTCCAGTTCCCGCAATTATTATTTGAGTTTACTAGTGGCATTCAAAAGCAATTTGAAATTTGGTTCTTGGATTTGACAATTCCGCAATTCCAAAAACATAGTAAACTTAATGGAAATGGTTGATGGATTTGAACGCTTCAAATCTGATTCCAGTTAATTCATTTTGTCCATTGGAAATATGCAGTTTGACTTGAACTTTGCAAAGTGTCTATGAGTTCCCGCATTTTTAAATATTCAAATAAATACTCAAAAAATCAATTTAATTAAAAAAATGCTATCCCGCAAAAGTGATTTGAAATTTGGACCAAGGATTTAACAATCCCGCATTTTTACGTTCAGGTTCTGAATTTACAGTATTGAAATATCATATATTAAAAATTTATTATTGAAATATGTATTATTAAAATTTTAATATTATCTTTTAGATACTAAAACTTTAATATTTAAATATTTAAAATTAAAATTTTACTATAAAATTTTAATATTACATATTTTGATATTAAATTTTAGTATTAGAATATAAAAAATAAAAAAATAAATTTTAATTTGCAAGGGAAAATATTTATTGGGGGGATGCTAATTGAAAAGAGAATGTAATTATTCTGGGGAATTATACCCTTAATTATATTTTTGGCTAAAGCGTCTAATTGGATACACATACTCTTCTGTATGTGGTAGACAACCCTGGATGCAATTGCTAGAGGGGTGGCACCCTGTACCCTGGTGGTTGTTGAACATTTGATAAAAGGAAGGCGGGTGAGAGAATCAATTAATTGGTTTTTTCAGGGGGCACATAGCACCTATACAACGTTGCCAATGCAAATGAGTCATACAGGATGTGCTTGACTTTCCTATACCCTTGTGGTGTCTTCTGGCGTTTGAGTGCTAACCGGCATATGTCCATTTGAATAGGTACATCCTCCAACTTTTTGATGTTGATTTTTAATATGCAGTGAAGGAGGATTCCCAGGTATACCGCGACATGAATTCTTTGTGAGGTATATTTTTCCAAGAACATGCACAGTTTTTTGAAGACTTGAACTAACCTATTGATATAGGATGTTTGATTGAAATTGAAGAGGGTTCCGGGGGGTGCCCGACTTGTATCAGCCCCCCATGCCTTGGCAAACAATATTAATAAAGGTTTAAATGTGTTCACAAGGACTGTGTCCCTGACTTTGTTTACAATGCCTTGAATACTTCATTAAATATTTCAGTTTTTAAATATTCAGTTCCAATTTGAAAGTCAGTTTTTATTAAGTTTTTTCATGTTTGTTGATGTTTGCAAACGGGAATTGTTGAATGCTTTCATAGATATATTCATCAAAGTTTAACTTGACATCCCTGCAAATTTCATTCATTTCTTTGAAGTTGATACTTGATCCTATTTCATATGCTTCCCTCAACCACAGCAAGCACCCCACAGGTGGTAAATATTCCCTACTTTTAGCTTCAATACTTGAAAAATTATTCATATTCTGTTGAATTATTTTATTTATTTGGTTTTTCTTTATTTGTTTTACAGGGGCTACCAGTGACTGGTAACCCCTGTAGAACCAACTCAGCGTAAAAGCCGCCACTTCTGCGGCCTCATCCCCATTCCTGGTGATGACTAAAATAAATATAAGTAAAACATAAAAAGACTTACTAATTGTTTCCCCTGCGGCCCCCTCAGCCACAGGCGCCCCCTCAGCAAATTTTGTGAGTGTTGGCTGCTCTTCATTAATTTTTCTGGGCTTAATTTTCCTTATATTTCTTGCAACTTGTGTTTCTTGTTGGTTTTCATTTGATAAAATTTCTGTATTTCTTGAAGCGCTCCTGCTTCTTGACTGTGCTTTGTTTTTGTCTGTTTCCATTTGGTTGGTTTCCTCTTCATTTGTGTTGATTTTCTTTGAAATTTCATTTCCTTCAATTAGTTTGATTATTTGAGTATTCTTTCTATTGGCTTTCACAAATTCCCACAAGTTGTAACTTTTGCTTTTGAAATCTAACCACTTGAGTATTTCCTTTTGAAGATTTAAAATTATTTCCTTGTGTTCTTCATTGACTATTGTTCCCAGGCTATTCTTTGTGGTTTCCTTTTGATGAAACAAGGCCCTTCCCTCATTTCTCAGTTGATTTACCACAATTTCCCTGATGTTGTATTCAAGCTTGACAACCTTTTGGAGGGCTGACTCTAATTTGTTGATAAGGGTGTAAATATTTGACATTATGTTTGAATTCCATAAAAAACTGGTTTTTATAGTACTACCTTCAACGTGTGAATATTTTACATCATTATTAATAAATTAAAGACAATAAACGTAAATATTGCATTAGAATATAGCAATTAGACGTCAACTCTTGATCTTTAGAAATTATGTGCATAACTCAATGCATTTTGATTAATAAAATCCATTGTAAACTTGGCCTTTTCCATTGTAATTTAATGAAATGGACTGTGTTTATATTAGAGAGCCATTAACACTTAGTACAAATATTGATACATAGTGCATTTTACAGCCTGTATATTTACCTATTGGTAATAATTCTGTCAACTTTTTAGTTGGATTTTGCGAGGTAATAATAATGTAATGTGTCAATAAATTACTGTTCATTGTCATTAATTGGCTGATTTTCTTTGCTGTGGCAATTGTACATTTTCTGATATTTACGCACTAGTATTTAATTGGTTGGTTTCACATCCAATTGCACAGGCAATAGAAAATCAAGCCGCCACCCTGACCACATCCAGTCTTGGGGTGGCGGCTTGATTTCCTATTGCCTGTGCAATTGGATGTGAAACCAACCAATTAAATACTAGTGCGTAAATATCAGAAAATGCACAATTGCCACAGCAAAGAAAATCAGCCAATTAATGACAATGAACAGTAATTTATTGACACATTACATTATTATTACCTCGCAAAATCCAACTAAAAAGTTGACAGAATTATTACCAATAGGTAAATATACAGGCTGTAAAATGCACTATGTATCAATATTTGTACTAAGTGTTAATGGCTCTCTAATATAAACACAGTCCATTTCATTAAATTACAATGGAAAAGGCCAAGTTTACAATGGATTTTATTAATCAAAATGCATTGAGTTATGCACATAATTTCTAAAGATCAAGAGTTGATGTCTAATTGCTATATTCTAATGCAATGTTTACGTTTATTGTCTTTAATTTATTAATGATGATGAAAAATATGTATGCTAATAATTTTAAGCTATTTGTAAAATGTACAACATTGTATTAATTATGGGAAATTTGAATAATGTAAAAAGAAAATATTATTAATTATGAATTGAAAGAGATATATCAATTTTAATAAGTTGTCACAAAGAAAAGACTTATTTACTGATCAAAGGATGGGAATGAGAGGGAATGGGCGGAATGAACATCACCTTCATCTGCGCCTGTGAAAGGGGCAGCATCAGAGATAGTGGGGGGATTGGTAGTGGCTTGGGAGTCAGGGTTGGAAGGCAGGTGGCTTGATGGTGGGGTTGGGGAGGCAGGGTTGGTTGGTTGACTGGGAAGGGGCAGCAAGAGCAGTTTGCTTCAATTGCTCAAATTCTTCTTCTGTCACATATGCAGGCTTGGCAAAACGGATGAATGGGCAAGGGGGAAGGCAAGAGTCCTTTCTGGAATTATCACTATCACTTGCATAGAAGATGATGAGGTCAAATAAGTCCTGGACAGACACGGAAGGAAAAGGCTCATAACCCTTATTGATTTGGGTGCACAGTATGTTGTAGCTGGCAGGCTTTAAGCGCCTGAGGGCAGAACCAAAATTGTAGAGACATACATCTGCAAGATGTATGTTGACGTGGTTGATGGGGTAGGACCAACAGGTATGCCTCACAGCCCTGATTTCTTTGGCTGCCCATTCCTGCTGCTTCATCTCCGCACTCAGTACAACTGTGTATACAACTTGTTGGATAGCCCACTCCTCCAGCATGTCCTTGAGCTCTGTATGGTAGGCATACCTATCTGTGTTGTTTGATATTGCCAAGTAATAATTGACACCCAATGGGGAAACTGCCAATAAAACCCTGACAAAACAATACAAGATTGGGCCACGCTTGTACACGTCAGACTGGATACACTTCTCTCCATAGCCTTGGATACTTGCAGAAATCTTAGCGTATGATAGGAAGATGATGTCATTACAGGCCCTCATTGCCCTCCCTTTGATAAAATTAATGATTGTTGTATTGTAGGGGTCAGTATCCACCAAACTGGGGCCACCAAGAACCTGATTGGATAAGATTCTGGCGGCAATCACAACTCTGTGCATCCACAAATTCACTGTTCTTTTGTTGGTGAAGATGCTGTGGAGTCCCAGCTGGAGACGTACCTGGACCAGGGGCATCTACGGGTCACATTCCATAATGGCCATCATAAGGGGATGGGCTGTGTCACCTTTGGTCAAAGTACAGGCATCAGTTGAGATCTTCTTGGTAGGGGGGCAGAGTTGGCGTGGGCTCACAGGGTTGCAGCCACAGTGGACTTTGTAAAACCCATTGCAGCCACAATTTTCCCAAGGGACATACAGTTGTTTTAAAATCTATGGCAACAAACTAAATGAACTCAGATTTAAACAAAATGAATTCAGATTTAAGCAAAATTGAAATGAACCCAAATCTATTGTAAATCAATATAAATTCATTTATTTTTAATTTTGTTTAAATCTGAGTTCATTTTGTTTAAATCTGGATTGTTTTTGCTTGTTGCCATAGCTTTTAAAACTACTGTAAGCATCCCTTGCTTTTTGAACATTTTAAGAACAATCTCTGGAGTGATTAATTTTTTTCTGCGCCTTGCAGGCTGATTGGTTAGAGGTGGGGTGTGTCTGCCTTGAGAACCAGACAGTGCCATCTGATTGGCTGTTTCTGGATTCTGGCTTCCATTGGTGGCCCCATGGCTCACTTGGTTAATTCTGGATGCTAGTGTTGCTGTATGATTTGGGTTAGCAGCTGCCTGTGCTTGATGGGCAAACAGGGCCATGCTTGAGGACGTGGGAGAAGGAACACACTCCTGGGTAGTGCTTGCGGAGGGGCCTGCAGGTTGGGAGTGGCCATAGAGGGAGGCTTCACTATTAGAAGACCCAGTGTAGCCCTGCATAATTTTGTCAAGGCCAGGGAACAGCTCAATGACTTGGTTGGTGTTGGAAGAAGACATAATAAAAATTTTATTATAATTTTAAACTCAAGAAGAGGAATGTATATTTTAGTCAATTTTATTGTTATATATGTTAATTTTGTGAATATTATGATCTAAATTTTAGCCGTCCTAAAATGGAATAGGATGATTTTTGAGAATGCTTATGATTCCTAAAAGAATTAGCACAAATCCACTCTATATCCTTTAGCATCCTTTTTGAGACACCCATAAATTATATTTATTTCAAATTCCTTGCAATTATGATTTGAAACTTGGTTCTTGGATTTGACAATCCCACAATTTCAGATTCATTAATGTTGAAACCGCAGGCTTGACCCGCCAGCAAGGTTCAAACCAAGCGGATTTGTGACCTGCAATCCAATTACCCGGTCACTCGAAGCCAGACTAGGAAGTCAACTTGGATTACCAAATCCATCAACATGAACAGATGATGATCCTTCACGGTGGATACCTTGATTTGGCGCTTGACTCATTAGCAGGATCAAGCCACCCCCTCTTCCATCCAGCCGTGTGATCACCAATCATGTTCCTGCTATCCATTGATTCACAATAGCTATATAATCACTATCTCACAATAAAGATTATTATCTATCTTCTAAATATTTTTCCCCATGTAACTCTGCTAAAACAGCACAGTTACAACATTGGTAGCACAGGTAGGTTCTCCATCCTACCTTATCTTGAAAAATTCCGCCTGTTGCCCGCACACACTGCGGCCAACAAATCCTCAACAGAATTATGTCTGGCCTCCCACCCAACTGGACGCCGTATACTCCTGGTACTGAGATACCTGATGGCTTTGTTCTCTACCAAAACACGGTGATCCCGCTACCCGCCTTCAACGCCCTGTCCGCCCAAGGGTTTTTTCAGGTGCCTTCCTCAATGCCACAACCACCTGACAAAACCACTATGCCCGCCTATGTTGCACAAAGTCTTTGCAGTGCCACCTTGGAGCCCTTTGCAGGGGCCAACGACAACAATGCTGCTGCATAGATCCAGTCCGCCCAAAGCAAGCTGGCTCAGATGGAATGCCCACAGAAATTTTGGATTGCAGAGATTTCCATTTGTCTGACCCATGACACTAGCACCTGGTGTGACAAGTGGCACAAAGAGCACACTGAAAAGAACTGGGACACCTTCAAACAGGACTTCTTGGCAAGATTTGTGCTTAAGGATACAGCGCTCATGATCATACGCCAAGTAAAGAACCTGACTCAGACAGGCACTGTCAAAGAACTTACCTACACCTACAAGGAGCTCTGTCTCTGTGCCCCATCCAACATGGCCTTTGACACCCCAACTACACACCTCATGTACTACAACGCCCTCAAGTTGCACGTAATGAGACATGTGAACCTGGACCAGGTTACCAACCTGCAAAGCCTGTACTGTGAAGCGGAAAAAGCAGAACAAACATTCAACGCTCTACACAAGGCACAGACTGGGAAATGAGATTGACCCAAGGACTCCCATCCAAGCGGGCGCTCCTCTTGACCACTTCCTGGAGGCAACGGCAACAACAACAACCACAAGCCCACGGGTTTGAATGGGAATGGGAATGGAAATAACAGCCAATCAAATTGTACCCATTTCAGTGTCACCGCCACCCAAGGCAACCAAGATGAGGGAAAATCCCGGGGAGAGCACTAAGCAAGCCAAGCTCTCCCCATGCAATTCCTGACTTGCCCAACAATGAATACCAACCCGAGGACGTGGACAAATGCCCAATGATCCAAGTGCCCTTGGAAGACCCAGTACTATACACCATTGCCAGACATCCCAATAAATTGATGTCTTACCCTTTCTGCTTTTGCAGTTACACAGGCTCAGCACTCCTGGACTTGGGCACAGATCAAATTTTAGTCAACAGCAGCTTTGTGGATAAATTCAAGCTGACCACTAATCCTTTGCGGATTAAAAACGTGGTCCTGGCTGATGAACATCACATTGCTGTGACAAAAGAAACTGCTCCCTTCTCTCTCATGCTTGAGAACCTCTACTTCACCATCCAAGGTCCTGTCATTGACTTCCCTAAGTTTGACAATGTACTGGGACTAGACTGGTTACGGAAAAACATCCCCCACATGGACTGGGCAACCTCAGTGTTGACCATCAAGCATGAAGGTGTCAACCACCAAATCTACCCGGACTCTGTAGACAAACTCCTACGAGACCATGTCTTTGTACGCATCATGGAGACTTTGGACAAGAAGGAAACCCTGAAAGCAATTGACTGGGACTCCTGCCATTATGAAATCATACACTTCAAGGACCACCAGGACACCTCCACACCGCAAGATTGCAACATTGTGGCCTGGCACCCAGAAATCTTCAAGGAGGTGTTACCTGGGCTACCCCCTGAGAAACACATCCAAAACTCTATCCAACTCAAGGGGGCTGTACCCAAGGCACGCCCCATTTACAGGCTGACCCCAAACAAGGACAACGCCCTGCGCGCCTATCTCAAGGAGGCGCTGGAAAAAGGACTTATCTGCCCCTCACAGTCTCCCTTTGGGGCCGCTGTATTCTTTTGGCTAAAAAGGACGGTACCTTACGCCTGGTCACAGACTACCGCGCCTTGAAAGACTTCACCATTAAGAATTGTTACCCATTACCACTAATTGACAATCTCTTTGACGCCTTGAGAGGAGCCTCTGTCTTCTCCAAGATTGATCTAACTGCAGGCTACAACCAGATTTGCATCAAGGAGGAAGACATCCCCAAGACAGCCTTCCGCACTAATTACGGTTCCTACAAATGTGTGGTACTCAACTTTGGCATGACCAATGCCCCGTCCACCTTTGTAACCTTCATGAACAAAGTGTTTGCGCCACACATAGGCAAACACACCCTAGTGTACCTGGACAATATTATTGTCTACAGCCCCTCAATGGAACAGCACCACAGAGACCTGGAGGAAGTCTTTGCAACCCTGGCACGACACAAACTGTTGGCCAAGCCCTCCAAATGCCAGTTCTTCTGAGAGCAACTACCCTTCTTGGGACACATAGTCTCAAAGGACGGCATCAAACCCGTCAGTCAGAAGATACAAGCCATCTTCAAAATGCCACCTCCCAAGGACAAGTCAGAACTACGCACTTTCTTGGGAATGGTGGCCTATGTATGACGCTTCATACCCGACTGTGGCGTCTTGACCGCCCCCTTGTCTGCCATAACAGGTACCAAGTCCAAGTTTGTATGGACCCCCCAACGTGACCTCTGTTTTAGACGTCTCAAGGAAAAGCTCACAACAGCGCCCATCTTACAATACCCCAAATGAGACAGAGAGTACCAGATGGAAACCAATGCTTCAGATGCATCCATTGGGGGAGTACTACAAATTAAGAATAGTGATGGTGATTTCCTGCCTGTAGCCTACGAGTTGCGCAAACTGACGGATGGCAAGTGTTGATACCCAATCCACAACAAAGAACTGTTGGCCATTGTACACTGCCTAGTCAAATGGCGCTGTTACCTGGAACGGCAGGAATAATTCACAGCACTAACCAATCATAAGTTGCTCATCTATTTCAAGACACAAGCAAACCTGTCACGCCGCCAATTGCAGTGGATGGAAATCTTAGAAAGGTTTAACATGCTCATCCAATATAAGCCCGGGGCCAAACTTGCCATGGCAGACGCCCTGTCCCGCCTGTATGTCCGCGCTTCTAGGGGAGAGAATGGGCTCAACCCAGAATGGCCTCTCCTAGTGCTCTGTACAAAAGACAAAGGGTTCCCTGCAGGCACAACCAATATCACCAAAGAAACAGTCATCAAGAATGAGCACCTCTTTGCTGACGTATACGGGACTCTTCACAGAAAAATGTCAGATGGCACAACCATTCCCTACATTCTCACACATCAACAAGTCAATACCATTCTTTGCTACCACAGGGATCTTGGACATAATAAGAGCCAAAATCTATACAAATTCCTAAAACATAAAGCCTGGTGGCCAACCTTATACCGCAATTTCCAGGAAGTGTTAGAACAGTGTGAGGTCTACAAAAAGTTTGCCAAAAGCAAAACCCCGCCTAAGTCTGTACTCCCCATTCAAACCCAACTACTGTTCAAGGTATGGGCTCTGGACATTATGGGCCCCATGCCAGGAAAGCATAATGACAAGAAATACATCATTACAGCCATTGATTTTGCGACAAGGTGGCCAGTAGCCCAAGCGGTGAAATCACACACCAGTAACAACGTCCGACAATTCATTGGCAAGGAAATAATCAGCAGGTTCAGAAAGCCAGAACTCCTGATAATCAATGGAGGCAAAGAATTGACCTCCAAAGACACCAACATGTACCTCACCAAAAATGGGGGTCAAACACACCATCACAACACCATACCATCCACAGGCTAATGGACGCGTAGAGCGGCTTAATGGTAGCCTCGTGCAAGCTCTAGCCAAGCTCACCACCAGGAGACCTGAAGACTGGTATAAGCAGCTACCGACTGCATTACTTGTGTGCCAAACCCAAGTGAACAGATCCATCAGAAAAAGCCTGTTTGAACTGGTATATGGCACACAGCAAAATATCATTCAAGCATTGACAGGACCCAAACTGGAAATTCCAAGTCAAGTCCCCCTCGCTCAGATCCTCAAGTAATAGAGGCCAACAGCAAACAAGCAGCCAAAGAAAAGGAATGCTTACAAAAGACCTTTGTTCCCATCCGCCAGAGACATGAAGTTGGGGACAAAGTCTGGGTCATGAATGTTGACAAAAGCAAACTACAACCCAAAAAAGTAGGGCCAGCAATCATTCTAAAGGTAAACAACAATAACACTTACCTTGTGCAAGGGCTTGGAAAACGCAAGCAAGACAAGACCTTACACCATGACTGCCTACAACCCTGCAAAGCAAGACAGAAACAACGAGAAACCGCCCTGCCCGCCACCAAACAACAACTGGTTCAATATGGCACCCGGGCTCCTGACGACCTGCCTCCAGAGGAGGCCGACCTTTAGCCGGGAGTGTGTGTGTCAAAACCGCAGGCTTGACTCACCAGCAAGGTTCCAACCAAGCGGGTTTGTGACCCGCAATCCAATTACCCGGTCACTTGAAGCCAGACTAGGAAGTCAACTTGGATTACCAAATCCATCAACATGAACAGATGATGATCCTTCACGGTGGATACCTTGATTTGGCGCTTGACTCATTAGCAGGATCAAGCCACCCCCTCTTCCATCCAGCCGTGTGATCACCAATCATGTTCCTGCTATCCATTGATTCACAATAGCTATATAATCACTATCTCACAATAAAGATTATTATCTATCTTCTAAATATTTTTCCCCATGTAACTCTGCTAAAACAGCACAGTTACGACATTAATTTTTACATGATGTCTATGATTTGTTTGACATACAGGAAATCTCAAATCATACATAAGAATCCCGCATTTCTGATTCATGTATCCCACATTTGTTTGCTGAGTTTTGTCTTTTGTTAGTTGAGTTATCTGCTCAAGAGATTCAAAATTTGCCAATTTAAATAAATCAAAAAAAGTCAAACTAAATGTTTGATTTTATTAAATATTTTAATTCTCACTCAGCTGAGTTGCCCGCAAAAGTGATTCAAAATTTGGACCAAGGATTTGACAATCCCGCATTTTTACGTTCAGGTTCTGAATTTACAGTACACTACAGCTAAGCATTAAATTTGTTTTACCCCTTAAAGCGGCTAATTTCTCTTTCAGAGTTCCATATTACGAGTGTATGGTTTCATGCTTCATATAGCCTGTAAACCCCACTCAAACCCTCCCTTTCATTCTCAGAGCTTAAAATATTTTTAAAAAAACCTGTAATTTGGACAGCCCAGTATCAAGATGTTAGCCCAGAAGATTTATTTTTGTTTTAGGGCATGGTATGGTTGACTTTACTTTCTAATCCACAATATAGTTAACATAATCTTTGTGTTTTTGTGTACAGCGTAGGTGCATGTTTGATGGAGTATAGCAAACTCAGTAAAAATTCAATCCTTAGTGCTTTTTAATGGATGGCTTGGATTCTTTGGTGCAAGCTCTGTACGTGTTGTCTTTTGTTTACATGGCTCCTGTTTAATTTAGCCATCATAAGAGCTCGCCTTTGAACAGCTTGAAGTATCTGATGATATCTTAATTTTGTCAATGGGTAGCTTGTATTTGTTCTGGAGTGTCTTTATTATTTGCTGGAACTAGGTAGCAGCAAAAATACTAGCTAGATTTGATGTAACTTTGAAGAAAAGTTTCATGGAGGTACCATAAATTCATGTTTGTAAATCAGATCATTAAAAACAAGGAAAATATTATAAACTTTATTACAGGCTTCAGAAAGTTGGCTATGAAATATCAGCTTTTTATGCTGTTCTGATTGCTGGGTTTAGAAATCTGGTTGGGGTGAATGTTAACTAGGAAGGTGGTTTTTATTTTCAGCTTCTATTTTACAAAACCTTTTAAAAAGACAAATCCATTTCCATCAATTTAAAGGGAAAATAAAAAAGACCGCTTAAGTAAGGTTCGAAGCTTCGAAGAATCATGTAAATCAAAACCATAATATGCTTTAGATATTTATAACCAAAACACAGGATATGGCATTTAAAGATGGCCAAAAACTTTGAAATGATATACCTACTACGAGACTAAGTATATGAAAACTGTTCTTCAGCATAAATATAGGGACAGTGAAAAAAGTTAAAGTACAGGAATCCAGACAACTTCGTTATAGTATTGCTCAAGCATTAAATTAAAGGCACGTTCTTTAGCAAATGCCTTCACAGGGTTAAACATTCAATCACATGTACAAAGTTATTATACATTTTGATACCTTTGCATAGCATGGACAGTAAAGGTTTTGAATGCTCAAGCAAAGAAAAACATTAGATGCTAAACAGAGAAAAATCTAAATCATAAAAGGAAGATAAAACAGACTTCTGGACACCAACTACAATTCGTTATTGCTGTTAAAGAATCAAAATAGCAGCCAATATTTTAATTAATCAAAGGGCAGAGGCACCAACGATAATATCAACTAGAAATGTTAGTACTTGATTGACCGAGCATACTTACTCAATTCATTAGTAATAACTGCCTGGCGACCACGATTGTAGCTCAGAGTCAACTTTTGAATCATGTCACCTAACAGTGAGAACAGATCAAAAGTCAAATTTACCTGCGTTCTTGGTGGCGTTCTCCATAGAAGTGCGCTTAGCAGCCATTTCGGCAGCGTACCCTTCAACAAGGGTCCAGTAAACAGCGTTAGAAAAGAGGAATTCCTGGAAGTTTTGAAGGACTTCATCTTCCTCGAGTTCGAAGGCGGAAAAGCCAGCTTTACTTTGTTAGTGGGAGAGCTTGTATTGACCAACCTGAAGCCTTAATGGCATCGACGCTGTAGGATTGGATTCTGGTGGCTTCATATGCAATAACGGAAAGGAACTTGTTGTAAATTATTTCAATTTTATCGAATTTGACGTCATCACTGAGGATCTTGTCAGCAATAGCAGACGCTTCAGCGTAAGTGGGGACAGCTTTGCCGATCTGGTTAAAGGAAAGGCGAAGGTTCTGACGGTTGGAGCGAGAAATTTGAATCTTGGCCTTATCACCAAGGATATAAATAGGGGCTTCAGGGTTTTCGGCCAGATAACGCTTGGAAGCTTTAGAAACACTGGAGTGAATGCCTCCGCAAAGACCACGATCTCCGGAAACAGTCACAACAATGGTGCTGGCTTCGCCCTCAGTTTTGGGCTCAGCGTGCTTGATGAAAGCTAACATGTCAATTGAAGTAAGCGGATTTGGGTACCTTGGGAAGATTGACCATAAATACGGGCGTTGTTCATTGCTCTTTGAGCCTTAGTCATCTTGGTGGAGGCAATCATTTTCATTGATTTTGTGATTTTAGAAATATTGGAGACTGATTTAAGACGAAGCTGAACTAGACGGGGATTAGATTATAACCAGCAAAGATAATCTCTATAAAAACTTACTCTCGCGGAGAGTAGCCATGTTACGGCTCTGCTCCAGGATAGGAGTGCAGAGCACTTGGCGGGCAGCTTTAGTGATGGTAAACATGACAGGCAATAAGAATTGTAAGGTGGTGACAAGCCTTAACAAAGTACAACGTAGGCAGCAAAGTAGCTCCTAAAGTTTATCCAACCTGATTTGGGCAATCTGACTAGGCCTATTGATGAGTTAATATTTGTTGAAATTAATGGCCTCTGACCAATTTATCGAACCAAATTTTCACCTCAACCAGTCAAGAGCCAGCTCGAGGCCAACTTGCTCTATCAGATCAGCTAGCATTACGAATATGCTAGCCACCAAATTGACTTTCCATATCCAATCTACAAAATCATCATGCTACCAAGTATATTAGTTAAAATTATAAATCAAGGATGAAAAATATTTTTAAATCAATTAAATGTTAAATCACTTTTATTAAGGCGTATCTATATAACTTGGATTCCTTACAAGCTCAAGTGGAGAATGGGAATTTGACAAGTTGATCTAACAAATTGATCTGAATTATGGGCATCAATAACTCAAAAATTAACAACAATTTGTGCCATGGAAATATCACTTTTAAGCTGTGCAATGTATTCTACTACAACCAAACCAGTAAATTCATACGTTACTCCTTGTAGGATAGCTTATCACTCAGAAAATATTCCAGCAACATATGCTGTAGTTTTCACAGCTATGGCACCAAGCAAAAATAACTCAGATTTAAGCAAAATCCAAGCCAGGCGAGTCCCAGATTGCAAGTAGTTTAAGTATTTTTGGTGAACTGGTGAAATGCAAAATAAGAAACGTAATGCCACTAGCACAATAAAAATTATATCAAACATCAAACAATGTAGTCCAAACTACAAATAAAATACTTGGTACAGCAAGTGAAACATAGTGGGATTGTTCCAGAGTATATTATAATCATATCAGCATTCAGATTAGGCACCAACATAAGGGCTAAACCAAAACAGAAATAGAGCAACCAATAAGCAAAATTTTACAGACACAGAATAGAATGAAGTCACACAAGTTGCTTAATATATGCATCCTGAAATAGAAAAAGAACATTTTAACAGCCAATCAACAGCTATCTGATTTAGGGACAGAGGCATTATATTAATTTTCATAGCTCCTTATTTGTGTATAACGGTCTCTAGAACTTTCCAAATCCAGGCTTATGATTACAATAAAAATCAGACCATAGAATCTTAAACTTCTACTTTTGGTGATTTTTACTTAGTTTTTACAATAATTTTTAACAACAACAACATGTTTGACAGTGTCAGTGAACAAGGCAGCAGCCAAGACAGCTTCAATGAAGATGTGGCTCAGTGTGTGGAGGCCCCTGTCTACACCCAGATATTTGACATGGGTAATGATAAAGCCAGCCTGTACCTGACCCCCAGTGTCATGGCTTGGGTTGCTTCCAGGAGAAACTTCAGTCAAAGGAAAGGGTCAAGCCTGGAAGGCCCAGTAGATGATAGGGTCATCCTCATCACATAGTTGGCAGCAGTGGCCCAAGAACATCACACTTCCATGTGGGGAATCACTTTCTCAGCAAGACCAAGCATGATTAGGTAGGTGAACCCAAGCTTGCTGTAATTGTAGGAAAGGATGGGATGAACAAGAGGGAGTTTTTCATTAGTGGCACTCATGGGCTGGCTCAACAGGGCAAATTGGCAAAGCAGAAGGACATCTGGGAAGGAGAGAGAGGGTGCAGGATCAGGAACTATCTCCTGATCCAGCACTCTAGGGAAAAGAACAAGGGCTAAGATTGGTTGATTAGAGGCAGCAAGAAGTTGCTCTGTCTCCCAGTGCTGGTACTGTAGATACTCTCTATTAGATAGCACCAACAGTACAAGATTTGTGATAATATAATAAGCTCCTGAAAAGTAAAAATGCTCTGATTGCATTAACCAATATAACATTTATTAATTGATGTCAACAGGGAAAGAATTCCCAAATTTCACAGCTATATACTGCTGGGAAGTTAGCTCTTGGCTTGGCGGTGCATCTTGGCTGGCTGGTCACATGCCACCGTTTCTTGGGACTAGCATCTTCTGATTGATTGCCCAGAGGTGACAACACACTATTTTCAGGTCCTGGCGCTTGGGTCAAACCTTGAGGTCTTTCAGAGAGCTTTTGGGGGCCAAAATCCCCAACTTCTGGGGGTTTTGGCCAACAGGAAGCATTTTTGGAGGTGAAGGCTGCTTCTGAGAGTGCCTTCAGCTGCAAGTGTCCCCAGAATATCAATTTTGGAATTTGGGAAATTGGGGGCGGGAGTTAATGAAACCTTATTCTCAAGCCCAATTGGGCAATTGCACAATTTTATGGTTTCAAATTTGCATTTCTTGTATTGATACTATTGAGTTCCTTACCAGGCCCATTCTGGGCCCTGGCATCCATCCATATGGGTTTGACTTGTTTGAGAGTCACCAAGCATCCAGCTCTGCTCCTGCCCCTTTTCCTAACCCTGCACAAGGTGCCAACTTTCAAGCTAATCATAATAGCAACCCTAGGTTGGAAAAAATGCCTGTCAATAGCCAACTTGCTCCCCCCTCAGTCAATCAGGCCTCAGCGCCTGCAGCCCAGCACTCTGAATTAACATATATAAAAGTGACTCTGTCTGTCTGTCTTGATGTAATGCCACCTCAAGTGGGATCAAGCTGTAAGATATTTGAATGAATTGATTTTTCTGTAAATTTAATTTTAAAAGCTGATAATCAAGCCAAACACCTGATTTGGCTCATCCTTACATTCAATCCCTTACATGCACCTTTGAAAGCACTCAGGTTGAATTCAGTGGAGTATGGTCTAAATTATGTTGAACTGATAGTATAGGCCACTCAACCAGAATAAGTTTGCCTTGATTACTTGAATTTTGAATTAATGGCTAACCCTATTCAACCATATCAAAGTGGCTTATCTATATAGATTACCTGACACTAGAATGGGTGGATTAAAATTAGAAAGGAAGCAGCAATTGTTTGAGACCATTTTATATGATTGGATGGTTATGCTCTATGCTGAGGATTGAGTTGACAGCAAAAAGAGAGCTTGGTCAATTTAAAGCAATACAGGTTAAAATATATAAATAAATATTATTTTAAAGAAGGAGATGGTTGTCTTGGACATTTCAAAATTCTTATTCTTCAAGTGAGATAATAGAACATTCCAATTTGATGCCACCTGATCCAAGTGGCTTCATATTGTTTCAGAGTAAACCTTGCTTGCCACAGCTTTATCCCAAAACAACATCAGTGGAGTGAAAATACTATGATAAAATTATTGATGAGGAGCAACTTTTGAGAAAGCTTTGAATATGGAATTAAGAAGAGAAGAAGTATATTTTATTGGATAATACTTTTGACTTATATGGCTTGCGCTGTGATGGGATATAGTTGGATCAAAGATAGGGAAGGTCATGTGCAGGATGGGTTTGAGTCACTGGATACTTGGACAAGTCATGTGATATTGGTTTGTTGCCTTTCTTGGTATGTCAAACGGTATATTGGATTGGCATCAAACCAGGCAATGTCTGGATGTTAAGTGTGTTGGCAGTGGCCAGAATACCTGTACATCCAGCTCCTTGACACCCCCTTAAGGGGTTACTCTGATACATCAGGAGGGGGCTTTGTCTTGACAGTTGCCGCCTGATGTTCCTGGAGTTATTTGCTAGTCAGTACTAACCAAGTTGAGTGTTCCCCTTTGCTGAGGCAAAGGCAGGTCTGTGGTACTTTTTTATTGACAGGGTCTTTGGCGCCTTGAAACTTAACCAGATAGGTGTTTCTGTCAGTCTGTATTTGATGACTCTTCCTGGTCCCCTGTGTACTGAATCCAGCTTCTTCCTGTTTCTGGCCAGGACCCAGACGGGGGAGTTGATTGGGAGTGGTCCCTCTGCAGAGGTTATCTTTTGTGTTTTGAGTCTTTTGGTTTCTGCTATTTTAGCTTTGAGGCGTATGTGTTGTAGTTCTGGTGCTTGTTCAACTATAGGGGGTTTTCCTGGGGGAATTTTCACATATGGTTGGCTATTGCAGGTGACTATCTCTGGTTTGTATCCATATGTTAGTTCAAACAGTGAGTAGCCTGTCCCTTGGTTGGTGCGTACCCAAGATACTAAAAATGCATGTTTTACATAGAGTGGCCATGTGTCTTTGGCTTTGCCATCCATTATTTTCTCAAGGGTTCTGATGAGACTGCTGTTTAGGCGTTCAACTCTGCCATTGGCCTGTGGCCTGTAGGGCAAGGTTATGGAATGCTTGATATTTTTTTCTTTTAAGTTGTTGTTTACTACGTGTCCTGATAGTTCTGTGACTCCATCAGTTATGATGTAGTCTGGAGTTCCGTAGTTGGCTATTATAGCCTTGTTGATGAAGAAATTTATTGTTTCTGCCTTGTGATTATTTGTTGCCCAGCAGATAGGCCGACATTTAGCAAAGTTGATAGCTAGAACTATAAAACATTGTTTCATTTTAGTTTCTGGGAAGGGTCCCACTACGTCCAGTCCCCAAACCTTGAATGGTTCAGGGTCTGGTACTGGATTAACTGGTGGCTGGGGAGCCTTGGTGCTGGTGTATTTCTCACACACTGTGCACTTTTTCAGAATGTCAATTATGTCTTGTTTAAGATTGGGCCACCATACTATCTCTTTTAACATGAGGTATAGGATGCTAGCCTTTGTATGTCCTAGTAGGCGGTGATATCTTAATATGGTCTCAACTCTTTGTGCAAGTGGGATGTAGGAAACATGTTTATCTTTAATGATGTGGTAAACTGTGCCATTTGATATGTGGAAATTTTTTTCATTCCTTACTAATGTATCATGGGTTAGTTGATGTGTGGAGGGGTCTTTCTCTTTTGTCTTGTACTCAGTGTTATATAGGTTGGGCCAGTCAGGGTCCAGGTGGTCAGGATGATCATCTCTTGGCTGACATAGCCTAGAGAGAGCATCAGCTGTGACCAGCTCTGCCCCCTTTTTGTATTGGATGTCCAAATTGAGCTGCTCCAGCAGGGACATCTATTTGGCTTGTTGCCGTGCAAGTGTGTTCTGAGTTTTGAAATAGATTAAGGATTTATGGTCAGTTAGTACTTGGACGTTTAAATGTCCTTCTAGGTAACATATCCATTTCTTGCATGTGTGATATATTGCTAGCAATTCCTTGTCGTGTATTGGGTACCTCTGTTAAGTGTTGGTTAGTTTTTTACTTTTGTAACATACTGGCTTGAAGTCTTGCTGCCCTGGCTGGTGGATGTGTAGGACTGTGCCAATGGTGGTGTCACTGGCATCTGGCCTGAGCTTTTAGCACCTGTTGTTATTAGGGTATTGAAAGATTGGTGCTTCAATCAAAGCTTGTTTTAATAGTTGAAAATTCCTGTCACATTCTGGTGTCCAGATGAATTTCTTTTTGGCATTACTCTTGGTTAGGTCATTGATTGGTGCGGTTAGTTTCCCACAGTCTTTGATGTATTTCTTTAGATAAGCTATCATTCCAAGAAAGCATCTAACTTGTTTAACAGAGGTGAGTGTTGCATGTTATTTACAGCTTTAATTTTGTCTGGATCTTCTTTGATGCCACTGTCAGAGACAATGTGGCCCAAGAAAAGGAGTTTCTTTTCCATAAATTGGCACTTGCTAGGCTTTGCATAGAGTTTGTGTTTTGCAAGTTAATTGAGTGTCTTGCGGACATACTTGAGATGTCCTCTTTGGTTTTTGAAAATATGATGATATCATCAAGGTAGCATAATGTATTTGAGAGACCATTTAGTGCTTGGTTCATCATAGTGACAAACGTTGCAGGAGCGTTGGTAATCCCAAAGTTCATTACTCTGCATTCAACGGATCCAAATTGTGTACAGAACACAGTTTTTGGTATGCCTTTTTCTTTTACTTCAACTTGGTTGTAACCTGAGGTGAGGTCAATTTTGGAGAAAAATTTGGCTCCAGAGAGTCTTGCAAACAGATCCTCTACAAGTGGGAGGGGATATTTATTCTTTACTGTGCTTGCATTTAGAGCTCTGTAGTCAGTTACTAGATAAAGTGAGCCTTCCTTTTTCTTTACAAAAAACACTGCTGCCCCCCACAGGGATTCAGACAGGCAAATGAATCCTTTAGCTAGGTTATCCTCAATGTGATTTTTGAGGGTTTGTGTCTCCATGGGGGAGAGTCTGTAGAGGGGTGCAGGTTTGGGCATGGCTTTGCATAGGTCAATACCGTGTTTGACCTCCTATTCAGGGGGTAGCTCTGTGAGCTCTTCCTTAAATACATGAGTGTATTCTTTTAGGAGTGCTGCAAGTTCTGGGGTTTGAATTTTTGTTGTTTGTACGTTATTGAATTTGGTGTATCTCATTGTGTGGAGGGTACTGTCTTTGGTTAGACAATCCAAGTTATCCTGATTTATGATTTGAAAAAATAATGTGTCTCTTAGGATGGGATCATTAGGTTCTTTGAGGATGTTGAAGTTGACTTAATTGTGTTTGATGGTCATAGTTTTTATTTTCCAACATATGCTGGGGTTCACTTGGGTAAACCAGTACATGCCTGCTACAATGTTGTAGTTTATGCTTTTCATGAAAAGTCCTTTGATGGACGTTTGAATGCCTTGGAAATCAATTCTGAAGAGAGTTTTTTTGCCTTCAAGTAGAACATTTGATTTTTCTGCCATTCTGGCATACTTGAAGTTGGATTTGACAACTGGTATATTTTATTTGGTTAAAAATGGTTTGCTTACCACAGTGTGTTGTGCACCAGAGTTGAATAAAATTTTATGTGTATGGGATTTATAAGTGCATGGGTAGACAAGAAGTTGTGAGCAATCTTTAATTTTTACATTCATAAAGATAGAAGATTGCAGGACACGTGGGATGTAAGCAGTAAAGTTTGTGCCTTGGTACACTTTCTTGTTGGTTTGGGGGGAGATAGGGGCACTTAAGCCTGTTCCTCATCCTCTTTTCCCTGTTCCTATGTTTTGAGACCTTTGAGGTCAGAAAATGTGGGGTCAGATTCACAGTGGGTTGCTGTTTCAGCATTGTTTACTTTGGTGGTGTCCTCTTTCTTGAGACAGGAGCGGTTTGAGCTTTGGCTGTGTTGCAACATCTTCAATTAATCCCTCTTGGGGAATTAACGCCCTGAGTAGTTCATCAAAGGACTCACCAACTAACCATTAAGTTGGTGGCACCACTATCATTTGACCATCTATTATGGGGATCAAACAATCCAGATCCTAAGCAGAACACAACTTGAATAAGCCTCATGACCACCATGGCACACATGGACAATATGTGGCTTCCCATGACACTATATAATACTCTAAACTAATACCCAATAAAGTATCATTCTCTTCTTAATTTTCCTTTATCTTGTTTATTATACTTCCCAGAAGTATATACTTGAAAGTGGTAGCATAGGTAAGTTATCCACACCTACGCAACTTTAAGGAAAATTCCTTCTAAGAAAAGGAGCCAGAAAATAGTCCTCCCCGCAGGTTGGAGAGACTATGAAGAGGGACAAGAAATCCCTACAGGCTTTGTCATCCTCCACAACGTCCTTGTCCCCATTGAGCAGTACAACTTTCTCCACGCTTGTAAACTACTGAACCCGCTACCAACTTCTGCAAGCCCACAGGTGCACAAGATACCCAGTATTGTCTTTCAACGCCTACACTCTGCAAAAATTGGGGCCTTTTCAGGGTTACACCAGGAAAATGCCAACCTCTGGATTAACAGCACCCAAAGCAAATTCACACAAGTGGACTATCCCTGTAGACTATGGACCAGCAAAGTTGCCTTCTGCATCACGGGAACCGCCTCACACTTTGTAAGTGAATGGCTTAATTGACACCCTGACCAGAAGGAAAACTGTGAGGTGTTCAAAGCCGCGTTCTTCAAAAAATTTGCCATGAAAGACTCTGACATAGTGATCATGACAGAACTCAGAACGTTCAAAGTGACAGGAACCATTGAGGAATACATTTCAGTGTACAAAGACTTACATGACTGAGCTCCCAATACCATAAACTTTGACGGGCCTGGACCACAACTAGACTTCTACAATGGCCTCCCCACACACATTAGACGCCAGTTTGACACAACCTGCTGCAAGAACCTTGATGATGTGTTCTTGAAAGAAAATTGAGTAGCTCAAAAATCTGACAATCTATATTCAACAAACAAACGGAAGGAGAGCCCCACAGCAAAGAAGGATCCTTGACCTAATAAGCAAAACAACCAAGCCAACAACACCCATCCTTGAAGCAGGAATTGCACTGCACAAGCCAACCAGGCAATCACTGAATGTCGTGTTCTGAGGCGCGGCACAGACACACAACGGGGAATCCTAACCTTAGGATTGGATTTGTTCTAAGTCTTGGTTAGATGGCAGGGAAGGCAATAGCGTTTATCTTGCGGCCCTGGATGAATAATCTCTACTAGGCGTGGCTAGAGAGAGGCGCGGAAGTACAGAAGACACAAAGACAAAAATGTGAATAGAACTTAATTTTATTGGTGAATATGGAAATGTAATATATAGTGGTTGAGAATACCACAAAACACTACCAGGACGGTAGGATCACTTGCCACAAGAATGAGTGGGGCAAGTGAGTTGCACAGAGTCAGGAAACCAAACAATCATATTTACTGAAGTGGAAGCCAGTTCATTTCAAGAGTCAAAAGCAAAAGCAAGAGATTTGTCTTCAAAATGGCCCAAGAAAGGCAAAATCAAAACATGGTGAATGCCGTTATTCACAACATTGCCCCCCTCTAGATTGGCCTTTGGGAGTGATACTTGTGGAGGAACTTGGCGTGTATGCAAGCAAAAGGGCGACCTCTAGAGAGGAGCTTTACAGTGTACTCAGATCCTCGCTTGAAAGTCACCTCTAAAGGACCAATCCACAGGGAGTCCAGTTTGTGCGCGCGCCCACCCACACGGTGTTGGTAGTACAGGACATGGTCACCAACAGCAAACTCAGGCAAGGGGGAGCACCCTGCGTTGTCAGGAGAGAGCTTGAGCATCTTAGTCTTATATGCAGAAGTGTAGGAAGTGGCTTGTATATCAATGATGCAATTGACTAGGTCTTTGATGTGGTTGTCAGGGTTCATAGCCTTATCAGAGGAGAGTAGGGGAACCCCCAAGAGCAACAGAGTGGTGGCTTCACGCCCATATAACATGACAAAGGGGGAGTACCCTGTGACCCGGTGCTTGCTCAGACAATAGGCAAAGAGTGCAGCAGGTAAGTATAGATCCCAATTGGCAGCATCAGAGTAGGTGAGCTTCCTCATGATAGAAACCAGTGTCAAGTTGGCACGCTCAACTGCCCCATTAGTGGAAGGATTATAGGGGGCAGAGAAAGACAGGTGAGTTCCTAGAGCTTCAACAACAGAGGTTACTAGTTTGGCATTGAAGTTGGTTCTGTTGTCTGATAACAGCACTTGAGGACAGCCATGGCGGTAGAAAACATCCTGCAGCAGGAAGGCAGCGGTAGTCTTAGCAGTGATGTCTTTAGTAGGGCAAGCTTTTACCCACTTGCTGAAGTGTTCAACGGCAATCAGGATAAAGCGGCATCTGGAGCGTGAGCAGGGGAGAGGACCTACAGCATCAATGCTGACAGTGTGAAAGGAATGGTGAGGGGGGATCAATTTGAACTTGTGAGAAGCAGCTCAGGGCCTCTGAAGTTGGCAGTCATGGCAACTAGCTATGACATCTGGGATCAACAGGCAAAGATTCTCCTAGAAGTAATTCTTCTGAAGCCAGTCAAAGGTCTTGGCAATGCCTCCATGGCCAGTTTCTTTATGAGCTTGCAAAACTAAAGAGAGGCAAAGACTGGGGCGCACTTATGGCAGGTATTGACCCCACACCTTCTTGAAGAGTTGGTTATTGCGTATGAGGGTGTCTTCAGACAATTTGGACAGGGCAAGTTGAACCTCTTCTGTCTCACTTTCCCAGAAAGAAGGGTAGCCAATTAGCTTGTACAGGCAGTCTGCCTCAGCAGGATGTAGGGCAAGGATGGGCATTTGGGACAACCCATCAGTGTTCTGATGTTGAATCCCGGGGCAATGGAGCACAGTGAAGTCATAACCTTGCAGGCAGAGAGCCCATCTGGCTAAGAGTCCTTCAGGCTCCTTAAGTTGTTGTAACTATTTGAGCAAAACGTGGTCAGTGACAACAGTGAAATGGGTACCATACACATAGTGGCAGAATTGTTTGACTGCATGCAGCACAGCAAGGCACTCCTTCTCTGTAACACTATAATTCTTTTCATGCTTATTCAGCACATGGGAAGTATAGGCTACAGGATGGTCCACACCTTCATTTTTGAGCTGAGCCAAGATAGCCCCAATAGCAAGGTCACTAGCATCAGTGTACAAGATGAATTCATTATTGTAATTGGGGTACACTAAAATGGGTGCTTCTTTGAGTTTCTGCTTTAGAGTCTTGAAGGCTTGCTGTTGGCTGGCGGTCCATTTGAAAGGAACATTACACAACAGTTGGACCAGGGGTTTGCTAGTATCAGCAAAATCAGGAATGAATTGTCTATAGTAACCCATCATGCCCAGAAAGACTTGTACTTCTCAGAGGTTGGTGGGCAGAAGCATTTTGTTGATGGCTTCAACCTTCTTGATCATTGGACAAATTCTCGTTTGGGTTACTTCATGGCCCAGGAATTCAAGGCGCTCTTTGAAGAAAGCACACTTAGAGGGCTTTAACTTGAGGCCAGCTTCTTGGATCTTTATGAACACCTCTTTAAGATGGGCTAGGTGATCTGTAAAAGTTGCGCTGAAGACTGTTATATCATCTAGGTAGACTAAGACACACAACAACTTCAAATCATGCAGGATGTAATCCATGGCCCTCTGGAAAGTTGTCAGGGCATTACAGAGCCCTTGCGGCATGCAGGTAGGCTCAAAAAATCCTTCTGATGTGATGAGTGCAGCCTTCTGACGGTCTTTAGGAGAGAGGTCAACTTGCCAGTAGCCAGACGCCAAATCCATGGCAGAGAAAAACTTAGAACCTCCAAGGCGTCAAAGAGCGTCATCAATGCACGGTAAGGGATAGGAATCTTTCTTGGTTAGAGAATTCAACCTTCAATAGTCCATCACAATCCAGTGGCCTCCATCACTTTTCTTTAAGATGAGCAGAGGGGAAGCCCAGGGACTTTGAGAGGGAGCTAGTAGTCCAGCATCCAGCAGTTGTTTGAGCTCCTTAGAAACCTGCACATCTTCCACTTGGCTGCAGCGGTATGGCTTGGCACAAAAGGGGGGAGCATCTCCTGTGTCAATCTGATGAATCACACCTTTGGCTAGCCCATCTTCAGTACTATCTTTAGCAAAGATGTCTGAGAATTAGTCTAGTAAATCAAGCACCTCTTTCTGTTGGACCGGAGACAACTGAGGGAAGTCTTGGGCAGTGAACAGAGATAGGACTTGAGGCTTGTCTTTGGGTAGGTTAAAGTCTTGAAATGTTCCAAAAGGGTGAAGAGACAAAACGTCAGGAGCATTTAACAACTTTCTGTAACTAACAACCTGTCCTCTGGATACTGTCATAGGAAGTGCAGTAAGGTTGGCAACTAGTAATTGAACGGGATCCTTGTGGGAAATGTCCAGAATTCCAGGACAAAGGTAAGGCTTGTTAAGCCCCAGCAAAGGAGGGGAGTACATCTCTAAGAAAGTCTGTTCAGGTAGTTCATATGATATCTGGGAGTCTAGGATAGCCTGAGAGCCTGGGGGGATGGTGATAGCAGACGTGGCCATGAGAGGGATTCCCTCAGTTGCAGGACAAGCCATGGGAGGACACTTCATGTTGGTGGAATGGGTTCAATATTTTAGGGTGAAAACTCCAGTGGGGTACTCCAGAGTACATGTCTTCAAACGTTTACCAGGAACTTTGATTGGCTCTTCAAAGATCAGGGGGACTTTGTACCCTAGGATAGAAAGATAACCGTCCTTTAGGTTGATGATCCCATTATATTCCTGCAAAGAACTGGGTACCAACCAAAAGGTCATAGCTCTCATTTTCTAGAACAACAGCCGGCGCAGCCAACAGGAGTTTACCAAATTGCATTGGTAAGGTAGAGTACGCACCAATGGCGCAAGTCATGGAGAGACCAGCGGTGCCATAGGATTGATGGTAGTTGAGATCAGGGGCCAGCTTAAGCTTCTTCATCAGTTTAGAAGAAACAACATTGACTGGAGAACCGGTGTCCAGGACGGCTTTGATCTTGACCTTTTGGATAGATATCTCTACTTGGGTGGTGGTGCGTCCAAAGGGTGGCAGAACAGCCAAGATATCCTGTGCCTCAGCTAGTTCCTTGTCCCATTTCTCAATCATGCATTGTAGTCCCAGAAACTCCTTATATACAGTTTGGAGAGGGAGTGATACAGATACATTCTTGAAAATGGCGTCTGCAACTTTAGCGGCTTCCTCTGATGATTCCACTAATACAGGGGACCATTTTGCCTTAGTAAGATAGGGGCAGGAGATAACTGCTTTGGCCTCAGACAAGGGCTTGGTGGTAGTTGTAGTCTTCCCAGATTGTAGCTTGTAGGGAACTGCAATAGTCTCAGGGACAGCAAGAACAGAATACCCGTATGCATCATGGTCTTCAACATCAGATTCATCCACATCAGAATTGTCAGAAATGTCATGGAACAGGAGGAGGATAGGAGGAGCTTCATCATCAACAGGCTCAGAGTCAGTAGCAGACGGGGGTGTGGGAGGAGACTGGGAAGAATTGTCAACCAAGAGCGTCTCTGCCTCTAGGTTGACTGTTCTTTTCCCGACTGATCCTTGGGATCAGCTCCTTCAACCTGCGGATTGGTGCAGACGCAAGAGTGGTGGCCTATCTGACCGCAGTTGTGGCAACCTTGACGTCAAGGAGGATTTTGGGAGTTCATAGTGAGGATACGAGGGCCGCAAGAAGAGGAGCCAGAGTTGGAAGCGGCACAACTTTCCTGAAAGGCTGCCCCAGAATGGGTAAGATGCATATCTTGGAGCAGTGTCTTTATACTTTTCATGGAGGACAGCATAGCCTTGTGGGCCTTGAAATGGAGGCATAGGAGTTAATTCACCTTGAGGGCCTGGGCACAGGCCATATATGCTTCATGTGCCATCAATTGTCTGCTTGTTATTAACTGTTGCCCTCTATGTAAAATCTGTTAGCAAATTCAGCTAATGTCTCTTTGGGCTTGAAGGATATGTGCATGAAAGCATCCTTTTTCACCTCCAGGCTAAGATCACCACCAAACTTGTCAATCAGGAGCTGTTTCATGTCCTCTCAGGTCTTGATTGAGGGCAGCTCTGGTACAACTACCTCTTGACAGGTCAGGTGTAGGCAAGTCAAAATATGTTCTTTCTTAACTTCATCTGATGCTTGTCTCATAGTAGTCTTGTAAATAGTTAAGAAAGCTGCAATAGTTGAGGTTTTGGGATCAAAGACTTGCTTAAAAGTAGGCTTGAAGTGTGCCTCGGGAGCTGGACCACCATTGCTGCTATTGAGTACATTTATGCGCGGGGAGAACTCAGCTTCAGATTTGGAGGGGGGTTGTCTAGCCCACAGTTGTCAAACACTTTCTTCAAGGGTCGTCAGAGTCTTGGTGGTTCTGGCACCTGTAGTGTTGGCTAGAGAAGTATGTTGTTCAGTAACATCTAGGCGTTGTCCTTGGGTAGTGACAACAGTGGAGAGCTCAGCCAGCCGCAAAGTAAGGGATGGCCTCACTGACAGGCAGGGGGTAAATATGTTGTTTACCAAATTGATCAACTCACTCATCTCCTGTACGTCCCTGTCCAACTCAGTCTGGTCTCATTTCAAATGATCCACCTCATTAGCTAGGGCAATCAACTCTCTGGTACAGTGGATTTGAGGAGCCCCCGCCAAACCAGGACAACAGCCATCCTCCTCATTAACCCCAAGTGGACTAGCAGCGGCCGTTACTACCTCACGTAAAGCAGCAACTTCTTGCTGTAGTTCAGCAACCTGAGCAGTCAGCGCAAGAACCTGTGGGTCAGGTTGAGCATTTCAGTAGGGCGTCCTTGGCTACAAGTGGAAGCACATAATTCTCGGATGGCCTCCCAGATCCTCTGCTCTCTGTCCACCAGATCATCAGCAGGAGGAGAAGGCAGAACATCAGGTTTGGGAGTGGACAGCTCATTCACCTGACTCTGAAGTTTGGCAATAGCTGCGGCAGTGGTAGCTCTCTCTTGATCAAATTCCGCACTGAGCTCATTTAGACCTTGGGCTGCAAGGTCAGCTACCTGTTGCAATTGCTCAAAGGAATAGACACTGAATGCATTGAGCTGTTGCACTAGGCGCTCAAAGTTGGAGAGATAAGCGTTTAGGGTGGAGTCTACTTGAGTTCCCCAGGGTTGTTCTAACTGGTGAAACTCATGTAGTTGCTCCCTAACGTACTCAGGGATGGACTGGCGCATTTGCTCAATGGAATTGACTAAACGTGTTTGAGAGGTGACCAAATCACTCTGATTGTCAGATATCAGGGAGAACAGGGAATGAATCCATTGTTAGTAGGCGGCAAACTGGTCCCAATGATGGGTAACAGCTGCTTGTAGAGACAAGATTTCTTGAACGTGGAGTCCCAACACCATCTGGTGGTGGGCCAAGGCAGGCTGTACAAAGGATGACAGCAGGTGTTCAGCGGAGCCAGCCGCTGAGAGGAGATGTTGTGGAAACTGAGGGGCCACAATTAACTCATAGTATTTGGCACGGCTAAACTGTAGCTGAAGGCAAGGGATGGCCCCGTCCTGAGCTATCCCAAGGGCTACCACCATGACTTGTTCCAAGTCAGGGGTGCCCATAGGATAAGCAACTAAGTGGGGACCATTCCCAAGGTTCAGTACAGTAGGGACAATAGGCGGGTTGGCAATGTCTTCCTCAATAGAAGGGCTGGTAATTTCAGGTGAGGTCAACTCCCAAATAGGCAGAGGCAAGGGACCTGCAAACGTAGATGCAAAAGGGATAACCAAGGGGCTTACAGCCCCTGTAGTGAGCACCATTTTTGTTGTGTTCTGAGGCGCGGCACAGACACACAACAGGGAATCCTAACTTTAGAATTAGATTTGTACTAAATCTTGGTTAGATGACAGGGAAGGCAGTAGCGTTTACCTTGCGGCCCTGGATGAATAATCTCTACTAGGCGTGGCTAGAGAGAGGCACAGAAGTACAGAAGACACAAAGATAAAAATGTGAATAGAACTTAATTTTATTGGTGAATATGGAAATGGAATATAAAGTGGTTGAGAATACCACAAAACACTACCAGGACAGTAGGATTACTTGCCACAAGCATGAGTGGGGCAAGTGAGTTGCTGCAGAGTCAGGAAACCAAACAATCATATTTCCTGAAGCAGAGGCCAGTTCATTTTGAGAGTCAAAAGCAAAAGCAAGAGATTTGTCTTTGAAATGGCCCAACAAAGGCAAAATCAAAACATGGTGAATGCTGTTATTTACGACACTGAAGATACTAACAAGGAGGGAAAAGCTCAGAGGAGTACTTAGGCAAGCCACCCTCCCCCAATTTACAAGACTCATAAAGGGCCCAAGACATGGACTCAATTACCATGATCCAAGTACCCTCCAGCAATCCTCTACTGTTTGCCACCCAAACTGGAAATAAACTCCTCACTTATCCTTTCTGTTTTTGCAGATACCAAGGCACAGCACTATTTGACACTGGAGCAGACTAATCCCTTGTTGACAAGAAATTTGCCAACCTCATAAAACTACCCACAATCCAAAGCAACATCAAGAGAGTTGTCATGGCAGATAACACAAGCACACCAGTCACCAAAGAAGCAAAACCTTTTCATGCCCAAATTTGAGATGTGAAAGCTATGCTTAGTAGACCTATCATATCAATCCCCAAATAAGACGTTATACTTGGCTTGGATTGGATGAGAAAGACCAAACCTCATATTGACTGGGATAGCGCTACCCTCACTATTCAATGAGGCAAAGTACACCACCATGTTTACCCAACTCATCTTGACACACTCATGAGAGACCACGTTTTTGTGAAAATCATGGAAACAGAAGAGCAAACTGATCCTAGCAAAATCAATTGGAACACCTTCACATACGAGGTTATCCACTTCAAAAATACAGAAACCAGACATGAGAAAGACTACATCTGAGAACAACTGGTCAGTGAATTCCCCTCTGTCTTTCAAGAAGCCTTATCAGGCTTACCACCTGATCACGGCATACAACACAAGATCAACCTCAGAGGAAGTGTACCAAAGGCACACCCAATCTATCACCTCACACCCCAAAAAGTTGACGCCCTGAAAGCATATCTGGGCAAAGCCCTTGAGAAAGGCCTGATTTGACCTTCAAAATGCCTTTTGGCGCCGCTGTCTTCTTTGTAGCAAAGAAAGACAGAGGACTCTGCCTAGTCACAGACTACAGAGCGTTCAACAAGGTCACAATTAAGAACATGTATCCCCTGTCCCTGGTTGATGACCTTTTTGACACCCTGGGGGTACCAAATCTTCACAGAAATTGATTTGACAGCAGGCTATCACCAAATTTGCGTAAAGCCTGAGGACATTCCAAAGCCCGCGTTTATAGCCAAGTACAGATCCTTCAAATGTGTTGTTCTCAACTTTGGCATGAAAAATGCTCCTAGCATCTTTGTGACCTTCATGAACGAGGCTTTCAAGGAACACATCAGAAAACAAGCAATCATCTACCTGGACGGCATAATCATCTACAGCCCAAACTGAAAACAATACTGGGAAGATGTCCGCCTGGTTCTCTGCACCCCCAAAGAAAACCAACTCATTGCCAAACCTTCAAAGTGTGACTTCTTCTCTTTGAACTTCCATTCCTTGGCCACATTATCAGCAAGGACGGAATTAAACCAGACCCAGAAAAGATACATGCCATAAACAAAATGCCAGCCCCAAGAAATAAAAGTGAACTCCGTATCTTTCTAGGCATGGTAGCCTATGTTAGAAGGTTCATATCCAACTGGGGTGCACTGACAGCTCCCCTCTCAGCCATTACAGGAAAAACAACCAAGTTTTTCTGAACATCACTATGAGACCAACACTTTTGCCAACTAAAGGAACATATGGTCACCACTCCTATCCTCCAGTATCCAAATTGCAAAGGAATATATGAGTTGGAAACCAATGCATCTGACTACACCATAGGAGGGGTACTCTGTATCCAGACGGCAGAAAAGGACTTCCTCATGGTGGTGTACAAGTCAAGGAAATTATCTGATGGCAAACAAAGATACCCTATACACAACAAGGAATTGGTAGCCATTGTGCACTGCCTCATGAAGTGACAATGCTACCTAGAAGGAGCCCAAACGTTCAAAGTCCTCACTGATCGCAAATTGTTGATATTCTTCAAAACCCAACAACACCTATCACAAAGACAAGCTGAATGGATGAGCCTCATACAGAGATACCCAATGCAGATTGAATACAAGCCAGGCAAGGAAATGCTTACCGCAGTTGCCCTATCAAGGCTATACAGTAAACATGTTCTATGCACCAATGGGGACCCTGATTGACCCATGTTGATCATGGGAATCTCCAGAAGGGTTCCAAACTGGCACTCCAATGAAAATCCAAGAGAAAGTTCTTAAGAACAAACACCTGTTCAAAAATGTATATAGAACATTGCACCAAATCCTTCCAAATGGTGACACTGTACCTTACGTCCCGCCAACACAAAAGATTGACACAATCATTTGATATCACAGAGATCTGGGGCACACCTGTAGTAGAAACTTGAAAAAATATCTCAAGACACACTACTAGTAGCCCAACATGCTAGATGATGTCAAAGAAGTACTAAAGTAATGCAAAGTCTGTGAGAAGTACACCCAAACCAAGGCACCACTCAAGTCAGTAGTACTAGTGTCAATCACAAAACCCTTCAAGGTGTGGTCACTGGATATTGTGAGACCAATTTCTGGCAATAACAAAGGCAAAAAGTACATCATAACAGCTATTGACTATGCAACTAGGTGGCCTGTGGCCCAAGCTACAAAAGAACACAAAGGCAATGATGTGAGACAATTTATTGGGAAAGAGATCATAGCCAAGTTTGGGAAACCCAACCTCCTGATCACAGACAGAGGCACCAAACTTAATGCCATTGACACCAACATATATCTCACCAAAAACATAATAAAGCACATCACAGCCAGCTCATACCACCCACAAGCAAATGGAAGAGTAGAACAACTAAACAGCTCACTAGTAAAAGCCCTCAGTAAGTTATCTTCTAACAATCCAAAAGCCTGGGTCAACATGCTGCCAACAGCACTCATGGTATTCAGAACACAAGTCAATTGTAATACAGGCAAAACCCATATGGACTTGTCTATGGGCAAAAGCCTGCCCTTGTTAGTACAACTGCAGGGCCACAAATACCTCTACCAAAAAAGGCACCAGATGACAGTTGTCAGGGACCCACTTGAGAGGAAACAAGTTCCAAATCTGATGAGCCAAGGCCCCTAAGTTGAGCCCTGCAATTATCAAACTGATAGGAACCGTAACCATAGCCAGGTGACCAAAGTGCCCTAGAAATGTGAAGCAACCCATTATGGAACTGAATCTACCCAGCAAGTAATAACCCACCAGATAAGATAAAAGGTATAAGGAGGCATTTAGTCTCACCAAAGAAGGTTCAACTGGTGGAGGTGGATTTGTGGACCGGCTGTACTGAAATCTTTTCCCCCAGTGACCTGAGGGATATTTGAACCAACCATTAGCCAGGAACCCCTTATAATGGGAGTCATCAGGAGAAGAATTGTGTCAGTCTGTGGTGGGAGTGGGATATTCAAGGCCCAGTACCACAGAAAGAAAAAGAACTAGAAACCAGAACAGGAATTGGCTTCCTATGATGGTTTTAGAAGGAGGGTGCAGAAATAAGTGTAGGCAAGTATAAAATAGAAAAAATATCTTCATTTTTGGAACAATTATGAAGGATAGTAACTGCTAACTCAAATACCCAAAAATAGGGTGGAACAGTTTTAGGAGGATCTTAAAATATGAGGGGGTTTCCAAATGAATTTCATAAATATGTTGATAATCATGGCTACCTGTCTTAGCTGTACCTCAATTTGAGGCTTAATATTTAGGATAAATAACTGATAGGATAAGCACCAAAAAACAGCCACAAGATTGAAGGCAATTAAGTGGTTCATTAGCTTGATTAAAGGACAGATCAAGTACAGAGCCTATTTATCTAATATGAGAAGTAGATCCAAGAGCGGCAACAAGGTTAAAGGCAGCCAATCAACTTTTGAGTGGTAAGTGACATGTATAAATAAATTATTAACACTTGAAGAGGCAAAAACAAATTCAGAAACCAAATTTGAATGAATTAAATCATTATATATAAGCAATCCAAATTGAACTTTAGACTTTAAACTAACTGTTGACTTCACTTTAGGGTTCTGGGTTCAATCCCCGTCCTAGTCAGTGTTTAACCCAATGGATGAATCATTCCATACTTTATTGGTTTCTGGGTGTCTTGGAGTGATGAAATTTGACTCTTATTAATAAAAGAAATATTGCTGTAGTTAGGGAAAAATTCCCTGATAACAGTGACCCCAATGTACAACGTGCTAGAAAAGACCAAGAGGGAATGGAACGCCAAAGAGTTGAAAGGGAAGCAATCCCATTACAGCAGGAAAGATTCCAAGTTGGGGATTAAATCTGGGATTTCAACCATGACCAGCACAAGTTGGACCCAGGACTACGCGGGCCAGGCATTGTCATAGAGGTCAAACTCAACAATACCTACATCATCAAAGGAATTGGTGCCCAAACTGAACTGAAACACATGCATCATGACCAACTCTGCCTGTGTAAAGCAAGAACATCCCAACAAAATTCCAGACTCCCTGTTCCTAACGCCAAACTGGACCAATACCAAGCCTGCATCCTGGCACTCTAAAGAAAATTCCCAAGGCTCTGCCTTCCAGCACCCCAGGGCAAGATGTTGCAACATCTTTGATAACTCCCTCTTGGGGAATTAACACCCTGAGTAGTTCACCAAATGAATCACCAAAGGACTCACCAACTAACCATTAAGTTGGTGGCACCACTACTGTAAATTCAGATCCTGAACATAAAAATGCGGGATTGTCAAATCCTTGGTCCAAATTTTGAATCACTTTTGCGGGCAACTCAGCTGAGTGAAAAACAAAATATTTAATAAAATCAACTATTTAATTTGACTTTTTTGATTGATTTAAATTGGCAAATTTTGAATCTCTTGAGCAGATAACTCAACTAAAAAAAGACAAAACTCAGCAAACAAATGCAGGATACATGAATCAGAAATGCAGGATTCTAATGTACAATTTGAGATCTCCTGTATTTCAAACAAATCATAGACAAAATGTAGAAATTAATAAATCTGAAATTGCGGGATTTTCAAATCCAAGAACCAAATTTCAAATCAAAAATGAGGTGAATTCAAAATAAATATAATTTATGGGTGGCTAAAAAAAATGCTAAAGGATCTAGAATGTATTTGTGCTAATTCTTTTGGGAATCACAGGCATTCTCAAAAATCACTCTATTCCAGTTTATGAGGGCTAAAATTTAGATCATAATATTCACTGGCTTAACATACTTAACAATAAAATTGATTAAAATATACATTTCTCTACTCAAGTTTAAAATTTTAATATAAAATTTATTATGTCTTCTTTCAACAACAACCAAGTCAGCAAGCTGCTCCCTGGCCTTGACAAAATTATGCAGGGCTTCACTGGGTCTCTTAATAGTGAAGCCTCTGTCTATGGCCATTCCCAACCCGCAGGCCCCTCCACAAGCACTACCCAGGAGTGTGCTTTTTCTCCCGCAACTCAAGCATGTCCCTGTTTGCTCATCACACACAGGCAGCTGCTAACCCAAATCATGTATCAACACTAACACCCAGAATTTGGGCAATTGAGCCATGGGGTCACCCAGAGCACCTGTAATCCAGAAACAGCCAATCAGATGACACTGTCCAGTTCCCAAGATGGACACATTTCTCCTACAGCCAATCAGCCTGCAAGACACAGAATAAAATTGATCACCCCATAAATTGTTCTTGAAATGGTTAAAAATTGAGGGATGCTTATGTCCCTCAGGGAAATTGCGGCCGCAATGGGTTTTGCAAAGTCCACTGTGGCTGAAACCCTGCGAGCCCATGCCAACTGTGGCCCCCTCCTAAGAAGACCTTGACTGGTGCCCGTAATTCAAATGAAGGTGAAAAAGCCCACTCTCTTATGATGGCTATCATGGAACATGATCTGCAGATGCCCCTGGTCCAGGTTTGTCTCCAACTGGGACTTCATGTCATTTTCACCAATAAAAGAACAGTCAATTTGTGGATGCACAGAGTTGTGGTTGCTGCCAGAATCTTATTCAATCAGGTTCTCAGTGGCCCCAGTTTGGTGAATCAACCCCTAGAACAACAATCATTAATTTTATCAAAGGAAGGGCAAGGAGGGCCTGTAATGACGTCATTTTCTTGTTGTATGCCAAGATTTTGGAAAGTATCCAAGACTTTGGGGAAAAAACCATCCAATCTGATGTCTACAAGCACAGCCCAATACTGTATTGATTTGTTGGGGGGTTTGTTGGCAGTTTCCCCATTGGGTGCCAATCATTACTTGGTAATATCAAACAACACAGATAGGTATGCCTACCAGATGGAGCTCAAGGACATGCTGGAGGAGTGGGCTATCCAACAAGCCGTATACATGGTTGTACTAAGTGCGGAGATGGAGCAGCAGGAATGGGCAGCCAAAGAAATTATGGATGCAGGGCACACCTGTTGGTCCTATCCCATCAACCACGCTGTCATGCATCTTGCAGATGTATGTCTTTAAAATTTTGGTTCAGCTCTCAGGTGCTTAAAGCCTTCCACCTACAATGAACTGTGCTCCCAAATTGAGAAGGGGTACAAGCTTTTTCCTTCTGTATTTGTCCAGGACTTATCAGATCTTGTCATATTCTATTCAAGTGATAGTAGAAAGTCCAGAAAGGACTCCTGCCTCCCCCCACACCCATCTATTTGGTTTGTCAAGCCCACATATGTGATGGAAGAATAATTCAAGCAATTAAAGCAATCAGATCTTTCTGTCCCTTTTCAGTCAACAAACCCTGCCTCCCCAACCCCCCATCAAGCCACCTGCCTTCCAACCCTGACTCCCAAACCACCGCCCATTCCCTCCCCACTATCTCTGATGCTTTCCCTTTCACAGGCGCAGATGAAGGCAACATTCATTCTGCCCATTCCCTCCCCTTCTTGTCCTTTGATGAGTAAAATAATTCTTTTCTTTGTGACAACTTATTAAAATTAATATTTCTCTTTGAATTCACAATTAACAATGTTTCTTTTACATTGTTAGCATTTCCCATATTTAAAAAATGTGTGTGCATTTGATGTGGTAACATATAATTATTTGCATAAATCCTTTTCATTATCAATAATAAATTGTGAACCACAAATAGAAAGTTATATTAGAATATTACAGGTATGCGTTAAATCCTGATATTTATATATTATGTGCATAACTCAATGCATTCTGTATAATAAGTTTTATTGTAAATGAGGCCTTTTTTATTGTAATTTATATAAATGGACTGTGTTTATATTTGTGAACCATTAACGCTTAGTATAAATATTGATCCATAGTGCATTTTACAGCCTGTATATTTACCTATTGGTAATAATTCTGTAAACTATTAAGTCAGATTTTGTGAGTAATAATAATATAATGGATTAATAAATTACTGTTTATTAATCCATTATATTATTATTGCTCACAAAATCCGACTTAAAAGTTTACAGATTTATTACCAATAGGTAAATATACAGGCTGTAAAATACACTATGGATCAATATTTGTACTAAGTGTCAATGGCTCTCTAATATAAACACAGTCCATTTATATAAATTACAATGAAAAAGGCCTTTTTACAATAAAAATTATTATACAGAATGCATTGAGTTATGCAATTAATATTAAAATACAAGAGTTGACGTCTAATTGCAATATTCTAATGCAATATTTACATTTATGGTCTTTAATTTATTAACAATGATGAAAAATATTAATGTGTTGAAGGTAGTACTATAAAAACCAGTTTTTTGATGTAATTCAAATAAAATGTCAAATATCTACAGCCTTATCAACAAATTAGAGTCAGCCCTCCAAAAGGTTGTCAAGCTTGAACATAAGATAAGGGAAATTGTGGTAAATCAACTTGGAAATAAGGGAAGGGCCTTGGTCCAGCAAAACAAAACCACAAAAAATAGCCTGGGAACAATAGTCAACAAAGAACACAAGGAAATAGTTTTAAATCTTCAAAAGGAAATACTCAAGCAGTGAGATTTCAAAAGTGAAAGTTAAAACTCATGGGAATTCACAAAAACCAACAGAAAGAATACTCAAAAAATCAAATTGATTGAAGAAAATGAAAGCTCAAAGGAAATTAACACAAATGAAGAGGAAATTGATCAAATGGAAACAGATGAAAACAAAACACAATCAAGAAGCAGAAGCACCTCAAGAAACAATGAAAATTCAACTAATGAAAATCAAGAGAAAACACAAATAACACAGAAAATAAGGAAGATCAAGCCCAGAAAAACAAATGAAGAGCAGTCAATGCTCATGAAGTTTGCTGAAGGGGCACCTGTGGCTGAGAGGGCCGCAGGGGAAACAATCAGTAAGTCTTTTTATGCTTTACTTATATTTACTTTAGCTATAACTAGGAATGGGGACAAGGTTGCGGAAGTGGCAGCTTTCACGCCAAGTTGGGTTTACGGGGGTTACCAATCACTGGTAGCCCCTGTAAAGCAAATAAATAAAATAAAATAAAATGAAATAAATAAAATAATTCAAATGAATATGAATGATTCTGCAAATATAGAAGCAAAATCCAGGGAATATTTACCGCCCGCGGGGTGCTTGCCATGGATTAGGGAAGTATACAAAATAGGAGCAAATATCAACTTCAAAGAGATGACTGAAATTTGTGGGGATATAAAAATAAACTTTGATGAATATATTTATGAAAGTATACAACAATTTCCCCTTTCAAATATCAATGAATATGAAAAAACCTAATAAAAACTGACTTTCAAATAGGAACTGAATATCTTAAAACTGAAATTTTTAATGAAGTATTCAAAACATTATCAAATAAAGTTGGGGACACAGTTCTTGTGAATACATTTAAACCTTTATTTATTTTGTTTGCGGAGGCATGGGGGCAGATACAAGTCAGGCCCCCTCTGGAACCATCTTCAAATTCAGCAACACATCCTATATCAACAGATTAGCTCAATATATAAAAAATTATGTATGTTCCCTGAAAAATATACCTTGCAAAGGATTCATGTTGCAGTATACCTAGGAATCCTACTACATTGTATATTAAAGACTAACGTCAAAAAATTGGAGGATGTACCTATACAACTTTATATATGCCAATTAGCACTTGAACACCAGAAGACACTGTGGGGGTATAGGACAGTCAAGCACATCCTGTACAACTGGGTCATTATTTTTCTTGTTATGCCTAGGCGCCAGATTTATCCTTTTATAACTTAATTGCATTATTCATGTTCAAATTATTCAGAAAGCTTAAAATACAATCAAAAAATTCCAAAACTTTAATTTATCTTGGGCTTAAATGATTTTTTTTAAAAAATAAGGCATCAATTTTAGAATTGAAAATTGCAACTTATAGTATTACTGAAAATATCTTAAGTGCTACTACAAACTAAAAACCAAAAATATTTATGATGAGTTGCATGGGAGAGTAATAGCAGCCCCAAAGCTATAAATGCTATTACCCTATCTTTGGCTCATCATAAATATTCTTAGTTTTTTTCAGAAAAAAAGGTTGTTGTTTTTGAAAGACTGATAACTCTATTTAAAATACACCCTCTAGTAAGCTGCCCTACTTCATGAATTTGCCCTAGTGCACCACTAGCATCTTCTGATATTTTTGTTTCTCTGGTATCATCACGTGATTTCAAATGATAAGTTATCTCAGAATATTCTGAGAAACTTTCAAATGTTAAAGGTGAAGTATACAACTTCCCATCTTTCATCAAATATGAAAGATTAATGCGCAGATTTTTAACTTTGAGCTCTTTCCTTATAGGCCTAACTTTTCTCTCATAAATATAAAAGAATGACTTTTGAGAAATATTTGAGCCTGATAGCGCTGATTTATATAATTCTTTTCTTTTTTCTTCTTGCTCAAAAATATTTTTGATATCATTTATATTATTAATATAAAGCTGGTTTTCTTTCTCTTTTAATGTTTTTGATATTACACCAAAGTGACCATCAACAATGCTTTTTCCATGACATTCTACAAAACAATTATATTTTATAGAACCTTTAATATGTTTAGGTGCCTCTTTAAATAAGTAATATAAAAATTTATATGATCTAAAATGATTTCCATTATCAGTTCATACTTTTATATCTTTTTTATTTTTTTAAATCTATCTAATTTAAGACTTTTTATAAAACACTCACCTGAAAATAAAGAATCATGTGATAATATTTGAGACAAAAAATCATGATATTCATATTTAATTTTATTGTTTTCCTTAAAAACTAATGCAAACCCTAATAATGAGATTGGTTTTTTTGAATAAAAACAATTATTGGTCTCAATTAGACCACCTCCAACCTTTAAGTTTTCTTTATAATCTATAACTACAACACAAGACTCATCATCTAATTAATATCTTTTTTATATTCACAATTTTGATGAACATAAAATTCTTGGTGCTGATTAATAGTCTTTAAGTCATTTTCTATAGATTCTGGTAATGGTAAGTTTTTACTTTCACATTCTTACTTTTTTTTCTGGTGAATTTTTTAAATTACAAATATTGCACATATTGGTTTGTTTTTTACTTTTTATTATATTTTTAGGGATTAATTTATAGTAAGTAAAAATTGAAACTGAAATTTCATTTTTTATTTTCATATTTTCATATATTTCTTTTTTATTTTAAGTAGAGAGTATTTAATTCCAGTTGAGTAATTACTCATCTCTTTTTCTATATCTTTATAAATTCTTTCAGGCACTTTTTTTTGTAAACTGGCTAGTTTCAAAAGAATTTTCCAGCAATTTTTTAATTATTTTTTAGTTATTTATTTTTTTAATGAATAGTTATTATTTTTTGGCTTTTTTGTTTAAACTTACATTTTTATTTTTATTTATTTTTCTTGAGTATTCAAACTCACTTTTGGTTATATTAAACCCCATATCATTAAGCTCTTTTAAAGAGTAACTGGAAGTAACCAGAGATTGCAAGGCTGGGAGATGTTTTTGGGGAGAAGATTTCATGAGATCCTATAAGTTTTTGATAAACTCATTGCCTTTTTGATTTTGAATAGTTGGCAGGAACTGAGCTTTCCCAAATTCAGTTTGAGTAAGGAAGTGCTTGATGAAATTATCAAGATCATCACCAGCAATAAAGAGGAATGCCTTTTTTAACATTGTAATTCTCTTTTTTTTTGTTGAAGCTCCCAAGGAAAAAAAGGGTAGCATGGCAGAAGTAAATTTAACTGAGGACATGGTAGTATTTTGAATCTGTAATTAGGTCAGATCTCTGAAATGTGCCTTAATGTTGGAGTAGTTATGATCAGAATGTGGCCTTTGAATGGGGTCTTTTGGATTAGAAGCTTTGTGGTGCTTTAGCTCTTATATACCAAGCTAAATGACACCATTCTGAAAGAAATGGTGTGATAGCTTTTATTATAGTTTGAACTTGAATTTATGTTTGCAGAATTAATTAAATACCCAGTTTTCATGCACAAGTGATACATGTGAAGCAGCTAAGCATTATTATTACATCATATCCTCTTTGTAATCAATGCAAATAAATCAAAATGATGTATTCAGTTAATTGTAACTCTTCCGCATATTTTTAAAATGATAAAATATTAAAGAATTCCATTTAAAGAATGCTTAATTTGAGGTTCAAAGCTCACTTGAACCTTAAAATCAATCTAAACAGTGATAAAAACACCCTAACTTCAAACTATTATAAAATCCTAAAGGATTGAGCTTTTTAAATAAAATAAAATGCAAAAATAAAGCTCTCAATCTTATCTTTAATTTTGTCAAATAAAAAAAATCTGTTGTATATTAAAAAAAGAGTATTTATTAGCTTTGAAGTGATCTACTTTATAGCATTAGATATAATCATATAATAAAATCTGGATTATACTCTTTTAAATTACTTTTACTTTAATATTAAGTATAGTATACATATTAAAATTTATACACCAATAGAAAGATAGGATTCTTAGCTTCATTTTGATAGTTTAAAGTGTAAAAAAAACATTAATTTTTCATTGAGTTATTAATGCTTTAAATATAAAATGTTAATTAGTTACTTTTTCAAAATTGAACTGTGTTATGCTGCGACTTGAGCAGCATGTGTATTAGAAAATGGCCTAATCCCTAAAATAATGACCCAACTCCTTTGCATTGGCATTGTTGTATGGGTACTATGTGCCTCCCAAAAAGAACCTGTTAATCAATTTGCTTACCCAACTCCCTTTTATTAAGCGGTTGGCAACCACCAGGGTGCAGGGCGCCACCCCTCTAGCAATTGCATCCAGGGTTGTCCACTACGTACAGAAGAGTATGTGGATTTAAGTAGAAACTCTAGCTGAAATTTTGATTTTGGGGTATAATTCCCTGGAATAATCACATTCTATTTGCAATTTGCATCTCCCTAATAAATTATATTCCCTTGCAATTAAACTTTTTAATTTTTATTTATTTTAAATATTAAAATTTAAAGTTTTAATATTTAAATTATAATAGTGACATATCTAAATATATTATAAGACATTATTTATAGTTGCAAACACATCAAATAATAAAAAGTAATAAAAAATGTTTTTATTTACTAGCTTGTTGGGTACGGGTTCATTTATTACATAGTTAAACATTGAGAACTGAATTTATCTGCAACAGACAGCCTGCTCCACTTATGCTCTAAACAAGTGCTTGTTTAGAACTCAAATTACCTTTCCCTTGTAATATGATTTGATAAATATATTCAATATGCTTGACCCATGTCATAAGTACTAATTAGTAAGAGATATATGAAAATCATTGGTTTTTGTGTCGTGTGGTTATAGTGGCACTGAAATATTAAGGATCAGGAGATGACTCACAAGGTCAACTCTGTGGCTTTTAAATAAAAGTCAATGGTACTAAAAAGGGTTCACAATTATTTAAATAAAATTAATCTATTTCTATCATTTTTTTATTTGTTGACTATATATTCAATACAATATTCAGTGCATTATAATAAAAATATGTGTCCTCATATCTAGAATAATTAATTTTAATTATATTTTTTACTAATTCTTATATGTCTATAATACAATTCAACGTCACATCATTATATATAAATAATAATTATTGAGTCCTAAAAAATATATAAAAATAAAAACAAATAAAACCCAGAGCGCCTATTTATCTGATTGGCTCAGAGGCAAGGGCTTTGGGGAGGAAAGATTCCAAGTGCTTATAGAAAGCCACCACCACATCAGGTGGCATTGCAAATTGACTGACCTTGAGAATATTGAAGAGATCCTCAATGTCCTGAGGGAGGCCTTTCTTCACCTTATTTTTGATCCACCCAAAGACCTCCTCAATTGGATTCAGGAATGGAGAATACAGGGGGAGGAAGAGGAGTCTCATTGGGCAGTCAGCCAACAGTGGCTGAAGAATGGCTATTCTTTTCAATGGGTGGAAACTCAGATATAACCCAATCCACCTTGTGGAGCCCAACATTATCCAACACAACAATGTTGGTTGTGCCGCTGTAATTGATACAGAGGTATTCCTTCACAGCTCAGAGAAAATCAAGGAATGTCCCGCTATTATGGGAACCCTTGATCATATGGTATTTATCCATCCTGCAAGGACCCAAAAGCTCAACCATGGAATATGTCTGGGAACAGACAGCTGCATGATGTGCTACATCATTCTTGGACCCCTTCTCAACCCACCCATGCCTAGACCTGAGTGAGGAAGAAAACAACAATTCATCAATGTAGAAGAATGGGACATTTTATGTCTTCTTGAGAGCCACATAGGTCTTGGCATAAATGCTGTCGTGTTTGGCTCCAGGGGACAACATCCTGGAGGACACAGCGGGAAATCTTTATTATGAAAGATTTGAGGTTTGAAGCTAGCCTCGGGTTAGCCTTCAGGGCAAAACTAAGGGCACATATCTTAATTTCCTGGAAAACAAGATGTAAAAGTCCTTTTGGCAGAAAGGACAGGAAAAGCTTGAATATTATAAAAGCCAACACAAATGTGGATAAACTTAAACTTTATTGGGAGTGAAGATTCTACTTTAAATAGTAGACAAAGGGCGGTGATCACTCAATAGGAAGACAGAGTAGCTGAGGGGGTCAGGCTGGGATGAGGTCATACCAGGATCAACCACAGACAGGTATGATAATACAGAATGGGTGGATATTGAACCAGACCCATTTACGGAAGGCAGGAAATTTCCAAACTCAAAGGCAAAACCAGCCAAATCTTTGCAACTATCAATATTCAAAGGCTGAATCAAAATAGCATTAATTGCGCAATTTACGACATCTCCCCCCTCAAGATTGGACACAGGGGGGTGATACTTGCGAAGGAATTTGGAGTGAACGCGGGCAAAGGGGCGGCCAGAAGACAGTAGTTTCATGGTGTACTCAACGCCCTTCTTAAAGGTGACCTCACAGGGCCCAACCCATAGGGAATCCAGCTTGTGGGCTCTACCACCCGTACAATTCTGGTAGTAGAGAACTAGATTGCCTACTTGGTATTTGGGGAGGGGGGCTCTAGCAGCATTGGATGGGGAGAGCTCCAAAGCCTTAACCTTATAAGCAGTGGAGTAGGCAGTTGCCTGGATGTCAATGATACGGTTGGTTAAGTCTTTCACGTGGGTCTCAGGATTTTCAGACATATCAAACTCAATCAAAGGGGGTCCCAAGATTGAGGGAGTAGTGGCCTCACGTCCATAAAGCATGGCAAAAGGGGATTGACCAGTCACCCAATGTCTACTAAGGTGGTAGGCAAAGAGGGCGGCAGGGAGGAACATGTCCCAATTGGCAGCGTCAGAGAGCATGAGTTTTCTCATGATGGATACCAGGGTGGAGTTAGCTTGTTTGACAGTTCCATTGGTGGAGGGATTATATGGCGCAGAGAAAAACTGGTGAGTCCCCATAGCTTTGACAATAGAGGTGATGAGGCAAGCATTAAAGTTGGTGCCATTGTCAGAGAGCAGGACTTGAGGGCAGCCATGTTGATAGAAAATGTCTTGTAGCAAAAAAGTAGCCGTGGTCCTAGCCGTTATATCTTTGGTTGCTCTGGCTTCAACCCACTTGCTAAAGTGGTCTATAGCAACCAGGATAAACCAACATCCCAATCTAGACCAGGGAAAGGCCCAACAGCATCAATACTCATCGTATGGAAGGCATGCTTTTGAGGAATGAGTTAGAACTGGTGTTGGGAAGGACAAGGACGTTAGAGCTGACAGGAATGACAGGAGGCAAGGACATTAGGGATCAAAAGGCGCATATTTTACCAATAGAAGTTTTTGCATAAACAGTCATGAGTCTTGGCTATGCCTCCATTTCCCGTGTCAATGTGAGCTTGGAGGATAATGGCTATCCTCATGCTAGGGCAAATGTAGGGTAGGTAGGCATTGTTATCCCTTTTTGAAGAGCTGTCTATCACAAATTACAGTGTCCTTGGATAGGGTCTGTAGCTCCAAGCAAATGTATTTTAGCTCAGTGGTCCAAGAGTCAGGATACCCTATTAGCCTGTATAGTCAATCAGCATCAGCGGGATGGATAGCTAGGATTGGCATTCTTGACAGGCCATCAGTGTTCTGATGTTGGGCCCCAGGACAGTGTATCACAGTGAAATCATACCCTTGTAAACGTAGAGCCCAACACACTAGTCAACTTTCAGGTTCCTTTAGCTGTTGTAGCCATTTGAGGGAGGAGTGATTGGTGACTACCGTGAAGTGGGTTCCATAGATGTAATGCTGAAACTGTTTCACCACATGCAGCACCACCAGATATCCCTTCTCAGTGACACTGAAATTCTTCTCGTGCTTATTGAGGACTCTTGATGAGTAGGCTACAGGTCAATCTACACCTTCATTGTTGAGTTGGGCAAGGATAGCACCCACAGCTACTCCACTAGTGTTGGTATACAAGATGAACTCTTTATCATAATCAGGATAGACTAAGATAGAAGCCTCCTTGAGCTTGGCCTTCAGTGCTTCAAATGCTTGTTGTTGGCTGTCAGTCCATTCAAAGAGGACGTTGCAAAGCAGTTGAACAAGGAGTTTGCTCAGCTTAGCAAAGTCAGGGATGAACTGTTGGTAGTAGCCCATCATATCAAGGAATACTTGAACCTCTCAAAGATTTGTGGGAGGTAGCATCTTGTTGATGGCTTCCACCTTATTATTCATGGGGCAGATTCCAGTTTGAGTGACTTCATGTCCTAGGAACTCAAGACGTTCCTTGAAGAAGGAGCACTTGGAGGGTTTGAGTTTCAAGCCAGCTTCTTGAATCTTGATGAAGACAGCCTTGAGGTGTTCCAAGTGATTGATAAAGGTAGCGCTGAATACAGTGATATCATCAAGGTACACAAGGACACAAGAGAGCTTTAGGTCTTGTAAGATGGAGTACATAGCCCGTTGAAAGGTGGCAGGGGCATTGCAGAGTCCCTGGGGCATACAAGTGGGTTCAAAGAGGCCTTCCAAAGTAATAAGCACAGCTTTTTCTTGGTCTTCAGGAGATAATTCAACCTGCCAGTATCCCAAAGCTAGATTCATGGCAGAGAAAAACTTGGAACCACCCAGCTGTCTGAGAGCATTGTCAATTCTGGGCAAGGGGTATGAATCTTTTTTAGTGAGAGAGTTCAGGCGGCAATAGTCCATTACAATGCGGTGTCCACCATATTTTTTCTTGAGGATTAGTAATGGGGAAGCCCAAGGAATTTGGGAAGGAGCCAATAACCCAGCGTCCAAAAGTTGCTTGAGTTCTTTAGATACTTGAGCATCTTCCACCCTACTACGGCGTTATGGTTTAGCACAAAAAGGGGTGCATCCCCAGTATCAATCTGATGGATGACTCCTTTAGCTAGGCCATAGTCCGTAGACCCAGAGGCAAAAATGTCACTGAACTGACCTAACAGATCCAACACGTCCTTTTGTTGAACAGGAGACAGTTGGGGGAAATCAGCAGCGGTGAACAAGGAGAGAACTTGGGGATCATCTTCAGGTAGGTTGAAATCACTGAAAGTCCTGAAGAGGTAGAGGGAGGATACTTGTTCTGCTCCAAGTATACAACCATGACCTACAACCTGGCCTCTGGTTACTTGCATGGGCAGGGCTGTCAGGTTAGCAAGCAGTAATTGTACAGGCTCCTTGTGGGTTTGGTCTAGAATCTCAGGACACAGGCAAGGCTTGGTACAACTCAAGGATTCAGGTGAGTAAAGCTCCAAGAGGGACTTTTCAGGTAGCTCATAGGAAATCTGGGAATCAATCACCACTTGAGAGCCCGGGGGGATGGTGATAGCGGCTGGCGCTAGCAGGGGTACCCCTTCTTCTTCAGGGCAGGAAGGAGGAGGGGTACACATGTTAGAGGAGTGAGTCCTATACTTGAATAAGAAGATACCTATAGGGTACTCAAGCACTCAAGTTTTAAGACATTTTCCTGGAAGGCGCAGAGGTTCCTCAAATATCAAAGGAACCTCATATCCCAAGAGCGAAAGGTAAACATCTTGTAAGTTTATAATCCCATTATATTCTCAGAGGAATTGAGTACCAACTAAGAGGTCATAGCTTTCATTCTCTAGGACCACAGCAGGAAGCAACAAGGAGTTTCCCAAACCTCATGGGTAGAGCAGAGTAGGCACCAATGGCTCAAGTTCGGGTCATGCCAGCTGTGCCATATGACTGCGTATAGTTGAGGTCAGGGGCCAACTTAAGTTTTTTCATTAACTTGGATGATACCACATTGACTGGAGAGCCTGTGTCCAAGATGGCCTTGATCTTAACCTTTTGAATTGACACTTTCACGCGGGTTGTATCTTTCCCAAAGGAAGGCAAAGCTGCCAACACATCTTGTGCAGCCTCTAGCTCCTTTTCCCATTTGGCTAGCATGCACCATAACACATGAATTTCCTTATATACAGTCTGTAGTGGGAGAGATACGGTTACGTTGTGGAAAAGAGCTTCAGCTAGCTTGGATGCTTCCTCAGAAGAGTCAACCAAGACAGGAGGTTGGTGGGCTTGGGCTAGGTAAGGGCGAGCCACCATGGACTTAGCTTCACTTGTAGGTACTCAGGAAGTGGTGGTAGTCTTCTCAGAGCAAAGCTTGTATGGTACAGGGATGGTTTCTGGAACAGCCAGGACGTAATAGCCATAACTATTAGAGTCCTCACTATTGGAATCTTCAGGCTCTGAATCACAGGAGAGATTGTGAAACAGATGAAGGATAGTCGGGCCAGAAGAGGAGGGAGCTTCCTCATTGGAAGGAGGATCAGGCAGAGACAGGGGAGATTGGTCAGCAGAGAGCGTCTCTGTCTCTAAGCTGACCTCTCTTTTCCTGCCTATTCCTTGGGATTGCAACCTTCTACCCGGGGATTAGTGCAAGTGCGCAAGTGGTGTCAAATCTGGTCACAGTTATGACAGTCTTTTCTCTTAGCCTGCCCACTATTACCCAGAGTCATAATGTGTGGCGTACAAGAGGTAGCCCCAGCATTATTGGCTTTATTCTCACGCACCACCGTACCTCCATGTGTCAAATGCATGTCTTTCAAGAGTGTCTTAATACTATTTGTGGAAGTGAGTGAAGCCTTGTGTGCCTTAAAGTGTAGGCATATAAGCTGGTTCACCTTCAAAGCATTTTAACAAGCCATGTAGGCTTCCCAGGGAGTTAAATGTCAACTAGTAATTAACTGCTGGCCTTCAATGTAGAAACAATCTGCAAACTCAGCCAGGGTTTCCTTGGGTTTGAAAGCAATGTTCATAAATGCATTTTTCTTGACTTCTAAGCTGAGGTCTCCTCCAAACTCTTCAATAAGGAGGCGCTTCATATCCTCCCAAGTGAAAGTAGAAGGGAGCTCGGGGACCACAACTTCCTGGCAAGTGGGATAGAGGCAGGTAAGGATGTGTTCCTTCTTGAGCTTGTTGGTGGCCCTACGCATTGCAGTTTTGTAAATGGTTAGAAAAGCAGCAATGGTAGAGGTTTTGGGATTGAATATCTGCTTGAAGGTTGGCTTATAGTTTGGGTTGATGAATGAAGACAAGGACTGACTGTTTTCACCAGGGTTGATGACATTAATAGGAGGATTGCCTTTAAACTTGGATCTAGCAGCAGGTTGTCTAGCCCAGAGGAGTCAAAGGCTTTCCTCTAAAGTGTCTAAGGTAGAGCTGTTTTTCCCACTAATATCTCAGGCAGTGGCAGCAGCAGTCCCAAATTCATCAACCTTGATTTGTTGCACTGCCAGGGTGCCAGCAATCCCATTGACACAGGTAGCCAGGGAGGTGGTCTGAGCAACTAAAGGGGCATCTTGTCCATTTAGGGTCTCTGTAAATCAGGAGAGGTTTTGGACCTCTCTTTCTAATGCGTCCTGCCTATCAGCTACATCATTTGTCACTTTGGCAAGTTGATCTAGAGCACGCGCACAGTGGACCCGGGGTTGACCTTCTAGACCAGGGCAACAACCATGATTGTCATGAGCGGGAGTACCAACAACTTCACCTTCCTCTTCATCTTCAGATTCAGACGACAAACCTTCAGAATTAGAGAGGCGCTGTCTTAAGTACTCAATTTCACCTTGTAAGGTAGCCACCTGATCAATGAGGGAGGCAATACAAGGGTCAGGCATAGGTTCAACTGGAGGGGGGTTCTGCACAGAAGCTTGACGTCAGGTGGTAGCCTTGAGCTTGACAATGGCCTCCCATACTTTGGTTTTGAAATCAGATGGTGTCTCAACGGGAGGAGCGGGAGGAGTCACCTCAATAGAGGCTACCCTGTCATCCACATAATTTTGCACCTGGTATAGAGTGTTGCCTAATGCAGCCTTATCTAGACTGTATTGATGCTGCAGGTGGCGGCCCCAAGTATCAACATGAGCTCCTATCAATTTGAGTTGCAAGTTAACATGTTCTCTTAATTGATTTATTTCACTAACCAGAGTCTCAAAGTCCTGCCAATGGTTTAACAGAAAAGCCTCAATTTGCTCACGCCAGGCTGCCTGGTGTTCATTCAATTTGCATAGTCAATATTTTATGTATACAGAGAGCAAGGAACAAAGGGAGTTCAGGGAGGCAGTTAAATACTTCTGTGATGCCAACAAATTGTGCTGGTTGTCAGAAATACAAGCAAAGAGACTGTGTGACCATTCTTGGTAGGCCATATTTTGAGCGTGGTTATTTGAGACGGCAGAGGCTACAGCATCTAACAGTTAATTTTGGGATCCCAAGGCAAGTTGATGGTGAACTAGGGTAGGTTGGATGAACTGGTTGATCAACTCACCAATAGTATCCATGGATTCCATCAACGCGGGGGGGGGAGACCAAAGTCAAAAGGAAGGAGTACAGGTCTTTGGAGGCGTACCCAGGATGGAGACCAGGGATAGAGTGCATGACTACTGTGCCAGAGTGGAGAAGGGAGCAGGTGGCAGCACGGGCTTGCTCATAGTTGAGAGAGAAAGAAGGAAGGGGGCCCACAGGGCCCAGGAGACAGAACCAATACCATAGGATTTGCAGGAGCATTGGTGATGTCTTCTTCTAGCGGGGGACTAGAAACTTTAGGTTGGTCTGGTACTTTGGAAACAAAGGGAGAGGAACCAGAGAATGTGCATGGGAACAGGGTAACCAAGGGGCTTGCAGCCCCTGTAGTTAGCACCATTTTGGTGTGTTTGGCTCCAGGGGACAACATCCTGGAGGACACGGTGGGAAATCTTTATTACAAAAGATTTGAGGTTCAAAGCTAGCCTTGGGTTAGCCTTCAGGGCAAAAATAAAGGGCACATACCTTAATTTCCTGAAAAACAAGATGTAAAAGTCCTTTTGGAAGAAAGGACAGAAATAGCTTGAAGATTAAAAAAGCTAACACAAATGTGAATAAACTTAAACTTTATTGGGAGTGAAGATTCTACTTTAAATAGTTGACAAAAGGCGGTGATCACTCAATAGGAAGACAGAGTAGCTGAGGGGGTCAGGCTGGGATGAGGTCATACCAGGATCAACCACAGACAGGTACAATAATCCGGAATGGGTGGGTATTGAACCAGACCCATTTACAGAAGGTAGGGAATTTCCAAACTTGAAGGCAAAACTAGCCAAATCTTTGCAACTATCAATATTTGAAGGCCAAATCAAAATAGCATTAATTGCGCAATTTACGACACAATGCATCAATTCTCAATTTTTTTGCTGTTCCTATTGTGCAGAGAAACTCCAAGGACCTTCCATGAGAAGTCCAATTCAACCATTTATTGGTAAACAAGGGTTTTAGAGACAGCAAGCCCAAACTCTGTGGCCAACATTGATTGGACAGCAAGCGTGTCCAGGTGGCAATCCTTGGTCACCCACTGCCTGATTGCCTTGAGATGGGTGGGCTGAAGTAGACTGGGCTGCCGCTTAGTCTTGACAGATTTGGCAATTTTCCTGGTGTTGCTGTACTTTTTGTTGAGGTTGCCAATATATATGGCTCTGACACCAAATTGGGACACAATATCCCAAACTGCCATTCCCTGTTTAAGCAGTTGAGGAGAGCTTCACGCTCACTATCTGTCAACTGACGCTGGCCCTTGGCAAGTACCGCGGCATCCTGGCTAGCAGGCTCAACACAGGGGATGGAGACCTTTGTGTAGAAGGCGGGATCACGCTTGGTTGCGCTGGCGCCGTCTGTTGTGAATAATGGCATTCACCATGCTTCAATTTTGCCTTTGGTGGGCTATTTCAAAGACAAATATCTTGCTTTAGCTTTTGACTCTTGAAATGAACTGGCTTCTGCTTCAGGAAATATGATTGTTTGGTTTCCTGACTCTGAGCAACTCACTTGCCCCAATCATGCTTGTGGCAAGTGATCCTACCATCCTGGTAGTGTTTTGTGGTATTCTTAACCACTATATAATCCATTTCCTAATTTACCAATAAAATTAAGTTCTATTCACATTTTTGTCTTTGTGTCTTCTGTACTTCCGCGCTTCTCTCTAGCCACGCCTAGCAGAGATTATTCATCCAGGGCTGCAAGTACAAATCCAATCCTAAGGTTAGGATTTCCTGTTGTGTGTCTGTGCCGCGCCTCAGAACACGGCAAAAATGGTGCTCACTACAGGGGCTGTAAGCCCCTTGGTTATTCCTTTTGCATCTACTTTTTCAGGTCCCTTGCTTTGCCTATTTGGGAGTCAACCTTGCCTGAAATTACCAGCCCTCCTATTGAGGAAGACATTGCCAACCCGCCTATTGTCCCTACTGTACTGAACCTTGGGAATGGCCCCCGCCTAGTTGCTTACCCTACAGGTACCCCTGACTTGGAACAAGTCATGGCGGTAGCCCTTGGGATAGCTCAAACGGGGCCATCCCTTGCCTTCAGCTACAGTTTAGCCGTGCCAAATACTATGAGTTAATTGTGGCCCCTCAGTTTCCACAACATCTCCTCTCAGCCGCTGGCTCCACTGATCATCTGCTATCATCCTTTGTACAGCCTGCCTTGGCCCACCACCAGATGGTGTTGGAACTCCACGTTCAAGAAATCTCATCTCTATAAGCAGCTGTTACCCATCATTGGGACCAGTTTGCTGCCTACCAACAGTGGATCCATTCCCTGTTCTCCCTGGTATCTGATAATCAGCGTGATTTGGTCACCTCTCAAACACTTTCAGTCAATTCCATTGAGCAAATGCGCCAGTCTATCCCTGAGTATGTTAGGAAGCAACTACATGAGTTTCACCAGTTAGAACAACCCTGGCAAACTCCAGTGGACTCCACCCTAAACACTTACCTTGCCAACTTTGAACGCCTAGTGCAACAGCTCAATGCATTCAGTGCCTATTCCTTTGAGCAATTGCAACAGGTAGCAGACCTTGCTGCACAAGGCCTAAATGAACTCAGTGCGGAATTTGATCAAGAGAGAGCTACCACTGCTGCTGCTATTGCCAAACTTCAGAGTCAGGTGAGTGAGTTGTCTACTCCCAAACCTGATGCCCCGCCTTCTCCTCCTGCTGATGATCTGGTGGACAGAGAGCAGAGGATCTGGGAGGCCATCTGAGAATTACGTGCTTCCACTTGTAGCCAAGGACGTCCTACTGAAATGCCTCAACCTGACCCCCAGGTTCTTGCGCTGACTGCTCAGGTTGCTGAACTACAGCAAGACGTTGCTGCTTTGCGTGAGGTGGTGATGGCTGCTGCTAGCCCACTCGGAGTTAACGAGGAGGATGGCTGTTGTCCTGGTTTGGCGGGGCTCCTCAAATCACTGTGCCAGGGAGTTGATTGCCCTAGTAATGAGGTGGACCTTTTGAAACAAGACCAGACTGAGTTGGACAGCGACGTACAGGAGATGAGTGAGCTGATCAATTTGGTAAACAACAGATTTACCCCCTGCCTGTCAGTGAGGCCATCCCCTACTTTGCGGCTGGCTGAGCTCTCCACTGTTGTCACTACCCAAGGACAACGCCTAGATGTTACTGAACAACAGACTACTCTGGCCAACACTATGGGTGCCAGAACCACTGAGACTCTGACAACCCTTGAAGAAAGTGTTCAACAGCTATGGGCTAGACAACCCCCCTCCAAATCTGAAGCTGAGTTCTCCCCGCGCATAAATGTACTTGATAGCAGCAATGGTGGTCCAGCTCCTGAGGCACACTTCAAGCCTACTTTTAAGCAAGTCTTTGATCCCAAAACCTCAACTATTGCTGCTTTCTTAACTATTTATGAAACTGCTATGAGACAAGAATCAGATGAAGTTAAAAAAGAACATATTCTGACCTGCCTACACCCGACCTGTCAAGAGGTAGTTGTACCAGAGCTGCCCACCATCAAGACCTGGGAAGACATGAAACAACTCCTGATTGACAAGTTTGGTGGTGATCTTAGCCTGGAGGTGAAAAAGGATGCTTTCATGCACATATCTTTCAAGCCCAAAGAGACATTAGCTGAATTTGCCAACAGATTTTACATGGAGGGACAACAGTTAATGACAAGCAGACAATTGATGGCGCATGAAGCATATATGGTCTGCGCCCAAGCCCTCAAGATGAATAACTCCTATGCCGTCATTTCAAGGCCCACAAGGCTATGCTGTCCTCCATGAAAAAAATAAAGACACTGCTACAAGATATGCATCTTACCCATTCTGGCGCAGTTGTTTGGGAGAGTATGCCACTTCCAACTCTGGCTCCTCTTCTCGTGGTCCTTGTATCCTCACCATGAACTCATAAAATCCTCCTCAACATCAGGGTTGCCACAACTGCGGTCAGATAGGCATACACTCTCCCGTCTGCACCAATCCGCGGGTTGAAGGAGCTGATCCCAAGGATCAGTCAGGAAAAAAACAGTCAACCTAGAGGCAGAGACGCTCTTGGTTGACAATTCTTCCCAGTCTCCTCCTACACCCCCGCATGCTACTAACTCTGATCCTGCTGATGATGAAGCTCCTCCTATCCTCATCCTGTTCCATGACATTTATGATGATTCTGATGTGGATAAATCTGATGTTGAAGACCCTGATGCATACGGGTATTCTGTTCTTGCTGTTCCTGAGACTATTGCAGTTCCCTACAAGCTACAATCTAGGAAGACTACAACTACCTCCAAACCCTTGTCTGAAGCCAGAACAATAGTCTCCTGCCCCTATCTGACTCAGGCAAAACAATCCCCTGTATTAGTGGGATCATCAGAGGAAGCTGCTGAAGTTGCAGACGCTGTTTTCAAGAATGTTTCTGTCTCAGTCCCTCTCCAAACCGTATATAAGGAGTTCCCAGGACTAAGATGCATGATTGAGAAATGGGACAAGGAATTAGCTGAGGCGCAGGATATCTTGGCTGTTCTGCCACCCTTTGGACGCACCACCACCTGGGTAGAGATATCTATCCAGAAAGTAAAAATCAAAGCTGTCCTGGACACCAGATCTCCTGTCAACGTTGTTTCTTCTTAACTGGTGAAGAAACTTAAGCTGGCCCCTGACCTTAACTGCCATCAATCCTATGGCACCGCTGGTCTCTCCATGACTTGCGCCATTAGCGCGTACTCTGCCTTACCCATGTGATTTGGTAAACTCTTGTTGGCTGCGCCGGCTGTTGTTCTAGAAAATGAGAGCTATGACCTTTTGGTTGGTACCCAGTTCTTTCGGGAATATAATGGGATCATCAACCTAAAGGATGGTTATCTTTCTATCCTAGGGTACAAAGTTCCTCTGATCTTTGAGGAGCCAATCAAAGTTCCTGGTAAACGTTTGAAGACATGTACTCTGGAGTACCCCACGGGGGTTTTCATCCTGAAATACAAAACCTATTCCACCAACATGAAGTGTCCTCCCATGGCTTGTCCAGCAACTGAGGGGATCTCTCTCATGGCCATGTCTTCTATCACCATCCCTCCAGGCTCTCAGGCTATCATAGACTTCCAGATATCATAAAAACTAACTGAACGTACTTTCTTAGAGCTTTACTCCCCTCCTTTGCTAGGGCGTAACAAGCCTTACCTTTGTCTGGAATTCTGGACGTTTCCCACAAGGATCCTGTTCAATTACTAGTTGCCAACCTTACTGCGCTTCCTATGACAGTATCCAGAGGACAAGTTGTTGGTTTCAGAAAGTTGTTAAATGCTCCTGACGTCTTGTCTCTTCACCCTTTTGGAACGTTTCAAGACTTTAACCTACCCAAAGACAAGCCTCAAATCCTATCTCTGTTCACAGCCCAAGAATTCCCTCAGTTGTCTCTGGTTCAACAGAAGGAGGTGCTTGATTTACTAGACTAATTCTCAGACATCTTTGCTAAAGATAGCACTAATTATGGACTGGCCAAAGGTTTGATTCATCATATTGATACAGGAGATGCTCCCCCTTTTGTGCCAAGCCATACCGCCGCAGCCAAGTGGAAGATGCGCAGGTTTCAAAGGAGCTCAATCAACTGCTGGATGCTGGACTGCTAGCTCCCTCTCATAGTCCCCAGGCTTCTCCTCTGCTCATCTTAAAGAAAAAGGATGGAGGCCACCGGATTGTGATGGACTATTGAAGTTTGAATTCTCTAACCAAGAAAGATTCCTATCCCTTACCGCGTATTGATGACGCTCTTTGACGCCTTGGAGGTTCTAAGTTTTTCTCTGCCATGGATTTGGCGTCTGGCTACTGGTAAGTTGACCTCTCTCCTGAAGACCGCCAGAAGGCTGTACTCATCACATCAGAAGGATTGTTTGAGCCTACCAGCATGCCGCAAGGGCTCTGTAATGCCCCAGCAACTTTCCAGAGGGCCATGGTCTCCATCCTGCGTGACTTGAAGTTGTTGTGTGTCTTAGTCTATCTAGATGATATAACAGTCTTCAGCGCAACTTTCACTGATTACCTAGCCCATCTTAAAGAGGTGTTCATAAAGATCCAAGAGGCTGACCTCAAGTTAAAGCCTTCTAAGTGTGCTTTCTTCAAAGAACGCCTTGAATTCCTGGGCCATGAAGTAACCCAAACAGGGATTTTTCCAATGACCAAGAAGAGTTGAAGCCATTGACAAAATGCTTCCGCCCACCAACCTCCGAGAAGTACAAGTCTTTCTGGTCATGATGGGTAACTATAGACAATTCATTCCTGATTTTGCTGATACTAGCAAACCCCTGGTTCAATTGTTGTGTAATGTTCCTTTCAAATGGACTGCCAGCCAACAGCAAGCCTTTGAGACTCTAAAGCAGAAACTCAAAGAAGCACCCATTTTAGTGTACCCCAGTTACAATAAGGAGTTCACCTTGTACACTGATGCTAGTGACCTTGCCATTGGGTATCTTGGCTCAGCTCAAAAATGAAGGTGTGGACCACCCTGTAGCCTATACTTCCCATGTGCTGAATAAGCATGAAAAGAATTATAGTGTTACAGAGAAGGAGTGCGTTGCTGTGCTGCATGCAGTCAAACAATTCCGCCACTTTGTATATGGTACCCATTTCACTGTTGTCACTGACCACACTTTACTCAAATGGTTACAACAACTTAAGGAACCTGAAAGACGCTTAGCTAGATGGGCCCTCCGCCTACAAGGTTATGACTTCACTGTGCTCCATTGCCCCAGGATTCAACATCAGAACGCCAATGGGTTGTCCCAAATGCCCATCCTTGCCCTAAATCCTGCTGAGGCAGACCGCCTGTACAAGCTAATTGGCTACCCTTCTTCCTGGGAAAGTGAGACAGAAAAGGTTCAACTTGCCCTGTCCAAATTGTCTGAAGACACCCTCATACGCAATAACCAACTCTTCAAGAAGGTGTGGGGTCAATACCTGCCATAAGTGCGCCCCGGTCTTTGCCTCTCTTTAGTGTCGCAAGCTCATAAAGAAACTGGCCATGGAGGCATTGCCAAGACCTTTGACTGGCTTCAGAAGAATTACTTCTAGGAGAATCTTTGCCTGTTGATCCCAGATGTCATAGCTAGTTGCCATGACTGCCAACTTCAGAGGCCCTGAGCTGCTTCTCACAAGTTCAAATTGATCCCCCCTCACCATTCCTTTCACACTGTCAGCATTGATGCTGTAGGTCCTCTCCCCTGCTCACGCTCCAGATGATGCTTTATCCTGATTGCCGTTGACCACTTCAGCAAGTGGGTAGAAGCTCGCCCTACTAAAGACATCACTGCTAAGACTACCGCTGCCTTCCTGCTGCAGGATGTTTTCTACCGCCATGGCTGTCCTCAAGTGCTGTTATCAGACAACAGAACCAACTTCAATGCCAAACTAGTAACCTCTGTTGTTGAAGCTCTAGGAACTCACCTGTCTTTCTCTGCCCCCTATAATCCTTCCACTAATGGGGCAGTTGAGCGTGCCAACTTGACACTGGTTTCTATCATGAGGAAGCTCACCTACTCTGATGCTGCCAATTGGGATCTATACTTACCTGCTGCACTCTTTGCCTATTGTCTGAGCAAGCACCGGGTCACAGGGTACTCCCCCTTTGTCATGTTGTATGGACGTGAAGCCACCACTCCGTTGCTCTTGGGGGTTCCCCTACTCTCCTCTGATAAGGCCATGAACCCTGACAACCACATCAAAGACCTAGTCAATTGCATCATTGATATACAAGCCACTTCCTACACTTCTGCATATAAGACTAAGATGCTCAAGCTCTCTCCTGACAACGCAGGGTGCTCCCCCTTGCCTGAGTTTGCTGTTGGTGACCATGTCCTGTACTACCAACACCGTGTGGGTGGGCGCGCGTACAAGCTGGACTCCCTGTGGATCAGTCCTTTAGAGGTGACTTTCAAGAGAGGATCTGAGTACACTGTAAAGCTCCTTTCCAGTGCTCGCTCTTTTGCTTGCGTACACGCCAAGTTCCTCCACAAGTATCACTCCCAAAGGCCAATCTAGAGGGGGGCAATGTTGTGAATAACGGCATTCACCATGTTTTGATTTTACCTTTGGTGGGCCATTTTGAAGACAAATATCTTGCTTTTGCTTTTGACTCTTGAAATGAACTGGTTTCTGTTTCAGAAAATATGATTGTTTGGTTTCCTGACTCTGCACAACTCACTTGCCCCAATCATGCTTGTGGCAAGTGATCCTACCATCCTGGTAGTGTTTTGTGGTATTCCTAACCACTATATAATCCATTTCCTAATTTACCAATAAAATTAAGTTCTATTCACATTTTTGTCTTTGTGTCTTCTGTACTTCCGCGCATCTCTCTAGCCATGCCTAGCAGAGATTATTCATCCAGGGCCGCAAGTACAAATCCAATCCTAAGGTTAGGATTTCCTGTTGTGTGTCTGTGCCGCGCCTCAGAACACAACACTGTCAATGGTGGCATACAATACAGGTGCATATGGCTCCTCAATTGTGGCCAATGGCTCATAGGTGGTGTCAAAAAATGAGGGCAGGAAGTGACAACTCTTGGATCAAGAGTGCGGGGCTGGGTGACAACTGGGTACACAGTAGAGGTGTAAGTAACCTCAGTGTTCCTGGTGACCCTGGTGTAGGAGACTTTAGTGAAAGGCCTTGAGAGCGGCTTCTGTCTTGGATTCAGACTGGTTGATTGGGCTTGGGATGCGGGAGGTGGTTGACTGGCAATGACGTCTTGGGAGGCCTGTGTGTTGGCATGACTCCCCTGGAGTTGGGTTATGGGTCTGTTCTTGGACCCTCTGGGACGCCCTTGTGGACAGGCTGCCCCACAAACTGCTGGTGGGGCAAGTGCCTAAAGTCAAAGGGTGGAGATTGAAATCTCCAAATCAATGGATTTTTTGATCTCCGCACTTTTTTTCCATAAAAATTTCCCCAAAAAATTTAATATTTTTCTTAAATTTGACTTTTTTAAAATGTTTTTACTAGTAGCTAAAATCAAAAAACCAAGTTTGAAGTGCCCAAATTGATGCAATTTAAAACACACCTTAATTTAATTTGGATTTTAAAATAGAATTTATTTAACCCTTTGAATAGAGGGGACAAAATTGAAAGTGCAAAAAAACCCTTAATTTAATATTTGATACATCAAAATTAAAAAAAAAATTTAAAATTTAAATTTTTTTTTCTATATGTAAAAAAAGAAATCAAGAGCTAAAAAAAAGCTTTTTTAACTTTAAGCAAATTTTTGGATTTATTTTGTTCAAATTTTAATATAAAATAGTATTATAAACTCTTTTTTTTAAAAAAAATTTTGTCTCATAAAAATTTATTTAAAAATTTACATATAGTTTACTTAATGGGTGCAGAAATCAAAAAGTAGTCAAATCAAAAACCAAAAAGGTATACAAAAACTAGGCCCACTTAATATTAAATTTTTGAAAAATATTAATATTTTATTCATTATGTTTTATTAAGTTCCTCAAATAAAAAGTGAGGAAATTGAAAATAGACTTTTTAGATTTAGTCACACTTTTTATAAGCTTATAAAATTTTAAATAATTAATAAAAACTTTTGAAATTCCTCATGTAGATTCTTTAAGACCTGATATTTAAATATATAGAAAAGGTATGAAGTTTTTTGGTAGGTTTTTATTTTATTACAATATTAATAAATTGATGTGTTTTGGAGGTAATTTCAAAAAATATTAAATTAATATAATATTGTACTATGTTTCCCTATGTTATTTCAGGGGACAAAATCAAAGTGCACAAAACAAAGTGCAGAAATTGAAGTGCCTAAATAAAAGTGCAATAAGCTCTTGGGTTTTTTTGAAGGTTTCTCTCTTTAATTTTCTCCTTTACCACCTCTTCTTTCCACCTCTCATTCCTCCTTGAAAAGAAGTTTTGTTGGCCCCTTGGCTGCACTGGGGGCCAAAAAGCTTTTACAAAAATTCTGCGGTGTCAAGAGGGTGGATTATATAAAATCTGATACCAAGTAGAAAAACTTTCTTTTTTATTCTCTTCTCTTCTCCTTTTCTTTTCTTTTCTTTTCTCTCTTTTTCTTATCCTCAATTATCTTCTTCTCTTCTCCTTTCTTACCCTCAATTATCTTCTACTATCCTCTTTCCATTCTAACCCTTTATTATCCTCTTCTCTTCTCCATTATTACCCTCAATTGGTGGGATACACTATCTAGAAAGACGCCATCTAGAAAATATGTCCTAAAACGCCATCTAGAAAGACATCATCTAGAAAACACCATCTAGAAACCCTATGTCAAATTTCTGGAAGAACTGTGCCAAATAACTTAAAAATTAATAAAAACCCAAAAAAGTTCAAAAACAGTAAGAAAAACATATGGCTAGACTCAAAATAATCCAAAGATTCATAATCTGCAATAATAACGTGGGATCAGCTAGTACTAACTATAGTGCGCCAAGATCCAAAGTCAACACACCCCAAAACTGTTATATTTCCATATTGAAATTTGCTCTTATTTTTGTATCAATGTACTAAAAATTAAGCAAAAATTAAATGTTTGAAAGTAAAGTATTTAATGGAAGAGTGACTTGATCAGGCTTCAGTCCCAAAAGTTTTTGCAATGTCTTTGAGATGGCTAAGGCAGCCTTCTCTGGTGTAATAGGTCAAAAAAATCCTTGGTAACACTTGCAAACTTGACCTTCTGATCTGAATAATTGGATAAAACAGCTTTGCTTTTGATGGCCTGAGGGTAAAGCTGGTCCCCGTGGATATACCAGATCTTCAGCTTGTTGATAATCACAATGAATCTGGGCTTCTTTATCTTAACCAGGCAAGAAAATTGATTGTACCAAACTTCAAGTGATGAGGTGGTCTTAGTTACACTGTCCTTAACCTGATTATTACAGTTCCAGTTAATGGAGACACTACCCTTGCATATATAAAATCATTAATGAAGCATTTTAAAGTTAAAACCCAAATATTACAGATAATTTTATGATAAGGAATAAAATCAGTATATCAAAAGTGGTTTTTAATGGCTGTGTTACAGGGAGATAGTACTACCAAAGGTGAGTTAATTTGAGTTGATATATTATATGTGGTCATAAATTAATATCATACTTTATTCCCATTTAATAAGGAAAAGGCTTGGATTATCACATAAAAGTATGATTTATTATTTGATTCCAGATGCCGTCTTTCTAGATACTGTATTTCTAGATGGCGTATTTTAGGGTATTTATTAAGTGTTTTTATATTCAAAAAATCTAATTTGGATAACACTCTTTTTATTTCAATTTGTGATAGCATTTTCTAGATGCCATTTTTCTAGATGGTGTATTAGAAACCAATATGTAAAAAATAACTATTTAATATATTTTTAATTTTGCCAATGTAAATCCTGACCCTATTGTAAATTTTTTTCTAGATGGCGTCTTTCTAGATGGCATATTGCACCCCTCAATTATCTTCTAATTTTCTCTTTCCATTCTTATCCTTGATTATCTTCTATTATCCTCTCTTCATTATTACCCTCAATTATCTTCTACTATATCTTTTTACTATATGTATTATAGTAAAATAAGATGTATAAAATATTTCTTTTTGATATACAACTTTGAACTATCTATATCATTTTTAGTGGAAGTACAGTGCTTTTAACATAAAAATATTCAAGTCTTCATTTTATGATATGTAAGAGGCAGATTCTTGATACTGTAGATTCAGAACCTAAAGATAAAAATGCGGGATTGTCAAATTGTTTTTGCGTGAACTCACCAACTTACTGAAATACTTTTCATCCTTTTATATAAAAAGTAAGTTTTTATGGGATGAAAATTACTCTATTAAGTTGGTGAGTTCACGCAAAACAGTTTGACAATCCCGCATTTTTACCTTTAGGTTCTGAATTTACAGTATCTTTGAATATTGTGACTTATAAGTAAGATATAAGAATATATCTTTTATTAAGTATAAAATTGTATAGTATAGCGTTAATAAGAAAGTAATGTACTTAATATTATTTTAATGATAGACTTCAATAACTTTTATCATTGAAACAGATCACTGATAAACCAAAATACCTAAAATTATATGCTTGTATCTTGCAGGAAAAATCCTTTATTTTGCTTATACTGAAGAATTTTTATAGCTTTACATAAGCTGAAAATTAAATTGAACTTTTTTTATTAAACTTATAGTTTATAAAGCAGTTTTTTGTGTAGTCTCATATTTTATATTCAATTTAATACAGTTACACATAAATTCTAGTCTACTTTTGCTTTTGAAACTAAAATAATCTATCTTTTAAAAACAGCTACTTTAATAATCTTTTTATTATCTAGCATATAATTTTTATTGCAGAAATAATTTTTTGGGGTTTCTTTAGTCTAGAATAGATTTTAAAATGATAGCTTTATATTATAAACTGTATTTTCTTCTGCTTCAAAGTTAACCTCCAGAAAATCAATTTTTGCACTTTGCTCTTTGATATTTTTGATTTTTGCACCCTACATAGTGTTTCAATTTCTGCACTTTTTGGGGGTCCCATTTTCAATTTTTGCACTTTTAACCTTAGGAACTTCAACCTAAGGAACTTGCCTGGCTGATGCAGGAGCTGGTTGAGAATGAAATTGATGGTTTATAAAAATAAAATAAAAAATATATTTTATATTAAATATGTATTTATTTTTATTTATTGGTTTAGTTTTAGGTAGTTGTTTTCTCTTGGTTTAGCCTTAAATAGTAGCAGGTTTTCTATATCCGTGATTTGAAGTGTATAATATTGTATCCTTTCTAGTTTTGGATGATTTTAAAGTTTAATCATTTTTTATGTCTAAACATGGTTATTGAGATTGAATTTTTAGTTTGATTTTAGTTGTGGTGGAGCTTCTTTATTTGGGTTGGTGTTTCCTAGTGTATTTACTGTACATTAAATTTGGATTCCAGTTCCTGCAATTAATATCTGAGTTTACTAGTGGCATTCAAAAGTGATTTGAAATTTGGTTCATGGATTTGACAATCCTGCAATTCCAAAAAACATAGTAGACTTAATGAAAATGATTGATGGATTTAGACACTTCAAATCTGATTCCAGTTAATTCATTTTGTCCATTGGAAATATGTGGTTTGACTTGAACTTTGTAAAGTGACTATGAGTTCCCGCATTTTTAAAAATTCAAATAAATACACAAAAAATCAATTTAATTAAAAAAGGCCATCCCGCAAAAAGTGATTCAAAATTTGGACCAAGGATTTGACAATCCTGCATTTTTACATTCAGGTTCTGAATTTACAGTTTTATTTGACCATTTATAACAAGGATCAAACAATCCAGATCCTAAGCAGAACACAACTTGAATAAGCCTTGTGACTTAAGAGGAACATTACTCAGATAAGCCCCATGATCATCATGACATATATGGAAAGTATGTGGCTTCCCATGATACTATATAATATTTTATATTAATATCAAATAAAGTATCATTATATTCTTAATTTTACCCTTTATCTTGCTTATTATACTTCCCAGAAGTATATACTTGACAGCTGCAATTGCCATTGTTTTGATTGGAGTTGCTGTTGCTTTGATTGATGCTTTGGCGTTTGTTACTATTGGAATTTTCTCTGTCATTGCCGTTGGAGGAGCAGTTGCCGTTGAGTGCAGCATATTCCATGTTTGCGCGTTTTTCTGCATGCTTGGCTTCTGCAATAAGCGCAGGCAAGGAGGTTTTGGCCTCTGGGCAGATGAGGCAGTGACTGAGGGCTTTATTCTGTTGATTAATGATGCTATAGTGTGCATGTTGTCAGCTTGAGCTGGGTTTTGGATTTTGCAGCGTATTTACTCAAATTCATTGGTGTAAGCTGTGATAGTGGTCTTCTGAGGAAGATTGCTGAGCTGTATTACAATGTCTTGGAGGGATTTGGTGACGTGGAAGATGTGTGTGATGTTTGCTTTGAACTCTTCCCAGTTGTCAAGCCGGTTGTCAGTTTTTGAGCCAACCCAAGTGGCAAACCAGTTAGCTGCAGCCTTGTACAGGCGCTTGCTGGCTTCCTGGACCCATTTTTTGTGGGGGATGTGACTGGCGCGGAGTTTAGCAGCTGAGTGATCTAGCCATTAAATGATGTTTTCCTTGTTTTTTTTCAAAGAACTTGTCAATAGCAATGTACTTAATGTTGGTAACTTTGCCTGTGATAGGTGGTTGTGTTTTTGTTTGTGGTTGGAGAGAGCAACTGTATTGAATTATCTTAGTGCATTCTTTGGGCATGACCAGTCCTTTGAATATGGTGCATCCACTAGGTATATCTTTTTCAATATTGTGAGCACAGAAGTACGTCTTCCAGGTATCCTGGGATGTGGCCTGGTTGAGTATGTGAGCAAAGGTGGGCAGGTTCTGTTCAGTCATTCTTTCTTTCATGTGCGTGGTCAAAACCTGTAGCTACTACCAGTGATGAGGAGCAAATTTGAGTAAGCTTCAAATATGGAATTAAGGAGAAGAGAAGATATTTTATTGGATAATACTTTTGACTTATATAGCTTGCACTGTGGCAGGGATTTAAGACATATCAAAGATAAGGATGGTCATGTGCAGAATGGGTTCAAGTTGCTGGATACCTGGGTAAGTCATGTGATATTGATTTTGTTGCCTTTCTTGGTATGTTGAACTGTATATTGAATTGGTACCAAACTGGGCAGTGACTGGATGTTAAGTGTGCTGGCAGCAGCCAGAATATCTGTACATTCAGCTCCATGACATTATGATTCAATATAATGATTTTCATGAAATTTAGAGGATGTAGATCAGTTTTTCAGATGATTCCAATCAAAATGATACCTAAATGATAGCTCTAGCTGCTCTAGCTGCTGAGATATATATTTAAGTGCTAGAATTGGGTTTGTGTCATAATCAAAGGCTTGTACTTGATTTGATAATATCTAAAGTTACTTTTAATACACACTAAAAACTAAAATCAATGTATCTCTATGAATACTAAGACAATATTGATGTGTGATAGCTTAATTTAAAGTTACAGATCAGCTCAACATTTTTTGGGGATTTATTAAATAAATGTAATTTCAAAATTATTGTTTAGATTTATTAAACTTAACAATGATACTTCACTTATTCAGATCTATTTTTTATATACTTGGAATATGTAATTTTAATTTTAAATAAATATAAAAGAAGTTACTTTTAGAGAGCATTTTAAATAGAAGGAAAATTTTAAAATTTGATAAGTAATCCCAGCCTAAAAATACAATAAAATATATTGAATTAATTTATTAAATTCAATTTTATATCTGTCAGAAAATTGCGGACTGTGGTATTTTATCATCTTCCAAATGATATCCTAAGTCTTCTAACATTAGGGAAGTACGGAGAACCTGTGACTTTGGCGTAACCCTTGGCCCAAAATATTTTGTTGTCATCAGAAGTAGCAAGTCTGACAGGGCCCAAGGCCCAAAGGATTTGGGACAATTCTTCCTACTTCTGGATATAGGTTCATAATTGTTGTCTCTATATTTTACTATAGATAATTATACTGTATGACAACAGTATCATCTTTTGCTCTACTAATAAAGCCTAAGAGAGGATCACATTAAGGAAATAGGACTTGGATCAAACATTAATTCAGTACGGAATCATCAGTCTTTTATTCTAATTAACTGGCTTTAAGGTGGCCCCCCTGTCCGCGTTTTATCTGAGTTAGCTCACAACACTAGGAAGAGACTGAAGTAGAATTAGGGCAACACAGCAGGAGGCCTATCCTTGTTAGGGTGGTTTTGAAAGAATCTTGCTTGACATCAATCCCACAGATTGGTATTCTTTCTGTATACCTGGTCCACTTCCAGGGCTAGTTAGCCAGTGGTTGGCTACTAGTTCACAGAGATGATTGTTTCACTTAATCAGAGCTACTCTAATACAATAGGCTCAGAGCCTTTTATCTTAGAGTGTTTGGCCTGGCAGCCTAGTCCATGATGAACTCTTTTAGAAGTGTTTCAGATGATTGCTCATATGCTGGCCCTTGTTCTAGGATATAATTAAAGTTTAGAATAAAAAATTATTATGAGAAGCATGTTTGAGGTGGTTGTTGAGGTGGACTAATTAATTGCTTAATATCTGCATGTTTCATTCATTAATTAGGAATAGGGATTTTGTTAATTCCAGGATATGATTTGATCATTGATTCCACAAACCTGCGGCCCACATTAATCTTTTGACCAAGTTTCCCTCCTCACCTGCCAACGTATCTTACAATACACAGGGGGCGCTTGATGAGTTGCCCCTAGACGTATCTAATGTCATGAATCAATCTGATGGCAATATCAAATTGTAGGCACTTTCTCCTAATTAGGAGTGCTGCATATGTGACTTTTCTGATCCCTGCATAAGTTATTTCTTGGCTTTAAACCTTACATGAAACCTGCCACTGTGCCACCCCCTGTGGCCTGGTGGCTTTCCCCATATAGTATATTAGTAACAATATTCTACAATAAATTAAATCTTATTCTATTCATTATTGTCCTTTCTATTGGACTGTTGTCTTCCCCAATCAAAATACTGAACTCTAATTGGTTCAGTTGCAACAGTGATAGCAGCAGTAGGTTTACAACTTACCTAAGAGTAATTAACTGCTGGCCCATATTATTTGTTGAATCTGTTAATTAGTCAATATCCAGAAATTGTGACAATATCTGTCTTTGGAAGGCAACCACCTAGTGCAGAATAATTATTGCCCAGATTCTCCAGAAAGTTTCTGCACTGAACCAGTGTGGCCTGACCTGAAACCAGTTTGCCACTCAATTAAAATTTACCCGGGCCACCATCATGCAGGAATTCAGCAACCTGATGAACAAGGGTATATAATCAGGACAGTCAAGAAGCAGAAAAAGGGCCCAGAGTCCCATATCAATAAAGCATATCTGTTCATTCTTGATCTCTTGCAGGGGGACCCCAAACTTCCCCTTAATCAGGTCCAGAAATTAACTTTCACGCCATAACATATGGGTTTCTGAGTGTATGGTGCAGCTCTGAATGTACAAGAAAGTGGTCTTGGTCTTAGTGTTGACTAATTTTAGCAGGAATAATGAGAATGCAGCAAGAATTCCCCATACAATCATGTCATTGAATCTACTTTGGTCTGATGCCTGACAATTTTTTCAGATGACGTCATATTCAGCTTGTACTACAAGCTATCAGTTGCTTTTGAAAATTTCAGTGAGCAAGGGAAATACACCAATAAAAATGAAAGGAAGAAGGTTAAGAGGGGGACTTTCATTGGTGCATTCCTATCTGTTTCAGCCAAGGGCTTTGTCTATTATTGGACAAACCCCAATTACACCAATGGCTATGAGTATAGCCATATCCTTGATGAATTGCTGGACTCTTGGGACAGCTCAAATTCCTCCTATCATGGTTTCTTGAGCCATCAGATGGAGGGTAGCTTCATTGCCATCAAGTCAATCCAAGGATGCGGGCATCAGGCCTTGATCTACTCAGCTGGTCATGCAGATATTCATCTGGCTGATGTTGTGTTACTGTAAATTCAGAACCTAAACGTAAAAAATGCAAGATTGTCAAATCCTTAGTCCAAAATTCAAATCACTTTTGCAGGATGGCCTTTTTTAATTAAATTGAATTATTTGTACTTTTTTAAACTTTTAAAAATGCGGGAACTCATAGACACTTTGAAATTTTTAAGTCAACCTGCATATTTCCAATGGACAGAATGAATTAACTGGAATCAGATTTGAAGCGTTCAAATCCATCAACCATTTTTATTAAGTTTATTATGTTTTTTGAAATTGCAGGAGTGTCAAATCCATGAACCAAATTTCAAATCACTTTTGAATGCCACTAGTAAACTCAAATAATAATTGCAGGATTTGGAATCCAAATTTAATGTACAGTAGTTTTAAAAGCTATGGTAACAAACAAAATGAATTCAGATTTAAGCAAAATTGAAATGAACCCAAATCTATTGTAAATCAATATAAATTCATTTATTTCAATTTCACTTAAATCTGAGTTCATTTTGTTTAAATCTGAGTTCATTTTGTTTGTTGCCATAGCTTTTAAAACTACTGTACAGTAAACACACTAGGAAACACCAACCCAAATAAAGAAGCTCCACTATGACTAAAATCAAATGAGAAATTCAATCTCAACAACCATGTTTAGACATAAAATTAAGTGAATAAAAATTGTCTAAACTGGAAATGATGTAATATTCTGCACTATAAATCACTAATATAGAAACCACAAAACTATAAAAAGATATATGAGCCACTCTCCTGATGACAAAGAAATTTTTAAAAAGGTTTTTGGCCCCTGACTACGCCAGGGGCCAAAAAAAACTTCTTTTCAAAGAAGAAAGGAGGGGGGAAAGATAGGCCATCAGTTTACTACAAAAAGTGGTAATGTATTGCTATTAAGGAAACTTTATTACAGTAGATTTCAGAAAATACTAATAATAAAATAGAATTATATATTATAATATGTTTTTACCATGTTGTTTTTTCCTTTGTGTGTTAATATTTCATTTGCTGTTGATAATGTACTATCAACACACCAATAAAAAGGCAACTTGATAAAAATAGATTGTAATATATAATTATATTTTATTATTAGCATTTTCTAAAATTTACTGTAATCAAGCATCTAAATTTTAGCTGTCCTAAAATGAAATAGGATGATTTTTGAGAATGCCTATAATTCCCAAAAGAATTAGCACAAATCCACTCTAGATCCTTTAACATCCTTTTTGAGACACCCTTAAATTATATTTATATCAAATTCACCTCATTTTTGATTTGAAATTTGGTTCTTGGATTTGATAATCCCGCAATTTCAGATTTTTTAATTTTTCCATATTGCCTATGACTCATTAGACTTACAGGAAATATCAAATCATACATTAGAATCCTGCTGTTCTGCTTTGTGTATCCCGCATTTGCTTGTTGTGTTTTGTCTTTAGTTAGTTGAGTTATCTGCTCAAGGGATTCAAAATTTACCAATTTAAATAAACCAAAAAAGTCAAATTAAATGTTTGATTTTATTAAATATTTTATTTTTTCACTCAGCTGAGTTGCCCGCAAATGTGATTCAAATTTTGGGCCAAGGATTTGATAATCCCGCATTTTTACGTTTAGGCTATGAATTTACAGTACAACTTTTTGTAAAATGGATTTTAAGTAGCAAAAAAGTTAGCTCCAAAAACTTTGAAAATAAGATGAGTAATGTAATTTTTTGCTCCTGAACACAACCATGCTATTTTCAGGAGGAGTTGACTAATAGGAAAAAGTGGGATTTGCAGTTTAAAAAGCTAACAATATTTTAGAATCAAGTAAATTAAAAACTTAGAAGCTGAATTTATAGCAGCCAAAAATAAAAAGAAGACACAAGGAAGGACTGTTTTAATCTTATAAGCTAAAAACTTAATTTTAATAAGAAATAAAGAAGGCTATCTCCCCTTCAACAAAATTAATTAAATGGTTGAAACACTAAATGAGCGCCAATGTCGTAAATTTGGGCTATTTAAACTAGCTAAATCTATGAGCTAAAGTTTATCTAAAATAAAGTATAGATAAAATATATGAATATCACTGAACTATTTAAGGCTTACTAAACACCAACTTCAACTTCTAAATAAAAGGCAATATTTTCAAGTATGTACTTCTGGAAAGTATAATAAACAAGATAAGGGGAAAAATTCAAGAAGAGAATGATACTTTATTGGATATAAATATAGAATAATATATAGTATCATGACAAGCCATGTCATGAATAACGGCATTCACCATGTTTTGATTTTGCCTTTGTTGGGCCATTTTGAAGATGAATCTCTTGCTTTTGCCTTTGACTCTTGAAATGAACTGGCTTCTGCTTCAGGAAATATGATTGTTTGGTTTCCTGACTCTGCGCAACTCACTCACCCCAATCATGCTTGTGGCAAGTGATCCTACTGTCCTGGTAGTGTTTTGTGGTATTCTCAACCACTATATATTCCATTTCCATATTCACCAATAAAATTAAGTTCTATTCACATTTTTGTCTTTGTGTCTTCTGTACTTCCGCGCCTCTCTCTAGCCACGCCTAGTAGAGATTATTAATCCAGGGCCGCAAGGTAAACGCAATTGCCTTCCCTGTCATCTAACTGAGACTTAGTACAAATCCAATCCTAAGGTTAGGATTCCCCGTTGTGTGTCTGTGCCGCGCCTCAGAACACAACAAGCCACATACTGTCCAAGTACGTCATTGGGGTCATAGGGCTTATCTGAGTGATGTTTCTCTTGTATCACAAGGTTTGTTCAAGTTGTGTTCCATTTAGGATCTAGATTAGGTGATCCCTGTAATATATGGTCAACCAATAATGGTGCCACCAGTTTACTGGCTGGTCAGTGAACCATTCAGTGAGTCATTTGGTGATCTACTTGGGGTGTTAATTCCCCAAGAGGGTGTAATCAAAGATGTTGCAACATCTCCCCCTGGGGTGCTGGAAGGAAGAGCCTTGGGAATTTTCTTAAAAGTGTTGGGATACAAGCTTGGTATTGATCCAGTTTGGCGTTAGGGCAAGGAGTCTGGAATTTTGTTGGGCTGTTCTTGCTTTACACAGGCAGAGATGGTTGTGATGCATGTGCTTCAGTTCATTTTGTGCTCTAATTCCCTTGATGAGGTAGGTATTGTTGGGCTTGACTTCCATGACAATGCCTGGTTCATCTAGTCCTGGGTCCAACTTGTGCTGATTGTGGTTGACACCCAGATTTTGTCCCCAACCTGGAATCTTTCCTGCTGTAATGGGATTGCTTCCCTTTCAACTCTTTGGCGTTCCATTCCCTCTTGGTCTTTTCTAGCACGTTGTACATTGGGGTCACTGTTGTCTGATACCTTTTTTGGGCAGTGGTAGTTGTGGTCTTGCAGATGTACTGACAAGAGCGGGCTTTTGTCCATAGACAAGCTCATAGGGACTTTTGTCCTTATTGTTGTTGACTTGTGTTCTACAGACCATGAGCGCTGTTGGGAGCATGTTGACCCAGGCCTTTGGATTGTTAGCAGATAACTTACTGAGGGCTTCTACAAGCGCACCATTTAGTTGTTCTACTCATCCATTTGCTTAAGGATGATATGGGCTGGCTATGATGTATTTTTTATTCCATTTTTGGCGAGGTAGATATTGGTGCCAATGGCTTTAAGTTTGGTGCCTTTATCTGTGATTAGGAGGTCAGGCTTCCCAAACTTGGCTATGATCTCTTTTCCAATGAATTGTCTCACATCATTACCTTTGTGTTCTTTGGTGGTTTGCACCACAGGCCATCTGGTTGCATAGTCAATAGCTGTTATGATGTACTTCTTTCCCTTGTTTTCACCAGGCGTTGGTCCCACAATATCCAACAACCATACCCTGAAAGGTTGTGTGATGAATACAGGTACTACTGACTTGGGTGATGCTTTGGTTTGGGCGTACTTCTCACAGACTTTTCACTGCTCCAGTACCTCTATGATATTGTCTAGCATGTTGAGCCACCAGTAGCATGTCTTGAGATATTTGTGCAAGTTCCTGCTGTGGGTGTGTCCCAGATCTCTATGATATTGGAGGATTGTGTCAATCTTTTTTGTTGACAGGACATAAGGTACAGTGACACCACTTGGAAGTATTTGGTGAAGAGTGCCATATATGTTTTTGAACAAATGTTTGTTCTTAAGGACTTTCTCTTGGATATCCATTGGTGTGCCAGGTGGGAACCCTTCCTGGAGATTCCCCATAATTAACATGGGCCATTCTGGGTTGCCATAAGCGCAGAGGACATGTTTTCTATATAGCCTTGACAGGGCATCTGCAGTAAGCATTTCCTTGCCTAGATTGTATTCAATTTGTATGGGGTATCTCTGTATGAGACTCGTTCATTTGGCTTGTCTTCTTGATAGGTGCTGTTGTGTTTTAAAGAATATCAGCAACTTATGGTTGGTGAGTACTTTGAACGTTTGGGCCCCTTCCAGATAGCATTGCCACTTAATGAGGCAGTGTATTTTGGCTACCAACTACTTGTTGTGTATGGGGTATTTTTTTTGCTGTCAGATTGCTTCCTTGATTCATATGCTACAGGGAGAAAGTCTTTTTCTACCGTTTGGATATAGAGTACTCCTCCTATGGCATAATCAGAAGCATCAGTTTCTAGCTCATAGATTTCCTCACAATTTGGGTATTGAAGGATAGGGGCAGTGACCATACACTCTTTCAGTTGGCAGAAGTGCTGGTCTTACAATGGGGTCTAGATAAACTTGATTGTTTTGCCTGTAATGGCAGACAGGGGGCTTTTAGTGCATCCCAGTCAGGTATAAACCTTCTTATGTAGGCCACCATGCCTAGAAAGGTACAGAGTTCACTTTTATTTCTTGGGGCTGGCATTTCAGTTATGGTGCGTATCTTGTCTGGATCTGGTTTGATTCTGTCCTTGCTGATAATGTGACCAAGGAATGGAAGTTCAGTCAAGAAGAATTCACACTTTGACAGTTTGGCAATCAATTAGTTTTCTTCAAGGGTGCAGAGGACCAGGCAGACATCTTCCAGTGTTGTTCCAGGTTGGGACTGTAAATGATGATGTTGTCCAGGTAGATGATTGCTTGTTTTCTGATGTGTTCCTTGAAAACCTTGTTCATGAAGGTCACAAAGATGCTAGGATCATTTGTCATGACAAAGTTGAGAACAATACATTCAAAGCATCTGTACTTGGTTATAAATGCAGTCTTTGGAATGTCCTCAGGCTTTACGTAAATTTGATGGTAACTTGCTGTCAAATCAATTTTTGTGAAGATTTGGGACCCCCCAGGGCGTCAAAAAAGTTGTCAATTAGGGGCAGGGAATACCTGTTCTTAATTATGACCTTGTTGAGCGCTCTGTAGTTGGTGACCAGGAGGAGTCCTACATCTTTCTTTGCCACAAAGAAGACAGCAGAGCCAAAAGGTGACTTTGATGGTTGTATGAGTTCTTTCTCAAGCGCTTCATCAAGGTAAGCTTTTAGGGTGTTGTCCTCTTGTGGTGTGAGGCAGTAGATAGGTTGTGCCTTAGGTACACTTCCTTTGAGGTTAATTTTGTGTTGTATGCCACGGTCAAGAGGTAATCCTGGTAGTGTTTCTTGGAAAACAGAGGGGAACTTGTTAACTAGATGGTATTGGATGTGATCCTTCTCACAACAAGTTTCTGTATTCTTGAAGTGGATAACCTTGTACATGCAGGTGCTCCAATTGATTTTTCTAAGGTCAGTTTCCTCTTCTGTTTCCATGATTTTCACAAATACATGGTCCCTCATAAGCGTATCAAGGTGAGTTGGGTAAACATGGTGATGCACCTCTCCTTGTTGTATAATGAGGGTAGCACTATCCCAGTTGATGTGAGGTTTGGTTTTCCTCATCTAATCCAGGCCAAATATAACATCATACTTGAGAATTGGTATGATGGGCCCACTAAGTGTGGTTTGCACGTCTTCAATTTGGGAGCGGAAAGGTATTGCCTCTTGAGTGACTGGTGTGCTTCTGTTGTCTGCCATGATGACTCTCCTGATACTGCTTTGGGTGGTAGGTAGTTTCATGAGGTTGGCAAATTTCTTTTCAACAAGAGATTGGTCTTCTTCAGTGTCAAATAGTGTGGTTCCCTGATATCTGCAAACCTGGAAAGAATAAGTGAGGAGTTTATTTCCAGTTTAGACAGCAAACAGTTAGGGTTGCTGGAGGGTACTTGGATAATGGTAATTGAATCCACATCTTGGTCCCTGTACAAGTCTTGTAAAGAGGAGGAGGGTGGCTTTCCTACACACTCCCCTGAGCTTTTCCCTCCTTGTTGGTCTCTTCAGTGCTTTCCTGGATGGCTTGTGCAGTGTGATTTCCAGTTCAGGGATGGTCCTGTTGGCTCAATTGTTTTGTTTATTTGGCTGGCTGAGGATCTTTCTTGGCTGTAGGGCTCTCCTTGCACTTGTTGGTTGCATGTAGATTGTCAGACTTCTGAGCTGTGCGCTTTCCTTCCAAGAATACATCTTCAAGGTTCTTGCAGCGGGTCATGTCAAACTAACGTCTAATGTGCATGGGGAGACAATTGTAAAAGTCCAAATATGGCCCAGGTTCATCAAAGTTGATGGTGTTAGGAGCATGGTTGCATAAATCCTCATATGCAGTAATGTATTCCTCAAGTGTTCCTATCATTTTGAACGTTCTGAGTTCAGTCATAATTACAACGTCAGAATCCTTCTTGAGAACTTTTTGAGGAATGAAGTTCTGAATACCTCCCAGTTTTCCTTCTGGTTGGGGTGTTGGGTTAGCCATTTGCTTACAAAACGTGATGTAGTTCCTGTAACGCAAAGGGAAACCTCACTGACCCAGAGTCTTTGGGGGTAGTCCACTTTCTCAAATTTGCTCTGTGTACTGTTGATCCAGAGAGAGACGGTTTTCTGATGTAGTCCTGCAAAATTTTAAATTTCAGCTGTACACAGGCGTTGGAATACAATGTTGGGTATTTCAGGCTGCTGTGGTCCTGTTGTGGTTGGTGCTGTGGGTAACTGTCAGGGATCCACTTTAGAGGGAACAAATTCCCAATCTTGTGAGCCAAGGCCCCTAAGTTAAGCCCTGCTATGACCAAACCAATGGGTACTGTGACCCTAGCAAGATAGCCAAAATAGCCCAGATAGGCAAATCTACTCATCATAGAGCTGAATTGACCCAACAGATAATACCCCACCAAGTATGTCAACAGTTAGAATGATGTGTTGGGCCTAACCAACAAAGGTTTGACTGGAGGGGGTGGAGTGGAAGAGCAAACATAGTGGAACTTTCTTCCCCAGTGACCTGAGGGGTACTTGAACCAACCATGGGCCAGGGACTCCTTCTGGTGAGAATTGTCTGGGGAGGAATTGTGCCAGTCTGTAGATGGATTTGGATTTTCCAAGGTCAACACCACAGGTAGGAAAGATGCAGGAAACCAGAACAGGAAGAAACTTCCCTGCATGGCTTCAAAAAAGGGGATGTATAAGGTAAGTTAATTAAATAGAGTACAAGGAAATCTTTATTGTTGGAACAAGTAGAAATGATAGATATGGCTCTCTTAAATACAAAAAAGGAGGGCTGAGACATTTAAGAGGATCTTTGGATAGGAGGGGATTTACCATGAGATTTCACTGAAACAATGGCTGATATTATTACCTGTATTATGTGTGAACACACTTGGAACTTAATATTCTGTATAATAGAATTGAGCAAAGAGAGGTAAAAGTTACCAGCCACAAGACCAAACATTGTTAAGTGGTAAATCCGCTTAACCTCAGCAAAAATCAAGTACAGAGCTTGATTTAAGTATAGAAGAAGTGGCTCTGTGAGCGGCAAGAGAGTTTAGACCAGCCAATCAGAACCTGAGCGGTAAGTGACATGTATTATTAAACTATTAGCAATAGCAGACTGATAACCAAAGGCGGAAGCAAGAGACAATTGAAAGAAATCCATATAAAAAGGTAAACTAAGCTGAGAAGTTGATTGTAGACTAACATTTGGTTTCTTTTCAAGGTTCCAAGTTTGATCCCGTCTGGCTTCAAGCCAGGGTTGTCAATTATCTCAAACCCCTTATTGTTTGTTGTTTGTGCTGGTGTGATAGCCTTTAACCCATCAATAAAATTAATGTAGTGATGAGGAGCGCCTTTCAGGGAAGCTTCAAATATGGAATTGAGAAAGAAGAGAGGCATATTTTATTGGATAATACTTTAGACTTATATAGCTTTAGCTGTGGCAGAGATTTAGTTGGATTGAACCTAGGGGTTGGTCATGTGCGGGATGGGTTCAAGTCACTGGATACTTGGACAGTCATGTGATATTGCTTGCTTACCATTTCTAGTATGTCAAACTGTATATTGGGAGGGTATCAAATCGGGCAATGACTGGATTTTAAGTGAGTTGGCGGTAGCCAGAATGCTTTTACATCCAGATCCTTGACAGTAGTCAGGGAATAAATCCCTGATAGTAACAGTCTGCAGGCTTTGACAGCATTGTACTGTTTGATGGGTACAAGGACGTTGTTGTAGATAACAAGGCCTGCAGGGATGTATTGTTCCTCTTTGTAGTCTCTCCAGCTGTTAGGGAGTATCATTGCTTGGGTCTTTTTCTTAGGAGGAATTTTTCCTTTGAGTTAGGTAGGTATGGATAACCTTTTTCTGCTACCACTGTCAAGTATATACTTCTGGGAAGTATAATAAACAAGATAAGGGGAAAATTTAAGAAGAGAATGATACTTTATTGGATATAAGTATAGGATAATACATAGTATCATGACAAGCCACATACCATCCAAGTATGTCATGGGGGTCATGGGGCTTATCTGAGTGATGTTCCTCTTGTATCATGAGGCTTAATCAAGTTGTGTTCCATTTAGGACCTGTATTAAGGGATCCCTGTCATAGATGGTTGACTGATAATGATGCCACCAGTTTACTGGCTGGTCAGTGAACCATTCAGTGAGTCATTTGATGATTTACTCAGGGTTTTAATTCCACAAGAGGGAGTAATCAAAGATGTTGCAACAATATCAAAGTATGTGTTAAGTGTAAGGTTAAAAGCTGTGTTTATTAAACTCATATGGTTTGATAATAAGCCTGAGTATTTTAGCTCCACCAGTTGAATCCAATTGCAATTGAGGAAATCAACTTAAGGAATCTATTGTCAAATTGTATCAATGTATTAATTCCAATTATCTCAATAGAAATTATAGTGGAGTACTCAATATTGCAACACATGGGACCAGATTGCCACCCAGTTGCAATTTACCTGAGCCATCATAATGCGGGAATTAAATAACCTAATGAATAAGAGATACCTGGTTGGGACAGCCAAGAAGCCCAAGAAGACCCCAGAGTCCCAAATCAATGTCACATATCCAATTATTCTTGATCTCTTGCAGTGGGACCCCAAGCTTCCCCTGACCCAGGTCTAGAAGCAACTTGGGCACCATGTCATTTGGGTGTCTGCGCGCATGGTGCAGCTCTGGATGTATGAAAAGATGGCTTCAATCAGGGTGTTTATTAATGTTGCCAGCAACCAATGGGATGGCAGTGAGGATTCACCATATGATCATACCATTAAATCCACCCTGGTCCAATGCTTGACCAGTCTAACAGATGACAGCATGTTCATCTCCTACTACAAGCTATCAATAGCTTTTGGTGAGCAAGGAAAAGCCACCACCAAGAATAGAAGGAAGAAGGTTAAGAGAGGGACTTTAATTGGTGAGTTTCTGGCTGTTTTGACTGAGGGTTTTGTCTACTATTGGACAAACCCTGATTTCACCAATGGATACAAGCACCACCACATCCTTGGCAAATTGCTTGACTCCTGGGATAGCTCAAATTCCACCCACCGGGTTTTCTTGGGCCATCAGATGGAGGGTAGCTCCACTGCCCTTGAGGCCATCCAAGGACACAGTCACCAGGTCTCTGTGTATTCAGCTGGCCACGCTGACATCCATCTGGCTGATGTTGTGTTCTTCAATATTGGAGACATAGTCCAGGAGCACTGTCCACAGGCTTTCAACAATCTCTATCTTGGGGTCCTTGACCATGATTCTCTCTTTGGTCAACAGATGGTGGCTGACTTGTTTGCCCAAATTATCTTCCATGTGAACATGGGCAACCAATCATGTAAGGGCAAGCGCCTCCCACCTTGTGCCATAGCTACTTATCAGCCAATCAAGGCAATGATTGATGAGGAGTATGACAAGCGGTATATGGCAGCCCTCATGCACAATCCTCCTGCCTCTACCCCGCCACCACTACCCCCCACCTTCCAGCCCCACCCATCCAATCCCAGACCCCCCAGGCCAGCACAGCCTCTACACCTTCCTTCCTGCGCTATTCTGCCTACTAGGCATCACTCTTCCCTGTCCCCAAATAAACTCCCTGTTGTCAAACATTTTCTGATTATATTATATTTGTCCTGAATTTCAATTGTTCATTTTCTCTTTGTTTATAGTTGTTTTTATTCTTTATTCTCAGCTTATTTCTATAAAATTGTATATTTACTTTGCCATGTATCTAGATCCAGAACACAGTTATTTTTAGCACCTAAAAACAGCCCCTTGTGAAATTATTACAACAAATTTCTGTGATCAGCTAAATTTAAATTAGAAAATTATAGTATTAACTGTTTTTAGATAAAGTTGTAACTGATCCAAATTCAAAACCTTAATGATAAACTTTAAGCCAATCAGGAGCCGAGTGATAAAGTGATTGTTGTGACATAAAGGGTCATTCAATAATTCTTTGATGCATGTGCGCTAATGAATATGATTGGCTGGATGTTTTGCCATTGTACGCCATTGCTGCTGTGGCAAGTTGATGGTGGACTAGTGCTAACCTAGCACTGATTGGGCACTATCCACCATCAACTTGCCACATCAGCAATGGCGCTCAATGGAAAAACATCCAGCCAATCAGATTAATTAGCGCACATGCATCAAAGAATTATTGAATGTCCCTTTATGTCATAACAATCACTTTCTCACTTGGCTCCTGAATGGCTTAAAGTTTATGATTAAGGTTTTGAATTAAGATCAGCAACAAATTATCTAAACACAACAAACTTATAATTTTCTAATTTAAATTTAGCTGATCACAGAAATTTGTTGTAATAATTTCACAAGGGGCTGTGTTTAAGTGTTAAAAATAATATTGCAACTAAGGAAACAATGCCAACACAAAGCAAACAACATATACTGAGATAAGCGTAAAACATATACACAATGGGTAAAAAGATGGGATAATGTAGTGAATGGAAAAAACAGGAATAATCAAAGAGGCAATAGTATCCAAATAACACGGTTTTTATTGGGGTGAAAGCTATAAAAACATATGGAAAGGTTAGTAAAAAATCATATGAGAGAATTAGAGAAGCTGCTAAAGGACCTCAACTTGGAAATCACCAAGATCAAAGAAATTGATTGTAAGGTCAAACCCAGAGTGAAGTCTGCCGTCCTTGAAGGTGAAAAAATTGACAAGGTATCTGCAAAGGCCTTGATGGTCAAGATGCCAGACACATCTGAGAAGACAATTGAGTGTCTTCTCAAAATTCAAAAAACTGTAGTTGAGGGCCTCCAATTTAAGTCATTTGCCCTTTCTGTGTTGTCTGTCTGGGTCAATGACCCTGAGATGTATGCACATCTCAAGCCAGCCAAGCAAGCCAGAACAGAGGACACTAAATTGCTAGTGCAATTGCTTGTACCAAGAGTGGCCAAGCCTGCCAAAGCTGCCAGCAAGGAGGAAACTGTAGAAGGTAAACTAAAAAAAATCCAATAATTCTTACCTGTTTTTTTTAGAAAAAATTGATGGCAAATTACGCCAAGTCCTTGTCCCGTACGTCCCAGCCATGTTCTATGAAAACTACGCCAATCATGTGGCAAGGCAGTTGGAATTGTCTTCTCCTGTTGTGCGCAAGCTGGAGGACCAAATCCACAGGACTTTTCCAATGTTGCAAGAGGCATTGGCTGGGCTTACACATTCTGAAGGGGCATCTGAGTGGGCAGTTACTGTCTACAAGGATGCCCAATTGGTCCGCCTGGACCCAGTATCACTCAGTAGAATTTACTGTTTAAACTTCATTGAACTTGTTTGAGACGTCCTGGAGATGCTCCCATTTAAGAGCATACCAGAGATGGGCTGGGTCCATGTGGTTGCTTGCTTCTGCTTCCCATTGGAGCATATGCTCTTGCCTCCTTGAGAACTTTGGGCATACAGTGGGGAAATTGGCTGTTGCAGACGCAAAAGCTGTAAAGAAGACCAAAATCCCCCTGGCAGACCTTGGGCTGGCCTAGAGCGCTGACAAGACAGGGCTCCCTACAGCCATGAAGCTTACCTTTGCCAAGAAAAAACACAAAAAGAAGATTAGTGCTGTATACAATAAACTCTGTAAGTTTACTGAAGCCTTTTCTGGGCAAAGGCTTCATCTGGTGGTTTACCTGGGGTTCCTGTTCTACTTTGGGATAGGTGCCAACGTGGATGACCTGGACAGGGTCCTTCTTGGGATTGATAAGGTCAGGCTCTCCCTGGATGGGATGAAGGTCCCTCTGGGATATGACTCAGTGGATCACATCATCCAGGACGCCTTGGTCCTGGCCGGGATCTACAGGTCTGCAGCCCTGCCAGAAAAGCTGCTACTACACTCTCATCTGAAAAACCTGCCCTTTACAATTTGCTATTAATACTTCAATCAAGGTGTATCCACTGTCTACAATGTGGCGGTATAGGTTGTGTGCCACCTCCATTGCTGGGTGGGTACATACAGAAGAACCCACTATAGGTGTACCTAATAAACATATCATTCCACAATTAAATTTACATTATAATTTTAATTATTACTTTTTTATATTTAATTTCAAATAGCTGTTTTATAATAGCAAAATATTAAAAGACAAAGAATCTCAAAGAAGTTCTTTATACAGGAATAATAATATTTATTAAAAATTTCATATAACTTGAGCGCTTTGTATTTAATTTTTTAATATAGTTTATATATTTACAGGCCAGTAGTGCCATGGACTTTTGTTTATAATACTGTTGAGGAGCTGTATGTACAGGTATTCTGGCCACCACTGACACACTTAACATCCAGTCATTGTCTGGTTTGGTGCCAATCCAATTTACCGTTTGACATACCAAGAAAGGCCACAAACCAATATCACATGACTTTTCCAAGTATCCAGTGACTCAAACCCATCCTGCACATGACCTTCCCTATCTTTGATCCGGTTATATCCTCACCACAGCGCAAGCTATATAAGTCTAAATTATTATCTAAGAAAATATACATCTCTTCTTAATTCCATATTCAAAGCTTCCCCTAAAGTTGCTCCTCATCAATATGTTAATATTAAGAGTTTGGGAAAGCCCCCATGGAAGACAAAAGAAAAAAATAAATTGTAATACAAAATTAAGCATCTGCATCAGTGGTGCTGTTCTATGTGATTGTTGGCTCAGAAGCTTCTAAATATAGTATGGTAATCCATAAGTCTAAAATAGTAAATTAGATAATATAAAAAAAGTTGAAAACTCTAGGCCTTTAATTGATTGGCTGTTGGGCAAGGCACACAGGGATGAAAAAATCAGTGTGGCCATATAATTTGGCCACGGTCTCAGCTGAAAGGGTGTAGATCCCAGTCTGCAGCAAATCAAAGGGGTCCTCAGTCCCAGTTGGGGTCTTTTGCTTGAAGACTTGCTTGAGCCACCCAAAGACCTCCTTGATGAGATTTAGGAAGGGCAAATAGGCAGGGAGAAAGAGAAGGTGCAAATTGGATGTGGCCAATTGCTGGGGGGCCACTGCAATGCTGGTGTCAATCATTGGTAATTCTTCAAGAATATTGGCCACCTTGTGAAGACCAAGGTTATTCAACACAATGACGTTGGTGAAGCCCAGGCTTGTGCGCCTCAGGTGCTCCTGGACCAATTGGAGGAATGTCAGGAAGGCCCAGCCATTGTGGGAGCCTAGTATCATCTGATAGAGCTTAATTCCCTTTGGACCAAGGAGAGTCACCATTGAATAGGCTGTGGCGCAGACTGCAGCACGCCAAGCTACCCCATCATTTGAGCCTTTTAGGACATACCTGTACCCATTGCGCATAGACAAGGCAGATGCCAATTTGTCAATATAGTAGGATTTCAATGTCCCTTTGGTTTTGAGGGAAGTGTACGCCTCTGTGTATCTTTTCTGGACATTGATGTTAGAAGGACTGCTTTTATTGTAGGGAGATACTCCAAGCTTTTTCCAGGAAAAGTACATTCTCTTTACCAGATGGTAGTAAAAGAAAATCAATGCCTTGACCCCAAAAGTAGATTTGACCATTGACTGTATATTTTCTAGTTGAAGATGTCAGTCTTGGGCTATCCACTGGTGAATTGCCCATTTGTGCTCCTTGGTGAGCATGATGGACATGTGCAAGGATTTCTCCGTGGCCAGGTCTCAACCAGTATCAATGAATCTGTTGAATACCTTGCTGGCGTACTTGGGATCCACTCCAACAAGGGCTGCAGCCGCCTTGTAGTCACCAGATTCCCGCATGAGCCAGAGAAGGATGATGCACTTTATGTCAGGAATGCGCTTCTGGGCAGGCTTTGCGGGAGCTGTTGAATCTATATCCTGATTGGTGACAGGCTTTCAAGGCATGGGTACCTTATTGTAGAAGGCTGTAACCTTTTTTTAGCACCAGCTGTGTCATAGCCGGAGGCTGTCATGTACCAAGGCATAAAAGGGGAGCTTAATTCATCATGATATTGGGTAACAAGGGCCCAGTAGAGGAATGGAGCTGAACAGGCTAGGTAAAGCAATCCAGCAGCTAAGGGGCGGTAGGCACCAAGGTTGGGAATGACAACTTTGGCCAGACTGAGGATGGTCAGGATGACCATCCCAGCTCTACTGTGATTGTAGGGCTGAGGGATAGGAGGAACAGGGGAGTCATAGGGAATGCCAGTCATTCCAGGATCTGGACCTGGCTGGTAGTCCATGGGTGTAGGTCTAGGGTGGTACTCTAGTTTTCTGGTTTGACTTCTGCTCAAGTGGTGTACAAATTGAAATCCTAATAAAGCAAACAAAACTGAAAGATTAATTCACTTTATTTGACGTTGTCTACACTTGATTTAGTGTGGGGAAGTGATTTTTATACCACTTGTCTGGTCTACCTTGGAAAATACTACTTCCTACTTTTGGTGAGCTTTTGGTGCCCCAACTCTTGGGTACTGGATTCTGAGAAATAGTGAAACGTGGCTTGGGAAGTGTGGATTGAGGTTTGGGTAACTTGGTCTGGGCAGGGGAATTCTGTTGGTGGCTGGTGGATAATTGGCTGGCATCTTCAGTCTGGGATCTTATTTGGTTGGGTGATGAGGCAATTTCTTCCTTGGGTTTGGCTTTGGCTGCAGGGCTTTCTGAATTTTGCAGCTCAATTGAAGTGCTGTTCACAACTAATTTATTGGTTGTGTTAACAGCAGCTCCAGTAGCTGCAAGATTCTCAACTAACACCTCAGTGCAGCTGGGGCAATTGGGGATGGCAGGAACAGTGGTAATTTTAGCTTCAGATGCAGCAGCAGAAGTCTGGAATTTTCCAGATCTGCTGGTTGCATTCTACAGCAGATCTTCTTGATAACAGATCTGCTGCAGAACCCAGAAGATCTGATTCAGAACGGCATTGGGTGCACCCAGCCCAATTGTAACATTGGGACTGGGTGACCCAATGCCTGTGGGAGCCGCAAGCTCTCCCGGGCCAGCATTAATACTGGCCTCAGGACGGGACCTGGCTTCAGGCCAATTTGAACTGCCCAAATAGGCCAGAGCAGTTTGAATTGGCCCTTGCCTGCCCTGGTGGGTGATTGGGGGTTCAAATCCCCCAGCGGGCTTTTGCAGCTTCCCTCACTTTTGCTTGGCAGCCGGGTGTGGGGGGTTTGAACCCCATTCCCGTCTTAGGCGGGCTGGCCCTTACAAGCTGTCCCTCCACAGTTCTATAAAAATCAGGCTTTTTGTCATCTTCCTGGTTGTCATCACTGACCTAGGGCTCATAGCTGGTGTTGAGCACAGGCTTAACCTTCTTCATCATGGCTGACGGGACCAAATCCTGGTGGTACACAGGCTCAAACACATATGAAGTAAGTTCAATCTCCTTGTTTCTAACTGTTTTTGTTGTGGTAACCTTGGTGGGCTTCCAGGTCAGCTTGGGGACCCAAGGGTTGATGCTCTGCACCCTAGCAGCTTGTGCTCCTTGAACTGGCTTTGTCAGTGCAGAGTCACTATTGATCTCTCCTCTGTCTCCTTCCTGAGTAGGCACCTGTGTTGCACTGACTCAATTTTTTGACCCGTGGGGGCAACTGCAACTGCAGCGCACAACGGGTGCATTGGTACTCTGCTGTTGTGTTCTTTCTATTTTAAGAATTTAATAAGATATTAAATAAATTTCAATTAAGTTACTCCCTAATTTTAATTTTTGCTTTTATCTGAATATGGATATTTAATTAATATTTTCCCACCCAATATCCCAATTATTATTTTTTATTTCTTAATTAGTTGTTTTTGGTTTTATAATGCCCATTTTAGAACACCCAAAAATATCTTCTACCCTTTTTCCCAGATTTTACTGCCAAATGTAAACACCCATCACAATGCTTTTAAAATTTGTGTTTTCAATTGTGTGCCCTATTTTAGATTCCTTGGTATCATTCTTGATTACAATCCATTGCACACAACAATCAAGTGATTTTGTTTACATATTGAGTTGCTATTGTGTCTCGTTTCTGGATTGAGTTTTGACTCACCGTGCTTGGGTGTATTTTGTCACTGATTTACATAGTAAGCATGTATACACCAAAGGTCAACTCACACCATTTTGTTTGTGAATCCTTGTATTTCAGTTTGTATTTTAAATAGTCTCGCTTGGCATGTGAGCAATTCTTTGCTGTGTTGACCCATTCTGCCTATTAATGCACAAATTTTCCTGTTAGCAGAGTGTATTTTTTAACCTGATAGTTGAAATCGCTTAAATCTGAAATGATTTTGTTTAAATTTGAGTTCATTTTGCTTGTTGCCATAGCTTTTAAAACTACTGTACAGTTCGATTTAAAAAATCTCATTAAAATTTAAAGTATTAAAAAAATATTTGAGCCTCTACATATAAATATCCTTTACAAACAGGCTAACTCAGAGTCTAAGTTGGAGTAAGAGGGTAAATTCTACCTCAAATAAAGTTTTAATAGGATAATTTGTTTAACCAGAATACAAAAGATGCTCACTGGCAGATTGTATAAAGGGGATATGCTGTGAACAATATGAATTGTCTGTCCCTTTTGACAGTCTGACATCCACTTCTCACTTGATTAAGCTATACAATATAAAAATAACTAAACTTACTAGGATATACTACTACTAAATATGTTTTAATATCAAGTACACTAAAAGCCTGTTCTTAGCAATGATGGCGGACCAGATCCACACAGACCTATCTAAAAGGAACCAATTGCTTTACATTATTGATAACTTGTTTGCTTCTGATAGTATGCTATGCAGTAAACACCTGTAAAATTAGCTTATTCTCCAAGTTTATTAACTTTAATTATCAGTTCAATTTTTTATGTCATCTTATCTTTCACACAGTGAATTTTATCACTGTTTGCAGTAAAAATGACAAGAATTACCTTGTGTAGAAGATAAGGTGACAGAATATAAAGTTGAACCTAATTGTCTTGTTCATTTCTCTTACCATATATACATTCCAGAAGTATGTTTTATAGAATCAAATAAGTAATAATAGCTGCTACATGATCACTGGTTCAATTCCAGATTTCCTATTTAGATCATATAAAATGACATTCAATTGTACCAATGAAATGTGAAGAAAGTAATATGTTAAGCCTAATGAGATTAAGTCTCTAGTCACAAAATATAACTGCCATCAAAACTGATATCAAATCACCTCATTTATCCAGGCCAGGAAGCCAGGTTAACTATAAGCTAGCCAACTCGATGGAGGGATTCTCTATTCATAAGATCAGCATGCTTTTTCAGTGGCTTTACTTGAAGAAAGTCTTTTTCCCATTTGAACACAGGTCTCTAACGATGAAGTAAGTACTAAATATTGTACTGATGATAAATTTGACTCTGAACACAATTAAATTTTTAGTAGCAATGCTTGTATTTCATTGGTTGGGTTAAAAAGTTTCAAAAATCAGAATGGGATGGCAACTTCTTAGAGAGCTACCTAATAAAATGGTATGGCTTTTGATTAAGAACACCTTTCGTATCCTTAAAAAAACTTGGACTTATGAATAAATGTAAATTAAATTACACTTCTTTTTTTAAAAGTGAGCTACTTGGAAAGAAGTTAGTAGACCGAGAAAATCACACAAGAATATCTTCCTTTGGTTCTTTCCGAAAGATTATTGATATTTTGTACCGAAATTGGATCGATGTGAGGCTATTTTGGCCTTAGAAGCAGCTAGAGATTTTTCTATGGCAGCCAAAAGTTTTGGCCAGGGTTCAGTTAGAGCTGAGAGCTTTGGATAAAATATATAGTCGCATCCTGGAATTGTGAATAAGCTTAACAAAGTGCGAGTACCTAATGTGGCGTTTTGAGGAAAAGTTATTATTCCAGCAAGCCTCATTCTTCTGGTTATGCGGTTGCGGCTAATTTTTGACTTACAGGTGTATTTTGTTCTGACTGCATAAGAAACTCTGTAGCGCTCTAAAATTTGGCCAGTTTTTTTTCTCTACATCTGATTTAATGATTCTCATGAAGAAGCTACCTTTGATGACTTCGTCGTCGCCCCAAGGGCGGATTAACAAAGTAAATAGGGGAGTTTCGATAGTGGGAAGTCTAAAAGAAGTATATATCGTTATATCTGCTGCGCTCAAGGCAGGAATCTTGTACTAAAATTTAGGGTTGGCAGTAGATATTTTGCTTACAGCAAAAGGTGAATTGGGATTTGTTGAGTCAGATATATTCGCTTCATTTTCATGGGAAATATAAAGGAAATCAAAATTCGATGAACTACCAACCATATCCAGTTCAAGCAAGTTAGGCTCAGTATTTATAATTTCTGGATGAGGGACAGTTGTGCTGAGAAGCTTTATAGTCGAAAAAGGAAATATATGGCTAGCTTTCAGAGGAAGCACATGTGTATTATTGATAATAGACATCTTCGTAAGTAAAGATGCTTTTTTAAGAATAGTTTTAAGTGTCATTTTTCAAATCAGCTATAAAAAGTTGATCAAATAAGACTTCGAGACTTTTTTGAAGAAAGACCTATACCTGTAACTTAGAAAAAAGCCTCCACCACTTAAGTTATCAGTCAAGTTAATTTAGTTCCTATTCGTAACAAATCAGCTTAAAAATTTCGGTGCGCCCAGAAAATCGAACTTAGCAAATCAAAAACAATCTATTATAGGAAGTTGGATCTATACAATCAAAGCAAATTTTTTTGGGATATAATCAAATCGAATTACTAATAACTATATGAAAAATTAAGTAAATAAAAATAGAAATTCATTAAATCAAGTCAAATTAGCATAATATATGAATTTTAAATATGTAATAAAAAGGTATTATATTAGAATATATAACAAAAAAATAAAATATATATATTTCATATAAAAAAGCTGTATTATAAAGTGTATTTATTTTTGTGAATACCCTATATAAAAAAATTAATGTAATTTTAATGTGAATGATTTTTAAATAAGGAATTCTGTTTGAACTTTAGCTTGAATGGTTTAAAGAGTATTTTTTAAAATAACTTTATTTAAAGTTTGGAATGGCAGTAGAAAAGAACCGCAGCTTAAAGGAATGGGGGATAGGAAGGTCAATTTAATGTTGTCACGTAACTTATTGGATTGTTTGGCCAATCTCGGTTGGAAATCCAACTACAGGTAGGGTCCAATGAATCACCATTACATCATACTGGGGGGCAAATTTAATATTCTTAGCTATAATTGGATGTGACTATCCTGGTTCATGATGGAAAATTCCACAATGCGGGTAAGGTCCAATTATAACAAAAACATAGAGGCAGGGCAGGCGAAAGCAACAGGATTCAAACCTGGGACCTCTGGGGCCGAGTTGAGCGCCTCAACCAACTCGGGCACCCAGGGCCTTGAATGGTTTAAAAAAGAAGAGTCAAATCTGATGGCTTTAACTGTGTATTTATATTGTTTTTATTATTCAGTCTCAATAAACTGGAAAATGGGGTTGGTGATCTGTCTGCAACTGCCCAGGCCCCTGCTTTTGGACATTAAGGAGCCACATGGCAACCTTGTAACTTTGGCTGCAGACATTGCTTCTTCAACGTTCATGGATAATGTCGTAACTGTGCTGTATTAGCAAAGTTACATGAGGAAAATGTTTGAAAACTAATCATGTCTTTATTGGAATATGGGGATTATATAGTTGCAGTGAATCATTTTATAAGGAAAATATTGTGTAGAACAATCATTTGAATTTGACAAAGGGGTTACTTGATTCTGCTAAATAGTGAAGCGCTAAATCAAGTTGTTATCAGGTCAAGACTATGATTGGTTTCTGTTTCCTTGTTTGGTAATTTGAGTTACTTTTATATTTGGCTTCAAGTGCCAAAGAAGTCAATTTAAGTGGTGTGGGGTCTCTTGTGCAGAACCTTGCTGGGGACACACTGTTGTTTTGACACCCCCCAGCTGAGGGCAAGCTTTCTCAGTTGAAAGGTTGGCTGAAAGATGGTCAGGAGCCCGGGCGCTGCACTGTACTGTATCAAGCGCTGTTCTGTTGCAGGGAGGACAGTCTTAAACTGTTTCTGTTGGGCCTTATATGAGCATAACCTGTTGTGATGAAGAAATTTGTCCTGATTCCTCTTTCCCAGTCCTTGTAACAGGTAAGTATTATTATTGTTTACCTTCATCACAAGGGCAAGGCTCACTTTCTCTGTCTGCAGCTTGCTCTTATATGAGTTCATCACCCATGCCTCATTGCCAACTTTGTGCCTGTCTTAGATAGGGAAAAATGTTTCCTGTAGGATTTTTTCCTTTCCTCTTGGTCACAGTTGGCATGAAGTATCTGTGAATCTGAACGGGGAGGCACTTTGCTGGGTATTTTCATTTTGGGCCCAGTAAGAGCTTGGATAATGTTTGGTTATGTTCCATACATCAGCTTGAAGGGACTCTTTCCGGTAGACTGGTTTACTTGGGTCCACTATACAAGAAGGGTAATTGTAACTGTTTGAGTCAATCTGCATGTGCCCCAGTGATGAGCTTGACAAGAGCCTGCACCAGGCTGTCATTAAGATGCTCTAATTTACTATTGGCATGAGGATAGTATGACATGATTACTATGTTTAACTCTCTGTTTGGCCAGATAGACATCTGTGTTGTCAGATGTTAGTTTTTTGCCTCCATGTGTAATGAGTAGTTCTGGATTTCTGAATTTGCTGATTATTTTCCTGTCTATGAAGCAACACACATTGTTGCCTGTGTGTGCTATGAAAGCCTGTGCCACTGGCTATATGGTGGCAAAGTCAATATTGGAGATCAATTTTTTTTGTTGTTTGCTTTGCCAGGCATAAGTCTCACAATATCCAGCGCCCATACTTTAAACGGTAGTTGAGTTTGAATTAGAAGGTCTAATTTAGGAAGTGTATTGCTCTTGGCGTACTTTTTCATATTTTGCATTGCTCTAAGATTTTGTGAATAGTTCAGTATAGGGTAGGCTATCATATCTTTTACTTTAAAAACTTTTACAGATTCCTACTCTTGGTATGTCCCATGTATCTTTGATAGCGTAAGATAGTGTATACTCTTTGGTGTGTGGGTATATATGGGATGGTTACTTCATCTGACATTTTTTGGTGTAGAGATTTATAGACATCCACAAACAAGTATTTGTTCTTGATGAAAGTGTTGCAGGTAATGTCTGTGGTCCCTGGAGGAATTATTTGTGCTTGGTATGCAAAACAAGGAGAGCCCAATCAGAAACTAGGTCATTCTGTCCCCCTGAGGCCTGGACATAGAGCTGTGATAATGCATCTATGGTGACCAGTTCCGTCTCTGACTTTTACTGGTTGTTTATGTTGAACCTTTCAAGAAATATCATCTATCTGGCCTATCTGCGGGAAAGGTTTGCTTTTTTTAAAGTAAATGAGTGACTTGTGATTAGTGAGAGCATTGAAATCATCTTGTCTTTCAAGGTAACAGCATCACTTCATCAAGCAGTGTATAATTGCAAGTAGTTTTTTTATTAGTGAATTGGATAACAACATTTGCTTATAGTTAACTTGCAAGATTTTTATGACACTGGCAAAAACTCTCTGGCATCTATCTTTATGCAAAAAAACTCTGCTTATGAATGTGTCCAAGGGGCCAGTCTCCATTTGGTAGTCTCTCTCTTTTCTTAGGTATTGCAAGATATAGTCAGACACCAGTTTTTCTTTGAGCTGGTGGAAATAGAGGTCCCGCTGGGGAGTCCACAAAAACTTGGGCTTAGCGCCTGTAATGAACAACATAGGTGCAGTAAGAACTCTGAAGTCTGGGGTAAAGCGTTGTCATGAGCAATTGTACCTAGGAAGGTTTTAAGTTCACTTTTTTCCTTTGCAGGTGTAATTTTACAAATGGCTTATATCTTCTGTTTTTTGGGTTAGATCCTGTTCTTGGATACTATGTGATCCAGGAATGATAGTTTATCCCTAAACAACTGGCATTTTAGAGTTTTGCTATAAGCTTGTGCTGGGATAAGGTGACAAACACTGCTTTCAGGTCTTTGTGATGCTGTTCAACATTAGGGCTATACACAATAATATTGTCCAGGTTGTCATGAACCGCCATGACATTATTATTTCCAAAAGTTGCGTTTTAACTACCTGGGCTGATAGAGCAGATCCTTGCTGTCAAAACAAGGACTCAATGGTCTCTCTAGGTGCATTAGTTCAGAAGTTAATTTGAGTTGAATATTTAGCCCGGGAGAACTCATTGATACGTCCCGAAAAGGAAATGCAATTAGGTATGGGGCCTACAAAGACAACAATCAACGCTGTGCAGACAAATACTAGTGTATCTCAGCTGATACTGATCGGATTTGGATGCTCAAATGCTCAAATTGAAGCCACAAAGTAGGAGCTTTGATTTGAGCTATTTTTGGATAATAAATAGAAGCAAAGCGTGAAGTTCAAATATTCTCAAAGAAATATGATACCTTACAATCAGCTGATGTCTCAGACTCACAGAATGAGCCCCCAGATGAAGACCTAAGAATCTCTGAGAATGATCTGGAAGAATCAGATCAAATGGTATAAAAAGAGCCTGATTCCCCTTCCCTTCATTTGTGGTCATTTTTGGTCCTTGAAATAAATAAATCAAATACATCCAATCTTCAATTTAACGGTTCAGAGTCAGAAGCCCTTGGGCCCTGACACAGGTAGGCAAGGGTGTGTTTTCCAATGTAAGGTACAACCACTTTGTTCATGAATGTGACAAATATAGAAGTGTTGGGGCTAGAAGCTGGCTTATTGATTAGAGCAAGGCCACCAAAAATTATAGCCTTAAGACCATCCTCAAGTAACTCAGGTTTATCCAGAAGGAACAGACAAGACAAGTAAATAAAATAGAAGATGATCAAAGAGATTTGAATAAACCAGATTTATTTGAGGAGCAAGAAGAAGAATGTTGGAATATTAGAGTAGAGAGAGAATAGGAGAATTTATACACTTAGTGTTTGAAGTTGAGAGAAAGCAGGAATAATTAAGCGGAAATTGTGTTGGAAGGCAAATATTGTACTCATAAATAGTGCAAATTATAGTTTATTTTGAATTCTCTTGTTTCAGGCTTTCAGAAATGTGTTCAAGCATTAAGATTGGTTCATTATATTGTGAGATAAAAACTAAACAAGTGGAGACCTTCATGCATTTGAAAAACAGGTTTTTACATGAATTAGGGGGACTTGAAATTGTACAATTAAATCAAAATTGATATAAAAGCTACTTCAAAGAAGCTTTGAACTCAATTCAGCAGTTTAAACATATCAATTAAGCCCAGAAGAAAAAGCAATTTCATGTCAGGACAATCCTGAAAAGAAGGTGTGTTAGTCATTTCAAAGTTGATGACCACAAAATCATAGGACTCATATTTGGTACAAAAAGTTGTCTTTGAAATCCCCTCATATTTAATACATATTTGATTGTAGCTAGTGATGAAATAAATCTTGAAGAAAACTGTGGCACCTCCAAGTGAGTTAAAGAGGTTGTCCATGTCAGGAATATTCCTGACATAAACCAAATTATTATTGGGGGCAATGTTGGAAAACAATGGAGGGGTACCTTGTCAAGAGTCAAAAATCCAATATGGATTTTCCTCCTTTAATGGGGGAAAATAAAAGTCAAATAAAAGGAAAAATGGAATTAAATGGACGCTGGAATATTTTATCATCTGGGAAGGCACCCGCCAGCCCCCCACCCGCTTGCCCCCTGGGTCCCAGGCCCCACTCCACAGCCAATCAGAAGCCCCCATAAATTGCAGCCAATCAGAAAAATCCCTGGATGCAGGGAAAATATTCCTGAAGAATGCCTGCCCTCCAGAAGAAGGGAGAAATAAGGTCTCAGATTTCAAAAACTATTCCTGCCCAACAGAAGAAAGCCAAGCCCAAGTTTTACATGTGAGCAATAATTCCTCCCATGACCAATGGGTTTCTGATCCCCAGGTCACAAGGTTGAGTCTAGACTCCAACCAAACCATGTGCCCCAAGACAAAAATAGATCTTGAAAATCTCATGAATTGCCACCACCACATGACCCCATGTCCAGGCAGGATCATTGGGCCCAATCAAGAATGGTCAAACCCCCAACAGATAACAGAAGAACAAGAGTTTGGCCATCTTTCCAGAAACCAATTGCCATTCCTATCTTCTAAGCTTTTGAGATTCCCCATCTCCTGCTTTCCACTTCCATTTTCAAATCTTTGCACAGAAGGAAGTACAATAAATAAAGGATCCCTCCTCATTAATAGCTTGTGCTATTATTGAGCTTAATACCCTCAATAAAGCTAAATCTCACTTAAAACTTAAGTCAACTTTTGCTAGTTAGCCCCAGCCAAACCCCTCCAATCCAAGGAAGATGAACCATCTCATCTTCACAGCTGTGCTTACAGCTTGCCTTGGGATTAGAGGTTATCAACAGGGACCAGAGTTCTTTGGACCCTCATATGAAGGGTTAGGTCATGATCCCCACTATGACCCTGGACAACTCAACTCCTCTAATACTAGTTCCTGGCCTCCCCTGGTGTCTCTGCATTCCACACTGTTCATTGTGGTGTACACCTCCATGTACTGTGTTAACCTACTTTGCTGGGAGCTTTGGAAGATACAACATTCACACCAAGGTCTTCCGCTGGTTGATGACCATCTACCCAATTGTCACCGCCCTGACTGGTTTCCAATTTGCCAACCTCCTGTCATACCTGCTGCAAGTAGTACCTACTTTATCTGGGTATTACAGTCAATTAGAGATAAGAGTACCACTTCCATATGGTGACCTTGTTTAGAGTGTGGTAGTCAGTGACTAACCTGAGGGACCCATTTTTTGCTACAAAGAATATGATGGCCCCAAAGTGGGATTTTGAAGGTCAAATGAGCCTCTTCTCTAGGGCCTTTTTAAGGTAGGTGTAAAGTACATTGTCCTCATTTGGTGTGAGACAGTATATGGGGCATGCCTTGGGAACTGCACCCTTAAGCTGTAAGGAGCGTTGTATGTGTTTCTTGGCTGCAGTCCTGGAAGGACTTCCTTAAAGATCTCTAGATGTTGGGCCACCATTTCTTTATCCTGAGGAGTGACAGTATCTTGTTAGTCCTTAAAGTGTATGACCTCATACTGGCAGGAGTCCTAGTCAATAGCCTTGAGGTTTTTCTTTTCTTCCTGGGTCTCTGTAATACGTACAAACACATGATCCCTACGGAGTTGGTCCACTGTGTCTGGGTATATCTGATAATTGACTCTCTTATGTTTAATAGTTAGCACTGATGTGATCCAGTCTATGTGGGGATTATCCCATCTCAGTCTGTAAAGTCACTCCCCCCTTTGGCCTTGGATAGGAAAATCTTCCCACGCTGTACCAAAAAATCTCCTCAGAAGGCAGCCAAGCCCCTAAACTCCCTTGAAGATTTAGCCCACACAGTTGAAAAGAGATTTGTGTTGGCATACCTCTCTCAGGTGGCAATTATTGATGTTGGGAACTCTGTACCTACTTGGGAGGAATCCCTGATTAATTTGGACTATTTTTTGGCTTGGGCTTGACCGCATTTAAAATTGATTAGGTCTAAACAATCAGGTCGCGCTACTGCCAAATCATTAAAATCCAGCTTAATTGGATTGAATGGTGACCTGTCCCATTCATTTGATCCCAGCCAATTAGAATTGGGGTCGGAAATCAGTGCAAAACCCTCCAGCTTGCTGGATCTTCCTGGCAAAATTTCTCCTGCAGCCAATCAAATCTGCGCCTCTGGGCCAGGTGATCTTTGAATTTGGATTACCACCCTTAAAGCAAGACAGGGGACTTTTGGTCCCCTGCTTGCTCATTTTTCAAAATAAACTTTGGTTTATCAAACCTATTGTTTGGTTTTTTTAGAGGCTTTTGTCTGAGTCTCTTTTCATTTCCTAAAGTGTTAGTATTGGCTTTTTTCCCCTTACCTGCTTTCCTTGCTTCCAGGGTTCCCGGTGCTCTTACAAAGTCCCTAAAAGTGTAGTTAGTGTTGATGTTAAAGCTTACCACTTTTGCTTTACGCTGGACAACTCTAACTTGAAGATTAGTGATTTAATTAGTATAATTACCTATTTGAAGTTTTATTTTGCTCTCCCTTTGCTTTTACTACAGCTTGATATATTCATATACACTTTTGAAACTTTTATATATGCTTTCAAAGCTCTAATATACGCTTTAAAGACTTTGTATACACTTTTGAAGCCTTCTTCTATGCTTCAAAGTTATCATATATACGCTCTTAAAGTTATCATACCCACTTCTAAAGCTTTTTCATGCTCTATACAACCTTTCATCTGCAGTTGCTGTTGTTTGTCCTTTCCTTGTGGTTGCAAGACTTTTGCTTGTCCCTGAGTCTTACATCCACTTGTTTGAGTCCAAAATCCACAGGAATCTTCTGCTTTTGTGTGGTACAGCTTTTAGACCCAAGAAATGTTAGTACCTTTAGTCAAGTTTGTGATCTTTACCTTTGCACCAGCCTTGGTAATGATATGGTCTACCTTCCCAGATCTTTGGGGTCTTATTTCAAATTCCTTTCATCTCATTGGCACCAACCCTGATCAGTTCTTACATATTGTTGAGGACATCCTTGCACACACTCAGGAGATCTACACTGCCAGTGAGAACGCCGTGAGAAGTTTTGCCTGTGATGATCTTGAGTTTCCTGCTGTTGAAACCGCTTCTACTACCTCCTCAGGTTTGGCCCACCCTATGCCCCCCTCTTGAGGACCCGATTGTCCCGGTCCCAGAAGGAGGCTTGGGCACTCAAGAGTCCTCCCCCAAGAGCGCTCCCTGGCATCTTGGCAGAATGATTCTGATGGGCTTGGACTCTTATTTCCCCTGGCTATCTGCCGCGTCCTCTCTATGGACGCCCCTTTGAGCGGCCATACCAGTCCTGCACTGGATAGTGTCCTGATGGGTTCTCCCTCCAGAATAAAAGCCAAACTTAGTTAGTTTAGCCCCCCTCTCTCACACATTCAGTCCAGGCCAAGCACCACATCAAATCTAGAAAAGCTGATGATGGGTCCTTGGATAGTAAAATGAAGATTTTCCAGGGCAATGGACAAGGGAGAAGTCTCCCAGATGACAGAAATGTGATTTTTATTAGCCAAAACTATGTTATTAATCTGTGAAGGATTAATAGCTAACTTGAGCTTTCTCATAAAGTTGCTGTTGACTAGGGTACAATCTGCACCTGATTCCAAGAGCGCTGAACTGGTGTAACTTCAAAACAGAAAGGATATGACATCAATTTATTTGGGTGTCTGGTGATTGTGTAAACTACCAGGTCACTTGATGATACCTGAATAATTGGGCATTGGTTGTCATCCTCAGGTCAATATTTGTCATTGGGGAAGGCTCATGGTTGTTGGGGAGAACTTGGCTTGCTTATTGCTCTCCCCAGGCTTTTCCCTTGTCCTGTTCACCTAGAGTGGCAGTGATTCTGAAGTGTGTGTGGTTTGAATGACCATTGCTTCTGTTATTATAAGTGTTGGGTACCTGAGGTTTATGGTTGTTTTTTTAGAAGGAGGAAAACGGGGAAAATCTTGGGGATTAGAGTCCTTGGGTCTTACTCTTTTCCCAGTATGCACTTTTTGAAGCACATTGGAGGTATGTTCTGCTTTTTTCCTTCATAGTACAAGCTTTTCAGATGTGTCACTTGATCCAGGTTGATGTGTCTAATTACATGAAGTTTGAGCGTGTCATAGTACATAAGGTGTGTGGCAGGGTTATCAAAGGCCATCTTGGAGGAAGCGCATAGGCGCAAATCCTTGTAGGCTCTTGTTAACTCTTTAATAGTACCAGTATGTATCAGGTTCTTGAATTGACAGATGATCATGAGTGCTATGTTTTTCATTCAGAATCTGGCCAAGAAGTCCTGTTTAAAGGTCTCACAGTCCCTCTTGGTATGATCCTTGTGCTATTTGTTGCACCAGTTGACCACATCATGGGTCAGAAAAATGGAGATCTATGTGATCCAAAAGTGTGTTGGGCATTTCATTTCTACCTGCTTGTTTTGTTTTGTTTGGACTGTATCCATGTGGTGGTGTTATTGTTGTTGGCTCCTGCAAACAACTCCAAGGCAGCACTACAAAGTTGTTGGGCCAAGTGCACATGCATGATGTTTTTCTTTTTGGCTCAAGATGTGGCCAAAGATAATTGGAAGAATCATTGCACTGACAAGTCATCAAAGGCAGGAACTGGAAATATCATGTTTTGGTAAAGGAAATGTTCTTCAGATATTTTAGTTCCTGGTGTGTAGGGCGTCCAATCCAAGGGAAACCCTGGCATGATTATTTTGTATATTTATTGACTGCAGCAAGTACAGGCAACATGAATATTTTTGAAAATAAAGGTAGGATGAAAACCTTGCCTGTACTACCAATGTTGTAACTGTGCTGTATTAGCAAAGTTACAAGGGGAAAATATTAGAAGACTAGATAATGTTTTTATTGAGATATATCACTTATATAGTTTGGAGAAATAATTTTAAGAGAAACAAGATTGGGACAATCAATCAATTGGATTAGACAGGGGGTGGCTTGATCCCTGTAATGATTCAAGCGCCAAATTAAGCTGTCCACTAAGTAGAGATTGACATTGGTTCTTTTTGCCTTGTTTGTTAACTTGAGTTGACTTCTGAATTTGGCTCTGAGTAGTGGGGAAGTCAATTTGAGTGGTACAGGGTCTTTTGTGTGAAACCTTGCCAGGGGTTGGCCTGTTGTTTTGGCATAAGCTTTCTAGAGCACACTGGGATGACATCTGCTCCATGGTGAAAGCCAGGGTTTACTTCCTGGCTTACCTCTCCCACCTACTTTCAACCAGCTGCTTTCCAGAAATTTTGGGTGGGATCTGCACTATCCCACGGGTTTCCCAAGACCACACCTAAAGTTCTAGGCTAGTCTGTAGCTAGGTACATTATGGTACGGTGTGCTTAATTTTAAAAGATATTACTTCTTGAATCAAAAGGTTCTTTAAAACCAATTCTAAATTTATGCATTGTCAAAAGGTAGGATTGACCCCCGGTGGCACTTTGGATAACCAGAAACTCCTCTCTACCAGATTCAAATCTTGCCAAATCAAAAGCCAAGCCAAGCTTTTCACCAAGGAAGCATGAACCAAAATAAGCCAAATATGGGCTGTCACTAGAGTAGGGATGGGCACCAAAATTGTCACAATCTGTGTTGTGACCAAGCTTTGCCTATCATGTTGCAACTGAACCAATGAGGATTCAGTACTTGGAATTGGGGAAGACAACATTCCAATAGAAAGGACAGGATAATAAGAATAAGGTATTGTTTATTGTAGAATATTGTGATTAATGTACCATATGGGGAAAGCCAAAAGGCCACAAGGGGGTGGCATAGTGGGAAGTTCCATGTAAGGTTTGAAGTCAAGGAATAACTCTTGCGGGAATCAGCAAGTCGAATTGGTAGCGCTCCTAATTAGGATGAAGTACCCACCATTCAATATTGCCATCAGATTAATCCATAACATTAGATACGTCAAGGGGCGGCTCATCGAGCGCCCCCTGTGTATCGTGAGATACGCTAGCAGGCGAGTCTGGAAACTTGGTTGCAACAGTCACAATTAGTTTTGTGGCTTTGACAGTTGGGCAAAAATTCATTTTGTGACATCATGCCATATAACAATCCATGCATATTTGTTTTGTGCTTTTAGAGGGCAAATCACAATTGCAACTGCCACATTTTGTGCCCTGCTCCTAAAGTCACAGCATGATATACATGGATTGTGATGTGACCAAGAATAATCTCATGTGGATTTTTTGTGTCCAATCATAAGTATGTAGATTATTTCTTTCAATTGAAATAGATATTTGATTATTTTTATGGGTGTTTTACTATAATTATCTAAAGAAAACTGTGGTACAATAAAAACTATCATTGTGAGATAATGACAGATAAAGCCTGTAATAAAGTTTAGTTAAAAAATAAAATCCGACAACTGAACCTGCTCTAATTTCACATCATGTGCCTTGCAAAAAATGAAATCATCTGTTTCATATTTGAAAACTACCTTTCTTTTATATTTTGTGACCTACTCTAAAAGTTGCGGCATAAATCCATATGGATTGTTTTGTAACCCAATCCAAAACATCCAAAAAACGATTTTGCGACTCTGCGTCCATACAATTGCTGTGCCTGTCCCTACCCTAGCTGTCACCAGCTTGTGGTTTGGATCAGAGCTAATACGTTAATATTCTGAGGAAACATACATTACACTACATAGTTCCTCCTTCACAATAAATATACTATCTAGTCCCACATCATCACCCTTTCTGTATCTCTGCTAAACCAGCACAGTTACGACAGTATCAAGAAGTGAAACAAAATGTGTAGGAAATAGGTATAAGGACTCCAATACCACGGTTGGCACTTTTATAACCAAACGATTAATTTAAAGCTTCATATGTAAATCCAAGCGTTGGATCAACCCTGATAAACATCGGTATGCTCCAGATATTTAATAACCATTCATTTTTATTGGGGGAAGTTTGAAGGTAACTCATCCCATGTATATTACATATCTTGTTTTTATAAAGTTCTAGCACTCTTAAACAGCACAATCTAAATAGATGCTGCAACTACCTAAATGCCTGACCAGGGCTGTTTTAATAAATAAAAAGGATGTGAGGGTATGGAGAAATAGAGCATTGTTGGCTTTATTTGTAATGTTCAAGTTATTTTATCAAATGTTTGTTCTTTTACGTACTAAGGCTCTCTTGTCATGCAAATGATTAGAAACCCCGAGCTGTTTTTAGTGATATTGGCTTTCCTCATATATCATTAGGTTGATGCAGAATATAGTCACTGTCACAATGATGTAGAAAAGTGCTTGATGATCTGGGCTAGAGTTTATAAAGTTGCGTTGGTACTTGACTGAGTTTGATTGTTTTAACTGAAAAAAAGAAAAACTAATGCAGTGAAAAAGTTAGCCTATTCTAAGAAATTTAACCGGATTACCGATAAATAACTGCAGCAAATGGTAGCTAACTACCAAGCAAATTTCGATGCGCCCTCTGCTCAGCTTGGTAAAAGATCATCTTGAAAAGTGATCATTACAATTCCAATGGTTGGCTGTATTGATAAGGAAGTCTTTAATGGGGTGTAAAGTGAACGAGAATTTGTAAAGCCCCGATTAGATTAGCCTTGGGTCGCCTCAAGTTAAATATGGGGATTTTTTACCGGGTTTAGGAGGAATGTGGAGGATCGAGTGAGATTGGGGCCTGCAGCATGTGGCCCATGCGCAGTATTTTTGTACGAATATAACTATCCACTTCAGAATGCCCCGGAGGAGACTCATCACTGTGAGGTTCGTCCTTCCACTCTCTCGGGACCATGGCAACACGCTCTGTGACCTCGATGCCAGAAGACTCGATTTGTGACATTTTTCAAAGGATTATTAGTTAGAAGCTTGACAGAGTCAACCCCAAGATCTTTAAGTATTGACACCCCGATTTGATAATCTCTACCGTCCGCCGGGAGTCCCAAAAGAAGATTGGCATCAACTGTATCATATCCAAGATCCTGAAGGTTGTATGCCCTAAATAGAGTTCATTTTTAATACAAGTTCCAAGCTATCAAATAAAATACTTCGAAGACGCATAAATTAAATAAAAAACAATTAATACCTCATTTTGTTCAACAAACCAATGCCCCGACCTTCTTGACGGAGATACAGGATAACCCCTCTTCCCTCCTTGGCCATAATATGCATGGCAGTGTCTAATTGGTCACCACAATCACATCTAACAGAACCCACAGTTTCTCCAGTAAAGCATTCAGAGTGAATTCGAAGAAGAGTAGAGGTATGCGTAGGATCACAAGTCGAGTTCACCAGTGGCTTGGCTCCACGCACAATGCGCTGAGTAGGGTTATCACCAGGCCACTCTTGATTAAGAGTAGTACTGGATATGTCTTCTCCAAACACTAAAGCGAGGTGCTCTTTGTCATCCAATTTGCTATGATAGACATGAAGGTAAAAGTTTCCATATGAAGTAGGGATGCGCGTTCTCACTTGGCATTGGACGCCGACTTCAGATATCGCTAAGCTACTGGGGTAATTCAAAGGAGTAATGACTTTTGTGTCGGGTGTAGAATTACCCGAGGATGAAAGAGAAGGGGTACAAGTAGTATGTTCGGACATGATTAGTTTTAAGCAGCTAAGCTGTTGAAATTAAATATCAGCCTATATATGATATGTATTATATTAAGCGCTTAATAAGAGATGCAGCGACTAATTCAGGTACGTTTGTAGCTGGGATATTTATATTCCAAAGGTTGGGCAATTTAGAGACTGCGATTATTAATGAAAATAAATGAGGGGCTCTATCCAGGATGAGATTCCACAAGCTATGCAGTATTGCGAATAGGGTCTCAGCACTAGATTGAGGCCTACTCACTCTCAGACGTGTAAGCTTACACACCATTTTGATGAGGGATCATAGCATGACGTCATTAAGTATTTCAAGTTCAAAAAGTGATATGATTTGGAGGGCACCCCATTAAACTTGCTGTAAGCCGACTGGGGATAGCGCGATTTGAAACCCTTGGGTAAATGAGATTTGTGGAGATTACAAATAGAGTTGCTGTTAGCTCCCTACAATCAAATCGTATTATCTAATAGATGCCACATACCTTTAAAAACCATTTGAAATCCAATAGTATTTTAGCTTTTCCAATGAAAAGCCAAGGTTCTTGAGCTTTTTTAGTGGAGCTAGTATAGGCTATTTTTGTAACTCAAGTGAATTAAAAATCAGCTATGCATGTTGGACTGTTCTCATTTACAAATAGCTCCTCAGCCTATAGTTGCTCAGCTTGGCCAGTATGAGGCCGCTAACATTGATCACTGATTATAAACCCGATCGATGAATTAGCACTCTTGTCGCAGGAGCAATGTAAGATAAAAGGACATTTTAAACTGTAGCAGGAGTTTACTGCAGCGACTTGTAAATAAATGTTTAATTGCAACAGGCCTTTGGTGAATCTAATAGTGCGACAATAACTGTTCATCCGATAATTCTAGTACACCGTTTTATAGTTTGCTTAAAGCTCTCGATTAAATGCACTCGCAAATAAATTGTTGAATAAAAACACTTTTTGAACACCAACAGGCATCCAGGAATATTATTCGTAAATGCAACTAAGATTTAAGTATGGGGCGCATTTTTGCGATTGAGATCATCTCCGATTTGTAACCTCTTTCAAACTGGCTTGAATAAATAAAATCCTAACCCCCCAAATCAAGTGTTTGGGGATCTACAGATTTGCCAATCAAACAAGGCTTAGGAGAATCGCCAAAGCCTATTCCTAAAAAGCAGGGATGCTTCGGCCCAGCTCCGGCTAGCTTCCGGCTTTAGCCAATCAGATCAAAAGGTTATTTTATTATATTTAAATAGTATAAAAAGAACCCTGTTGGCAGCCCTGACCAGAAGCATCCCTACCTACAGTACCCTCCATAAGTAATGGGTTGTTATATTATTTAAGATGCAACAAGAAATCGAAAGTTGGAAGTAAGTGAAATCAGTATAAAAGATGGATCACAGAAATTAACATGACTTCAGAAAAATGATGCAAAAATAAAAATTTAAAAAATAAAATAATTTTGAACATATATTTATTATCAGATTTAGATAGCTTACAATATTCAATATCTTTAGAGTCTAGTACTTGGTTGGTACACCTCTGGCTCTGATAACAGCAGCAAATTTTCCAAGCACAGGGTGGATAAGATTCTTGAGAGTTTTCATAGGAATCGCTTTCCATGCTTTTGCCACTCCAAATTTGAGATCCACTATGAATTGTTTGGAGCCTTCTAGAAGATTAGATTTGATAACATTCCAAATATATTTAATGTAATTTAAGTATGGGCTTTGAAAATACCAGTCCAAATAAGCAACCTGTTTAAAATCTTAGCACATTATCACTTTATTTGTAGTGTAGACATTGATGTTATCTTGCAAGAAGATATAATTAGCTGACCCTTGCAGATCTCTCACAAAATAAAGATATTCTTATTGAGGATCTTTTTTAAATATTAGTATTCATCTAACCAGTTATTGGCTAGATTTTTCTGTTGTGTTTGCTGCAAATCAGCAAAAAATATGGCACACTTAAATTTATTTTTAATGTTTATCTTTAATATAGTAGTTTTCAAAGCTGTGGCAGTAAGCAAAATAAACTCAGATTTAAACAAGATAGAAGTGTAGCCAAATCTATTGTTAATCAATATAAATTCATTGGCTGTTTATTTTGGTAAAATCCAAGTTGATTTTGCTTAGCGTCACAGCTTTGAAAACTACTGTATTAATTTTTAAATAGCATAGCTTGAGAGATACTTATATTTTGTAAAAGAAAGTTTGATATCTCTGAGATTCACTGAGAAGCACTTTGGTCTCATCAGAAAAAATGACCTCCTATCATAAGGATACAAAGTGTCTAATATATTTGTGAGCAAAGGCCAATCTATTAACCCTTTCTTATTTTATAATAGAGACTATCCTTGTAAAATGTGCATATAGCCCATTTGTCAAGATTTTTGGGTCTTGAAAGTTTTTTATTTACTGTTAAGATGTGTGTGGGTGGGAAACCACTTCACACAGCAATGGAGTGTGTCAAGGTGCAAGTTCTTGGGATACATCCCGTTGAGTGATGCATACTAATAACTCCCTTTGGGGGATGAGACAAAAACTCAAAGATGTGAAGACATATGAGAAGAGTTATTGATAGGGTTGACTCTGTATGACAACAGATGTACTTCCTATTGGTGTGATTGGTTAGCAGGTGGGGTTCTATCTGGAGGTAACTAACTGGAGGATCTTTTTTACTGGGACAGTGTCAGGGATTCCTTCCCTGACTCCTTTAATTTTATTGATATGGATATCAAGACAAACACACAGCAATACAGCCACCAAATACTGGACACCAGTTGTTTTTCTATTCTTGATTTAAACAAGACTTAAACCCAGAACCTTTAGAAAACACCTAGTGTTAGTATAAAATCAACTATTCAACTTACTTTACCTATTTATAACCGTTCAATTGAATTGATTTTTGCTTTCACACTTCAATTCAAATTTGAAAAGGTTAGTAACTTAAGTGAAAATGCCACTTACCGCGCACACAATGATTGGCTGCTTGTTTCTCACTTGCCGCTCTGGAAACCACTGTTTTTATATCCTGACCAAGCTCTGCACTTGATTTATGCTGAGATCAAGCAGATGAACCACTTAATTGTTCCTATTCTTGTGGCTTTTTTTGTTGTCTCTCTTTGTATGATAAACTTATACATTTTATTAAAATCCAGGTCCACCAGCACATGTTAAAATTGGTAAGTTCAGCCATAAGATTTATGTAGCCACAATGTAAATCCTCTCTCATCCCATTATCCTTTTAAATGTTTCACCCTCTATTCTGGGGTATTTAAGTGAAAAATTTTATCATTATCACTTGTTCCAACAATAAAGACTTTTATCCCATACCTGCCAATCACTTACCTTCTGATACCTTATTTTTGAAGCCATGAGAGGAATTCTATTCCTGTTCTGGTTTCTAGCTTCCTTCTTGTCTGTGGTGTTAACCTTGGAAAACTCAACACCCACTACTGACTGGTACAACTCCTCTCCAGACAACGCTCATCAAAAGGAATCCCTAGCCCATGGATGGATTAAGTACCCTTCCGGCCACTGGGGACATAAATTCCAATATGGTCGCTCGTTCACTCCGCCTCCTGCCAAACCTTCTCTGGTTAGACCTTACACCTTCTTCTACCTTTTAACATACATGGTGGGATATTATATGCTTGGTTGATTCAGCTCTATGCTCAAAAATTTGCCTACTTGGGTCACCTAGGACATCTCGCCATGATCACTGTACCCATTGGCTCAGTAATAGCAGGGCTTAACTTAGGGGCCTTGACCCAACAATTAGGGAACTTGTTCCCTGTCAAGTGGGTCCCTGACAGACAGGGCGTCAGCTTTGAGAAAAGTGACTGTAAAATCCTTAAAGTATTAGCAATACGCTCTTGTTGACACTTGACACTACTGTGGGGTTGTTGCAGTAATGTGATTGATTGTAAAATTGACTGCATTCCAAATAGATTTGGAAAGTCTTTTTATAGGGTGTTATCCCTATGACCAGACTGCTGTCTGGTTACCGTTAACTCTTACTAGCTACCCTATTATCCCCAAGCTAATAGCTTCAGCCTTCAGAGTTAAGATTCCAAACCTTATCAGGGGTTTGAAATTTTAGAATTATTCTGCCACTAAAATCACTGTCTTCAAGGCAGGATTCTGTGGTTCCATGTACATCAGAATTAGTTTGCTTTGATTTGGTGCACTCAATCCTAGAGCTGCAGGGCCCAAATACAATGAGTGGTCTTCTGTCCACTATCTCAGTAAAATAGATTGATTGGCTGAGGCACATTTCATTTTATCTTTGATTTTCCTAAACAAAGATTCTCAAATACTAATTGGTCTGTGGTACGTTCATTTATTCAATGAGGGTTGATCCAGAATGTCTTGAGTAATTCCTCTGATGGGGAATTTTAGTTCTGGATCAACTTTTTTCAAGCTATTCAATAGTCTTGTTGAATCAACCCATTTTTCCAATGATTAAGTGTTTAGAATAGAGTATTCTATTTGGGATGTGTCAGAAATCTGCGGACTGTGGTATTTTATCATCCACCAGATGATATCCTAAGTCTTCTAACATTAGGAAAGTACAGAGAACCTGTGACTTTGACATAACCTGCGGTCCGGAATACTTTGTTTTCTGCAGAAGTAGCAAGTCTGACTGGGCCCAAAGCCCAAAGGGTTTGAGACGGTTCTTCCTACTTCTGGATATGGTTCATGGGTTGTCTCTATATTTTACTATAGATAATTATACTGTATGATGACAGTATCATCTTTTGCTCTACTAATAAGCCTAAGAGAGGATCATATTAAGGAAATAAGACTTGGATCAATTGTCAAGTCAATACGGAATCATCAGTCTTTTATTCTAATGGACTGGCTTTAAGGCGGTCCGCCTGCCCACATTTTATCTGAGTTAGCTCACAACACTAGGAAGAGACTGAAGTAGCATTAGGTCAACACAGCAAGAGGCCCAGCCTTTTCAGGGTAGATTTTGTGGAAGCTCACTTGACGACTTCCTTGGCTTACTGTGTTTGTTCTAGATACGCCGCACAGCTGAATCTCTTTTCAGCTGCCTGCCTGGGCCACTATCCAGGGCTAGCTAGCCAACAGTTGGCTACTGGTTCACGAGATGATTGTTACACTAATCAGAGCTACTCTAATACAATAGGCTCAGGGCCTTTTATCTTAGAGTGTTTGGCCCGGTGGCCCAGTCCATGTTGGACTCTGCTAGACATAATGCAGATGACAGTTCTTATGACAGCTCTCTTATTCTAGGATACAATTTAAGTTTGGAATAGTAATTATTGTGAAGTGCATATTGAGGTGCTTGATGAAGGGAACTAATTAATGAGCAGTATTGCATGTTCCATTCATTAATTGTAATGCATGGATTTGTTAATGCCAGGATATGATTTGGTCATTGATTCATTAATCCTGCAGCCTGCAGCCCACATCATTCTGTTGAAACTATCCAAAGAGTGATTAACAGCTGGCCTGCAATAATTGGTTGAATCCGTTAATTAGTCAATATCTCAAAATCCTGACAGGATGTATTCCATCTCTTTTTCCAATTAATTGTTGTGATAAGGAGATGGATAAGTCAATACTAACTAATCAGGATTTCCTGACTCCCTGATCATATACATTTTTACGCACAGTATTCTCAGAAACTTCAACTTCTAATGTGTTATTTTATTTTTTTAAATATTTTTAGATCATAGTGTTGCAACGGGACCAATGTGGATCCAGTATGATGAATTGGGGAAGACAACAGTCCAATAGGAAAGGACAGAATAATAAGAATAAGGTATTGTTTGTTGTAGAATATTGTGATTAATATACCATATGGGGAAAGCCAAAAGGCCACAAGGGGGTGGCATAGTGGGAAGTTCCATGTAAGGTTTGAAGCCGAGGAATAACTTGTGCAGGGATCAGCAAGGCAAATTGGCAGCGCTCTTAATTAGGATGAAGCACCCGCCATTTGATATTGCCATCAGATTAATCCATAACGTTAGATACGTCAAGGGGCGGCTCATCAAGCGCCCCATGTGTATTGTAAGATACGTTAGCAGGCAAGTCTGGAAACTTGGTTGCAACACCCCCTTGCCCCCTGCTTGTCGTCAGACACCAGGACTGGAGTCTGCAGAAGGTCTGGGAAGGTCCGCACGAACAACCTTTGTGTGGGGATGGCGCGGCAGGGGCACAAACAATCATGGTGAAGCTTCTTGGTGTTGCCTTGGGCATCTTCAAGTTGGTAGGTGTGGTTGTCATAGATGGCAACTACCTTTAAGGGCCCTAGGTGGTTGGGTTCTAATTTGGCAGAATTGGGATTGAGGGTGTAGACAGGGTCACCTACAGCGTATCTGGCGTCAAGGTGTTTTGTCCCTCCTGCAATCCGCTTGTGTTTGATCTCCCAGGCTTTGGCACACCATTGGTATAGGGATGGGGTTGGCACTAGGGGGCTTGTTGGGAACCTTGGACTGTAGTTTCCCCAGTTCCACTCCTGTCAGACTGTCAGGTGTTCTAAAGGCCAGGGTGCTAGGGCTGAACCCAGTGCCCCTGTTGATTCTTGCTTGCAGGATCAGTAGGGCGGTGGGGAGGTGTTAAGTCCACTCAGTGTTAGGGTGTTCTTGTGAGAGCTTGGTAATCAGTTGAACCAGGGGGCCATTTAACCGTTCCACGCGTCCATTGGCTTGCGGATGGTAGGGGGTCGTGACTATATGTTGGAGCGCGTTCTTGACGCAGTATGCCTTCACAGCGTGTCCAACAAGTTTGGGCCCGCCATCTGTGATGAGATGCTTGGGTCGCTCAAAACAAGCCACAATCTCTTTACCAATGAAGCAGGTGGTGGCGGTATGATTGGTTGTGGCCCAGGCCACTGGCCAACAAGTGAAGTAGTCAATAGCGGTGATAATATACTTCTTACCCAGTCTGTCTTTGGGGAGTGGCCCCACAATGTTGAGGGCCCACTGTTTGAAGGGTTCCATGGCCTTAATGGGCAGGACAGACTTGGGGGTGCAGGTTTGGACGTGTTTTTTTTGCACAACACACACGTTGCAAGGAGGTCCAAGATGTCTTGACGCATGCGCGGCCACCAAACCTTTTGTTTCTAATCTCAAAGAGGTTACACCCTCTGATGTGACCCAAGGTTTGGTGGTAGTGCAGGATGGTGTCCCCTTGTTGTGTGATGGGAATGTAAGGCGTCTTCTCACCTGTCTCTGCCCGGCGGCAGACGTTACCAGCATTGGTGGTGAACTGACTTTTGTTGTCCTTCAGCTTGGAGATGGTGACCAAGTTAAGGCCCTCATAGCAGGTCGCCTCAGGGCAGAGGTAGAGCATGGGCCAATCTGGTTCTAAACCGTTGTCCCCAGTGATGAACACTACATAGAGTTGTGAAAGGGCGTCGGCTATGATGAGTTCCTTTCTAGGCTTGTATTTGATGCGTAACTTATAGGGAGATAGACACTCAACTCATCCTGCCTGGCAGCGTGTCAAATGAGACTGTGTGTTTTAAGTACTGAAGTGACTTGTGGTCTGTCAGAACGCGGGGTGGGAAGGTCGCACCTTCCAAGTAACAGTGCCACTTCTCAACGCAGTGTACAATGGCTGCCAGCTCTTTATCATGAATGGGATAGTGTTGTTCCAAGTCAGTGAGCTTCCTGGACTCATATGCTACAGAGAGAAAGACACCATTGTCAGTTTCTACCCTCAGCATGCCCCCTATGGCCCTGTCAGAGGCATCAGTCTCAAGTTTTCACTGTCGGTTTTGGTTGGGAAACTGCAGTACTGGTGCCATTGTGAGCCTATGCTTCAACGTCTTGAAGGCTCAATCCCTGGCGGGGGTCCAATGGAAGCGCTGTTTGGTGTTGAGGAGCTCAGTGAGAGGTGCAATTAGTTCCCTGCAATTGGGGATGAACTTGCGTACATAGGCAATCATGCTCAAGAATGTTTGCACCTGGCCCACATCAGTGGGGGGCGGCATGCTAGTGATTGCCTTGATTTTGGCAGGGTCAGGCTTTATCCCTTGGGCAGAGATGGTGTGCCCAAGGAATAGCAGCTCCAACTTGAGAAACTCACATTTGGAGGGTTTAGCTTTTAGCTGATTTTTCTGAAGGGTGTCGAGGACAGCGCAGAGGTGTTGGAGGTGTGTGGTTTGATCTTGACTGGAGACAATAATGCCGTCAAGGTACACAACCACACACTTTCCAATCAGTTCCTCAAAGGCTTTGTTCATCAACATGGCAAAAGTGGAGGGAGCGTTGGTCATTCCAAAGTTCATGACACGACACTCAAACGTCCCGTAGCGTGTGTGGAAGGCAGTTTTTGCCTCATCCTCTGGTGCAATGCGGGCCTGGTTGTACCCCGCAGTGAGATCAATCTTACTAAAGACCTTTGCGCCTGCAAGTGTATCAAACAGGTTGTCAATCAGCGGCAGGGGGTATTTATTTTTAACTGTCACCTCATTTAAGGCGCGGTAATCTGTGACCAGGCAAAGAGACCTGTCCTTCTTTGCTACAAAGAAGACAGCCGCCCCATATGGAGACAGCAAGGGGCAAATAAAGCCCTTATTGAGCGTGTCTACAAGGTGCTGGCGGAGGGTTTCATCTTCCTTTGGTGTGAGACAGTATAATGGTTGTGCCTTGGGTAAGGATCCTTGAAGTTGTACAGTGTGCTGGATCTCCTGGGGAGAAGGTAATTGTTTGAGTGTTTCACTGAATACATCCTTGTACTCCTCAAGGAGTGCAGCTAGCGCTGGTGGTGGTGATGATGACAAGGGGGGACTGCAGATGATTCTGCACAGATAACTTCAACTGAGCATTGGTTAAAGTCTAGTTTCCCCCCTTGAAGTCATATGAGCCCGTCTCTGTTATCCTGACAAACACAGTGTCATGTAGTAGCTTGTTCATTTCCACAGGGTAGATCTGGAACCCCACCCCATTTCTATTGAGGGTGATGACAGAGGTATCCCATTCAATGTATGGATGGTTATGCCAGAGCCAGTTGAGGCCAGCAATTACACTGTGGCTGAGGCCTGCCATGATTGGCCCAGAGAGCTTAACCTGGACGTTCCCCATTCTTAAGGAGAAGGGTACCATCTTATGGGTGATGGAAACTCTGCGGGAGTCAGCTACACGTACTTCTTTGAATCTGTTGGGTACTCGGTCTAATTGCTGGGAGTCAGCAAACGCCTGAGCTACCATGGTGTGATCAGCCCCAGTATCTACCAGTAACTTGTGGGTGTTCTCACGGAAATGGAAGGGATAGGACAAGTGTGTTACTTTATTTGAGGAATGAGCGGCTTGAAACACAGGGTCATTGCTATGGACCTGAAAGACGTCCAGAGTTTCAACCTCGTGAAGATTGTAGTTGCGGGGGTTCTTTGCAAGCAAGGACTGAGAAGACGGGTCGGTCGGGGTTGTAAGGCCTCTTGTTGTTACAACCCCCAGGCTTTTCCCTGGTCCTCAATTAACGCTAGTTGGAGCTCCCCCTTGCAGGGGCGTTTAGTTGCACTTTCTTGTTGACAAGGTTGGCAACAGCCCACTTGACTTTGACCATTGTTAGGTGCAGAACGTGGTTGGGTTGGAGCACTGTTGGTGTGACAGAAGCCCATTGAAGCCTAGTTATTGGCCTCTACAATGGCTTTATAGCAGTTGTCAATAGAGGTGCATCAACCGACGGGAACCCACTTGCAAATATGGGGTTTTAACCCATTAACAATGAGAGTGAGCAACATGGCATTCCCATCAGTCACTGCTTTGGGGGCGGCAGCAAGGGCTTGTTGCCAAGCGGCGAGATACTCAGGGATGGAACCGGTCTGCTTGATGGCTAAGAGGGGAGTCCCCAAGACAATGGGAGAGAAAGTTTCACTATATAGGGACTTGGCAGTGTCTCAAAATGTTGCCCAGGTGACGTCAAACTCTTGGCTGGCCCAGTTGGTGAACCACACAGCGGCAGGCCCTGTGAGGCGGCCGGATGCAGTGGCAACCCACATGGACTCCAGGACCTGACAGATACAAAGGCGTGTTTCAGTGGACTGGAGCCAACTAACGATGTCAGCTCCTTTGACACCGCCAGCAAAGGACTCTAGTTGAAGGTTGATATACGTTGCAACAGATCTGACTGTGGCGGGGTGGCACTAGTGTCACGCTGCCTGAGGCAGAGCCAATTGTATACACTGGTGAGAACTAGCTGATCTTGATAGATGACATAACCCTCGGGAATGTCCCCCTTGGGAATTGGAAGGAATGTCTCTTGTTGTGGAGTAGCCATGTGGCCCGTATTCTGTCCTTTCTTGGGGGGAATTTTGTTTTAAAATAGGTCAAAAAACCTACTTCTGCTACCACTGTTGCAACGGGACCAATGGGGATCCAGTATGATGAATTGGGGAAGACAACAGTCCAATAGGAAGGGACAGAATAATAATAAGGTATTGTTTATTGTAGAATATTGTGATTAATATACCATATGGAGAAAGCCACAAGGCCACAAGGGGGTGGCATAGTGGGAAGTTTCATGTAAGGTTCAAAGCCAAGGAATAACTTGTGCGGGGATCAGCAAGGCAAATTAGCAGCACTCCTAATTAGGATGAAGTACCCGCCATTTGATATTGCCATCAGATTAATCCATAACGTTAGATACGTCAAGGGGTGGCTCATCAAGCGCCCCATGTGTATTGTAAGATACATTAGCAGGCAAGTCTGGAAACTTGGTTGCAACAATAGAAAATAATTTTTTAAAATATTTCTATTAAAAAAGATGATAATTTATCTCTCTATTTTTACAAGTGTCAATTATAAACTTCCGAGAAGTATAATAAACAAGATAAAGGGGAAAATTAAGAAGAGAATGAAACTTTATTGGATATGAGTTTAGAGTATTATATAGTATCATGCAAAGCCACATGTTATCCCTGTACGTCATGGCAGTCATGAGGCTTATCCAAATAGTGTTCTGCTTAGGACTCAAAATTTTTGATCACCACAATAGATGGGCAAATGATAAGAGTGTCACTGACTTAATGATTAGTTGGGGAATCATTCAGGGAGTTACTTGGGAATTGCTTTCCCAAGAGGGAGTAATCAAAAATGTTGTGACATCTACTCCTGTGTCAGGGATCCACTCCTGAGAAAGGAGGGATCCTAAGTAATGTAAAAGAGCAGTGGGATGAAACCCCAACAAAGATGATCTTACAGAAATCCCAACCATCATTGTATTCATCAAATAACACCACAATTTATAAGACCCCAAGAAAGAAGAAAAATGATTCAACCCATAGTATACTGAAACATAAGCCAAGACATACCAAGGTGCTCCAGGACATATCACAGGGGGAGGCAAAGGAGGATACAAAGGAGGAAGTGGTGCCTTATCACAAGTCTGCAGAATCTGATGCTTGGTGTAAAGGTAGTATCAAGCTGAAGTCTTGGTGTCCTTGACCCAGATATTTGAGTCAAATTGATGACATTCAGTGAAGGGAACCAGAAGGAGAGGCAGAAGAAAAGCAGAAGGAATTTCTGCTTCCACTGCATCTGAATTCAATTTAAATTTAGAAACTACTAATTTAGCAAAGTAAAGAATATAGAGATCCAAATTTATTGATTCAGGAAATTGAAGTTGTTAGAGCACTGGGTAAATTCCCAGTGCTTCTCACTAAATACTTGAAGGTCTGGCTTGGGAATGTGGAATAATGTGTGGTGCAACTTGGGGTGAATGGTTTATCATTGCTTTGTTTTCTGCTTGGTCATTTTGGTTTGACTGCTGCCAGAAAGATTTCAGAATGCAGCTTGCAGCAGCCAAACCTGCTAGTTGAGTAAGAAACAACATGTTGGGAAATGTGAACTGTTGGTTTATCCAAGCTGATGATGTGATTGGTGTCTCATCTGTGTTATAATTTGAATTTATGATGGCTTCCTGATCTTCCTGGATACATATTTCCGCTGATAAGGTCTTATTGGTGTGTTTTATTATTAACAGACTCTGATTGACTAAGGGGTTGCTTGTATGGATGGTTTTTGAATCCATTGGCTGTATAGGATCATGAGCCTTTACAGAACCCATTCTCAAATTTGAAATCATTGGTAAGCTTTTTTTATTACTATTAACTGATTGATTATTCAATTCAGATGGTTTAGAGCGGGTCAGAGGTTTCAAATTTGATTCCTGTAGTGGAGTACATTCACAGAAAAGACAAGAACCAAGTTCTTTGCGTTGATAAGGGGCGCCTTTTGGGGAAGCTTCAAATATGGAATTAGGAGAGAAGAGAAGTATATTTTATTGGATAATATTTTAGACTTATAGGTTGGGCTGTGGCAGAGATTTAGTTGGATTGAACCTAGGGGTTGGTCATGTGCGGGATGAGTTTGAGCCACTGGATACTTGGATTGTCATGTGATATTGCTTGGTTACCATTCTCAGTATGTCAAACAGTATATTGGAAGGGCACCAAATTGGGCAATGTCTGGATATTAAATAGGTTGGGGGTAGCCAGAATGCTTGTACATCCAGACCCTCAACAGCGTGAAAAAGCCTTGTTAAGCATAATAATGTTACCAAGCTTAATTTCCATAAATCTAAGTGTCAATGCTAATAATTGAGTATTCCAAGGTAGAGAAATTGTCTTGACCTCATACAGATGATCTAATAACCAAGAGTTCTATACTTTCCCCTCATCCTTAATTAATAGATTTATGCTGGAAGAATTTTCAATCCACATACCCTGGGTTTCTGGAAGGTGGAACCTTGGGAATTTTCTTAAGAGTGTTGGGTATTTGGGCTTGTTATTTATCCAGTTTTGCATTGGGTACAGGAAGTTGAGAGTTGTGTTGTGCTGTTCTTGCTTTGTACAGGTGGAGTTGGTCATGGTGCATACACTTGAGCTCTGTACAAGCACATATTCCTTTGATGAGATAGTTGTTGTTTGGTTTGACTTCCATGACAATGCCTGGTCCTCTTAATCATGGGTCCAATTTTTGCATGGTGTGATTAACAACCCAGATCTTGTCCCCAACTTAGAAGCATTGATGTTGTAATGGGATGTCTTCTCTCTCAACCCTTTCCTTTTCATTGTCCTCTTGATTCTTCTTGGCGTGTTGTATGTTAGGGTCATTGTTGTCTGGAACTTTCTTGGGAAGAGGTAATTTTAGTCCTGACTTAGTGCTAACAATGGTGGGGTTATGTCCATAGACAAGTTTCTATGGGCTTTTGCCTGTATTGCGGTTAACTTGTGTCTTGCACACCATCACTGCAGTTGGAAACATGTCAAACCAGGCTTTTGGATTGTTGTCAAATAACTTGCTGAGAGCTTCCACATGGGAACCATTCAGTCTTTCAACTCTTCCGTTTGCTTGTGGGTGATAGGGGCAGGCTATGGTGTGTTTTATTCCATTTTTGGCAAGGTAGATATTGGTGTCAATTGTCACGGTAGATTCCATAATTCTGGGAATAATTTGCCCAAGTTGGAAAGCGCAGAAATTAAGAAAGCCATTCACCAAATTAACTGATTTGGCAGATTTAAATCAACCAGTTGATTGGAAATGGGTTACAGCAGCTCCAGTTTGCCATTTGGATTTGATTTCCCCTTACAAACTGACGCTGATAAATCAACGTAATCTGAGAGTCACTTGATACAACCTTATTTATCAGCACAGTTGTCAGAAGTTGATCACACAAGGGTTCTTTGAAAACTGGACTATGTACTCACTTGAAAATGCAGAAGGAATAGGAGCCAAGGATCCAGGTGATATTGCTTAGTCAAATTTTGATATATATGGGAAAATTTTCACTGTTCAACTCTTAAGAGTTGAGTCCTCCAAAAATCTTTTAATCAAATAAAATCAATCTTCCCTTGGTCTAACTTTATTTATCATGCATCCTGTAGTTGGCCTGCTGCGCTACATTCCCTATAATCTAATTCTTAGCCAAATTATTACCAGAAGATAGGGCCCTGCAGTTGGAACTTTGTTGTTGGTACGCCCAATGTTAATTCAATGCCTGCCAATCTTGGAGTTTTCCACACTGTATCTGAAGCTGATACAATTGCTCCATTCTAAGTCCCAAATTCTACACTGAAGACACCTTGATTCTCTCCCAGGCTATTTATCTTGGGCTTTTTTGGTTAGGGTTAATCATTCTACTTAACCCTAGTGTATCATTTGGAAATTTTACAAAACAGTATTTGAAGCTTTTCTGGTGGTTGATCATCAACTCTATGTGGATTTGATGGGTGATTCCCCACCACATGGAGACTGCTTCTTACTATCCAACTATTTCTGTCACATCAATAGATTTAAGTTTGGTTCCTCTGTCCGTGATTAGGAGTTCAGGTTTCCCAAACTTGACTATAATTTCTTTGCCAATAAATTATCTTATATCATTTTCTTTGTGTTCTTTTGTAGCATTTGCTACAGGCCATATTGTTTCATAGTCAATAGCTGTGATAATTTACTTTTTGCCTTTGTTTTTGCCAGGCATTGGTCCCACAATATCCAGTGACCACACCTTGAAAGGTTATGTGATTGACACTGGTATTACTGACTTGGGGGTGCCTTGGAGCGGGTTTACTTTTCACAGACTTTGAATTGGTCTAGTACTTCTGACAAAGAGCAACTTCTAGGGAAGCTGAGAAGATAGATTTAGAGAAGAAGAGAGTAATTTTATTGGATAATATTTTAGAATTATATAGCTTGTTCTGTGGCAGAGACTTAAGTTGGATCAAATATAGGGGAGGTCATGTGTGAGTTGGATTTAGATTACTGGATACCTGGAAAAGTCATGTGATATTGGTTTGTTGCTATTTCTGAAATGTTGAACTGAATATTAGATTGGCGCCAAACCAGGCAATGACTGGATGTTATGTGTGTCAGTGGTGGCCAGAATACCAGTACATCCAGCTCCTTGACACTTCCTTGATGTTATCCAGCATGTTGGGTCACCAGTAGTGTTTCAAGGTATTCATGCAAGTTCCTACTACAGGTGTGTCCCATATCTCTGTGGTGTTGAAGGATTGTGTCAATCTTTTGTGTTGACAGGACGTAGGTTACAGTATTGCCACTTGGTAGTATGCGGTGTAGAGTACTGTAAATTCAGAACCTAAGCGTAAAATTGCAGGATTGTCAAATCCAAGAACCAAATTTCAAATCATAAATGAATGCCACTAGTAAACTAAAATGATAATTGTAGGATTTGGAATCCAAATTGAATGTACAGTAAGAAACTAGGACAAATCAGTTCAAACCAAGAAGCTTCACTCTGGATAATATCAAATGAAAAATTTAATTTTAATACCCATGTTTAGACATGAAAATTAAGTGAGATGTAAAATTGTCTAAACCTGGAAATTATACAATATTCTGCACTCCAAATCACTAATATAGCAACCACAAACCTATATGCTGATATATGAGCCACCCTCCTGACAACGCAGAATTCTTTTAAAAGTTTTTTGGCCCCCAGCGTAGCCAGGGGCCAACAAAACCTTTTTTGAAGAAGGAAGGAATGAGGGGTGGGAAAGATAAACCATCAGTTTACTACACTATGATTTTAGCTCATTAATTTACACATTGTTACTTGAGTACTTCAATTATTTTATACACATAACCTTTCTTTTTTACTTATTATTGTGACTTAAATCAGGGCTTGCTGCTGTAACAATATGTGTTTATGTATTGCTATTAAGGATGCTTGATCACAGTTGATTTTAGAAAATGCTAATAATAAAATAGAATGATATATTGTAATATATAATTCTATTTTATAATTAGTGTTTTCTAATTCAGTTAATAGTAAGTATCTAAATTTAGCCATCCTAAAATGGAATTGGGTGATTTTTGAGAATGCCTATGATTCCTAGAAGAATTATCACAAATCCACTCTAGATCCTTTGACTTCCTGTTTGAGATGCCCATAAATTATATTTATTTCAAATTCACCTCATTTTTTATTTGAAATTTGGTTCTTGGATTTGACAATCCTGCAATTTCATATTTGTTAATTTCTACATGATGTCTATGATTTGTTAGACATGCAGAAAATACCAAATCATAAATTATAATCCAACATTTATGATTCATGTATCCTGCATTTTTTGCTGTGTTTTGTCTTTTGTTAATTGAGTTATCTGCTCAAGAGATATGAAGTTTGCCAATTTAAATAAACCAAAAAAGTCAAATTAAATGGTTGATTTTATTAAATATTTTATTTTTCACTCAGCTGAGTTGCCTGAAAATGTGATTTGAAATTTGGACCAAGGATTTGACAATCCTGCATTTTTATGTTTAGGTTCTGCATTTACAGTATTAGCTTTGTAGTTTGACTGTAATCATTTTGTTTGAGTGATTAGTTACATCGTTTTTATTAAAAAATGAATTTTTTCAGTGTGCAATTTTTTTGTGTGTCTGAACTTTTTTTTCAATTAGCACTCATTTTTTGTGGAATGAGCTCTTATTTTAACCAAAAAGTTAAAATTTGTTTTTGACTGAACTGACTTTTTATATATGAAACATTTTTATCTCAACAGGTTGTAAAACTACTGTAACTGTTTCTTACCTTCCACTTAGACAGACAACCAAGACCTCTTACTGGATCCCCCCTCTCAGGACAGAAGATTGATTGCCTCATCTTTTTGGCTTTCTCTACAGCATGCCTTATGATTGGAGTAAATCAGCAATTTTACACCCAGTTTGAACCCACACAAGAAGACACTAAAGACATGTATTTCTAAAAATATCACAACTAAACTCTTATGAAACATATTCTTGGTCCCCTATGGTGTCCCTTAATCAAATACCATCCTAGCTGTATACACTTTTATGTACTACCTCCTAATCTACTTTGTAGGAAACTTTGGGTGTTTTAGTGTCTATATCAAGGCTTTTAGATGGTTTATGACCATCTATTATATAGTGATTGCCTTGAAATAGTTTCAGATATCCTACCTATTTCCAAGATAACCTAAATGATACTCTTTATCCTTGAGTATTAAATTCCTGCTGAAACTAACCCCAATCTGATAACAATGAAATGACACTTGAGACCCACCTGGGTGAGGAAAGTGTAAAGTTTCAAGGTGTCCTGCAAGCCCTGGACAGGGATATATTACCTAGAGCTACAAAAAATGTGGGCCACTTCCAGGCACAACCTCTATTTAACCTGAAAGACCTTGCTCACACTGTAAATGCGCGTTTTATGCTGGCCTTTATGGCAAAAACTTACCCTCCTTCTTTAGAGTCTCCTCTCACTACAGAGAAGACATTAATCCATTTGGATTGTTTGCTCTCCTGGTGCTGTCCTGCCTTAAAGCAATTGGCAGGACAAAAGAAAACACAGCACACACTTCACTGGGTTGGCCTGGCTTGTGGTCCAGGAAATTCAGATATAAGATTCCACAGATAGTGAATACCAGTCAAATAATTCCTCCAGCCCAGGAGTCTCTTGTCCTGGAGAAAACGGTTCTAAGGACATTCCAGCTGTGATGTCAATAGCAGACAGCAATGAGAATATTGTGCCTGAATCCTCAGAATTCACCTAGCTGTCACGGCCTATGCCAGAGTCTGGCTGGACTCCCACAGGGGAGGTGGGCCAGGCCTGAAAGGCTATGTACACAATTGGTGCTATTATGACTAGTTAATTCACTGCTGTAGCTAGGGGACGCCAACTTCCAGTATGGGGCACAACCTGATTGGCCAGCCCTAATGCTGTAATGTAGAAGAACTCTAACTTACTGAAGTCTTGGGCAGGAGGCGTGTTGGGCGGGGGGGAAGTAGTAGGAATCTCCTTAATGCTAGGCAGAACAGTCACTCTTGGGCGGCCAGGAGGGAGATCCAGGTGATGGGGATGGAAGAACTCCAAGTCAAGAGCTCTAGATGGTTTGACCAAAGTGATTGGAGCTGGACCAGGAGGAAATGAATAGGCGCAATTATAGTGTGTAGTAGATTCACAAATAGATGCAAACAGAATAGTTATATTGGTGCAAAAATAGATAATTCCTGCAAGAAAATAATGGGTCCTGGACATAAAGTTGTTTGTTTTATGATGTAAACATTAAGGAGGGCTTTTCCTCCTTGCTACTTATACTTACTGGTGAATGTGTAGCCTTTTCTGCCACCATAGATCTGGTGGCATCATTTTCAGTCAAACTGGTGATTTTACCTGGTAATTGCGTACTTGAGCTTAGGGATGAATGGTTATTGGCTAGCATAACAGGAACCTTGCTTGAGCTGCAGCATGCTAAAGTGCCACAGCTATTTATAGAACCCGCAAGCAATTGAGCGCTCCCAATGTACCATTTCCCAATAGTAAATAGCCCCAAATTTGCTATTGGATTTAATGCCAGGGATTTGAGGCTTGTGGGCCTCTCAAATTCCAGGTCATTTGTTATTTGAAAGAGGAGTTTTTTACTCTGGGATACAGTTGGTAATAATTTCCAGGCTGTGGGTTGTTTGGCCTCTAGGAAGGCCAGCTGATTGTCCATGGCATTCTGAGCCCTGACACTAGCCAACCAGGCTGCTATCCCCTGCACCTGGGCCTGTTGTTCCTATTTCTTGGGCCCAGGCCATGAGTAGATTATGTTTACACAATTAACTGGTTCCCTCCTGCTGCTTTCAAAACCCCCTCCTATAATGCCCTCAGTACTATTACTCCTTCCATGCATATAATAGAAGCAAGGGCCATCAGTTCCCTTGCTTAGCAATTCTGATTATTAAATAAAGCTCCAGATTTTTTTTTGCAAATTTTCTTTGTATTTTGTGGCTTTAATTTAATAACACACACTATCTGTAAATACACCTCCCCCTTGGGCCTCTATTTCAATACTAAACAAATGCTTGAGGATCTCTGCAAAATTATGTCTGGATATTTATCTAAATATTTACTGAAAAAGCCCAAGAAAAATCCTCACACTATTACTTGAAGAATTAGTTTTAAGATGCCCCACCTAACCCACCCAATAGTCACCCCTGGTTAAATATCATGTGCAAAAGCAGCTGGGAGCAGCAATATGTGCATCCAAGACAGGTTCATCAATTTTAGTTGACTAGTTTTTCCTTTGATTTTGTTCATTTGAATTTTTATAAATTTTCCTGCCTCAAGAGATGCATTCATATTCCCTCATATCATTGGTCAATCAGTTTTAGACATTCAACTTCCCATCCAATTTGTATCTCCTCCCTTTAAATGAATGCAAAAGCTGTAAAAGACCTTGTTTCTTCATCCTCTAACCTAATAAAGTTCAAAATTTGTTAGTGGTTCTGGCCATTTGGTTTTTTCTGTTGCTTTTGGTGTTCAGATTATTTCCTTCCCCTCTTTGACCTCCTAAGATTTTTTGGTGGCAACCTTTTGGTTATTGCTGAAACTTCAATTTTATTGCAGTTGAGATCTTGGCTTTATTTCCTATTAAACTGCCCCCAATTATTAAACCTTTGTCCTGACTTCTATTGCTGTTCCCCTCCTCCTGCTTTCCTTTAGTTCACTTGCCCTGCTGCCCATATGCCTGTGTTGCTTTGTTGGGATCCAATCCAAAAAGATATGAATCATGTTTAAATCTTTGGAAAGTAGGTAAAACTTGACTTTATCCTCCAAAAACTCTAACTCAACACACCCACAACAACTTGAGCCCCTCAGTTCTTGCGGCCTGTCTGCCTGGAGTTTTTTAATACTCATTATACAGAATTTTGTCTCCTTTATTTAAGTCAATTATGGTGACCATGGTTCCTGCCTTCTTGCTGCTATAGACTGAAACCCCAGACCTTTGGAATAGACTCTCCTTGGCTTCACAACACTCTGTACCCAATCCTGGCCTGCTCTCAAATCCCTTTTTACATCTGACCACGGTTCCCACCCTCCTCAGAACATTTTCCAAGTTGACTTGGATAGCTCTCTATCCAAAGAATCTCCCATCTTTCCAGGAGCCAGGCATTGAGAGATCATCTTCAACAGATCAGAACAACACCAAACTTATGTTGGTTTCAAACCACTTTCTCCCATCATTGTAGCAACTTCCCTCTATAAATCTGGCTTCCCATATTACCCAAGGTTATTCTCTGTGATTGCTTTTGGGTGCCTTGGTTATGACCTTAAATGCATATTTCCCACCCTTGTCCCAGCCTGCCTCTCTCTGGAGGCCTCTTAGAGCGGCCATTCCAGTTCTGCACTGTATGGCTGTAAATCCACTGTCACCTTTGGCTTTGGATTGCACCATTTCCCCCTGCCGCACTAAGAAAGGCCCAAAAATATCAGCTAAACTGCTTAATTCCTTAGGGGATTTGGCACACACAGTTGACAAGAGATTTGTGCTGGCCTACCCTGCAGATCCACTGTCTTTGGTTGTTCTCTTATAATACTCAAGTATTGAAGGTAAAACTCTAGTAACATAAGATGGCAGATTTAGCGGCTCAAAGCTGTTCAAGGCGTAGAAAATTGGATAGAAGTTTATTGACTGACAGAAGGCTTTGACAAGAATTTTGCATTGTCTAAGGCTGACAGCAAGGTACAGTAGCGTAGCTGCAAGATCACATAAGTAGCCAAGTTGGGGGTTGGGTGAGATGATACCAGAGGTGTCCATGGGTTCAAATCCATTGAGTTGAGGTGAGTTGGCTCATTGTACAATATCCTTTTTGGTCCCTGTGGGACAGGATAAAACTGAGCATTGGTTGGCTGGTTGCCCCCTATCTCAAGGTAAGCTGTTAAGACAGCTGTGAAGATGATTTAGTTCATCTTCTGACTTGGGGAGGGGTAATGGGTTTAGTAAGGTTACTTGCTTAGCCTAGTTAAAGGATTGATTAATGTGATAATATTGAGGAGGATATTCACTCAATGATAGCAAAAACTATCATTGAGGGTTTTGTCTTTATTTATACTAGTGGACCTGCAAGGCATGATTATTGAAAGGCATAGCATTGGGGAACCAAGAGTCTGAGTTGCATCTGTTATTCCCTTTTCTGGGTTGGCTTGGGTGGCAGGAAATTGAGAAGGTTTGGCTGGATCCAAGTTTGCATTGACATAGTGCAAGTTGGGCCTTCTTCATACATCTAAATTCATTTACTAAATTTGGTGCATTATTTTCATTGTTGGAGAGCCTGTCAGTACATTCCCCATTTGGTAAGCTCCCAAATTGGGCCACAGTTCCTTCCAAGTTTGGCTTTAGGGAAATTGTCTTTCCTGGCTTCCCAATTTGGCTATTTCCCAAAGGAGTGGATGGGGACTGGCCTGTTGGCATTGGAGGGCAAAGGCTGATAGGTAGCTGGCAGGTGGCAGGCTGGCTCATGGGTGCCTGGTTTGCAGATGTCTTGCAGGTGGGGCTGGCAAGAGTAGTGGGCGCTTGCACAGTGACTGTGTGCATCTGCTCAATGGTGGCAGGCATCTGTGCGTTGGCAGTGAGCAACAGCTTGGTGGTGGCGGGCTTCCGCGTGGTGGCAGTGTGCATCTGCTTGGCCGCGGTGGGGGCCTGCGCAGGGGCGGCATATATCTGCTTGGTGGCGGTGGGGACCTGCACGGTGGCAGTGGACATCTGCTTGGTGGCAGCGGGCGCCTGTGCGTTGACAGCAGGTGACAACTTGGTTGTGACAGGCTTCTACATGGTGGCAGTGTGTATCTGCTTGGTGACGGCGGATGTCTGCACATTGGTGGCAGCAGGCGCCTTCACGTTGATGGCGGGTGACAGTTTGTTGGTTACACAACTATAAGTGTCAGGAATATTCCTGACACCCTCCTGGGAAGAAATGTTGATTGATTTGGACTGCTTGTTGGCCTAGTGTCACCCACTTTTGAAAACCATCATATTCAACCAATCAAGTAACGCCACATCAACGCTCAAAAACCCAAGTGAATTCCAAATGCCTGGGATTCCCTCTAGCCAATCAGATGGGACCACGGAAATTAGGGTGAAAATTTTCAGTCCTCTTGGTTCTGACCAGCAAAATTTCTCTCCCAGCCAATTGGATCCAAGTCCTAAGGTCATGTGATTCAATTTCCCTGCAACACACTCCTTTTAACACAGCAAGGGGACCTTTAGTCCCCTGCTTGTCTATTTTCCAATATTATTAAAATTCTGGAACCAGTTGCACTTTATTTTAAATTTATTTTGCTCGGAAACTCTGTTTTGGAGTTCCCTACAATCTATAGTAAAGTGTTAGTTGTTCTATTAAATCTTACCTTGTGCTAACCTGCTTCAAACCCGGCATCTCCTCAGAAGCTCCTAATAAAGGATTTAGTGTATAGTTGTTGTCTGGTTACACTTTTGCTTTCAAAACCAGCTTTCAAACCTAGAAAGCTTGTTAATATTCAATATAAGATCTACTTTAATTTGAATTCTTTCTTTATATCCCTTGATTTTAAACCTGCATTTTGTTTCCTGTTCCGCCCAAGCCCATTACCAAGCTCCCTGAGTCCGTTTTGCTACTTCTTACCTGGCTCTTACTTGTAGGTGCCCCAATTGGCTTCAATTTTATTGTCTGCAAGTTTAAAAAACCCATCAATCTTCTCCAAATTTTGTGGAGTTCACTACCATGATACTCCCTGTCATGAAATTTGTGGTATTTTCCTTGGCGCCATTTTTACTGCTCTTGTGGTTGACATCACCAGACTTATGGTCAAAGATATCCTCTTCTGCTTGGCTTGTGGGCAAAAATCCTTCCAGCCTCTTGGATCTCCCCAGTGGTCTTCTATTCTCTGGGGAGGCTGTGGTAAAGAGCTTGACCTGCAACAGCTTGGATTTGGATGCTGTGGATTATGCCTTGCCCACTCCTGTGGGTGGGGAGTGTTGATATCCTCCCTTCCCATCCTGGAGAAGAGCAACTTGGTGCCCCTTCAGGATCCTGTGATGCTTCCTCCTGCTCCCACCTGTACACTCTGGTTGCTCACTGGCTTAATGCTGATGGGATTGAATGTGTTCTTCCCTCAGCTGTCCCCTGTGTCCTCTCTGTGGTCCCCCCCTTCAAGCAGCTGTTCCAGTCCTCCACTGGGTGACATCCTGGTTTTTTTGCTGATATGGGAGCCAAACTTAGTTAGTTTAGCCCCCCTCTCTTACAATGGCATCCTGATGGATGGTTTCACCATGATAGGAGCCAGGCTTTGTTAGTCTAGTTCTCCTCTCTCACCGCCAGCATAAAGAGATGTACTAGTCATATCAGGATAGATGAGACCTGAGCCATAATCTGAAGAAGCTATCTTGTAGTAAACAGTTGTAATTATAGTCTGTACAGTGGTATTGCTTATTGCTGTGCAGCAGGGAGAAACTTTTCCTCTTGAGTAGTGGCCATCCTTCAATACAAGGACCTTTAAGATGACACCTTAAAGCTGACCTTAACTTTATAAATACCTTTCACACCCTATACCAGAGTCCAGCTGGACTCCCACAGGGGAGGCAGGCCGGGCCTGAAAGGCCATATACACAATTGGTGCTATTCTGACTAGGTAATTCACTGCTGTAGCTAGGGGACGCCAACTTCCAGTATGAGGCACAACCTGATCAGCCAGCCCAAATATTATGATATAAACAAACCCCAACTTTCTGAAGTCCTGAGCAGGAGGCACATTGGTCAGGGGGAGTAATAGTAATCTCCTTCATAGTAGGCAGAATTGTCACTCTAGGGTGGCCAGGAGGGAGATTTGGGTGATAGTGACAGAAGAAATCCAAGTCAAGAGCTCTAGATGGTTTGACCAAAGTGATTGGAGCTGAACCAGGAGGGAATAAATAGGCACAATTATAGTGTGTAGTAGATTCACAAATAGATGCAAACAGAATATTTATATTGGTGCAAAAATAGATAATTCATGTAAGAAAATAATGGGTCCTGGGAATAAATTTGTTTATTTTGTGATTTCAACAGTGAGGAGGGCTTTTCCTCCTCACTACTTATACTTAATGGTGAATGTGTAGCCTTTTGTGCCACCAGAGATCTGGTGGCATCAATTTCAGTAATACTTATAATTTTGCCAGGAATTTACCAGGAATTTGCGCACTTGAGCCTGGGGATGGATGGGCATTGGCTGGCATAACAGGAACCTTTCTTGGGCTGCAGCAAGCCAAGGTACTACAGCTATTAATAGATCCCGCAAGCAATTGAGCGCCTGATTGCGCAATCAAACAATAACTCTCCTGATGTACTATTTTCTGATAGTAAATGGCCCTAAATTTGTTATTAGATTTGATGCCAGGGATTTGAGGCTTATGGGCCTCTTGAATCCCTGGCCATTTTTTATTTGAAAGGGGGTTTTCCCTCTGGAAGGCAGTTGGTAAGATTTTCATGCAGTTGGTTGTACTATTTCCAGAGAGGCTAGTTGATTGTCCAGGGCATTCTGGGCCCTGACATTATCCCCTACCATATTTGAGCTTGCAGAGCACATCTCTCTATTCTTAGACTTGTATTCCTTCAGCATAGTAGCGGTATTCTCCAGGTTAGATTCTGACTCCCAAGTATTCTCTTCATTTGGATACCCTTTCCATTTGACCAGGGAATGAGGTTTTTGATATCAGAGTTTGTGTCCCAAGATGGCTTCAACCTTGTGTTCTGTGAAGCTTCCTACTTTGATGGGTGGGGGCTGTTATTAATATCTGATGCAGGAGAGAAGGTCCTTTTTTTAATAACAGGGAGCAGTGGAATACATCATGAATCTTCCATCTGGGAGCAGTTATAATTGGTAAGCTATGGCACCAATACGCCGTAAGACCTTGTAAGGACCTGTTTGTCAGGGACTCAAGCTAGGCACAGGGAAGTGGTATTGATGTTCTTTGTGCTGAGGTACACAAGGTCTCATCTTCAATTGGGGAGCAGGGATTTGTTTCTTGTTGGTAAAGTCCTTGTATACTTGTACTGCTTTTCTCAGGTTCTGGGTGCATTCTTCTTGGCACAAGTAGATGTTGCTGACCCAATCTTGTCCTTCTGGGTTGTTGGCTTCCTCTGTGGGAGGGGCGTCTAATGTGAAGTTGAATCTGTAGTTGGCCTTGAAGGGGGACATGCTGGTGGAGCTGTGTTCTTGGTTGTTGTATGCAAACTGAGCCATTGGTAGGTGCATTATCCAGTTGTTCTGTTCCAAGTTCATGTAGCATCTTAAGTACTGTTTGAGGACCTGGTTTACTCTCTTGGTCTTCCTGTTGCTCTAAGGGTGATATGCAGTAGACAATGATCTTTTTATTCCCAAGTCCTTTAGAATTTGGACCCAAAACTTTGAGATGAATGGAGGGCCTCTGTCTGAGACCACTTCTTGTGGGAGTTGTGGTTCATGAATACTTGGTTCCTGGATAGGGTGTCTGTTTCCTTTGAAGTTACTTTGGTTGTTGTTGGGATGAAGTGAGCCATTTTGGTGAAACATCCAACAATTACAAAGATGGCATTGAATCCTTTTGAAATAAGTCAGCTCCACAATGTAGTCCATGAATACTGACTTCCAAGGGCCTTCTGCAATCTGAAGGGGTTGTAGTAATCCTTCTGGCTTTCCTTGCTTGGGCTTGGTAAGTCCACATGTCTTGCAACTGCTGAGGTATCCTTCAATCTCTGGCTTTATCCTGGGCCACTAGTAGGTTCTCTGAATTCTCTTGAGAGTCTTTGTACACCAAGGATGTCCTGACATGGAGGAGTTGTGGTATTCCTTTGTTATCTCTAATTGTAGTGGGCCTTCTGGCATGTAGGTGCATCTGTGTAGTTGTAGGATGCTTCCATTTAAGGAGTAACCTGTTTGGTAGTATCAATTTTTGATATCTTTCTTTAAGTCTTCCATGATGGAGATGCAGTGCTTGTATAAAGTCTGAGCTAGTTGGATTCCTTCTCTTCTGATAGCTAGTCTTAGGAATAGGAGCATTGGTTCAATCATGTTGGGAGATAGTAAGAATTTAGTGTTGAATTCCTCAATCTCTTTGGCGCTAGGAAAAAGGTCTGCTCTTTGGCTTAGGAATTCAGGTACAATATTGATATTTCCAGGTTTTTAGCTGATTGATAAGTTGTAATCTGCTAGAGATAGGGCCCATATAGCTTGGCGCTGGTTTAGTTGTCACAGTTTGAAGAAGTATGTCAGATTCTTATGATCAGTCATGATTTTCACTGGGTGGTTGATGTCACACAGTTATCTTCTCCAATGTTTCAAGGACTGGATGATAGCAAGCATATCTTTATTTTAGATGGGGTAGTTCAACTCAGGAGGAGTGAACTTCCTCAAGTAGTAAGTGTTGTAACTGAGTTTCTAGACTTTCCTGACAATGTATCTTATAATACACAGGGGGCGCTCAATAAGTTGCCCCTTGATGTATCTAACAACATGAACCAATCTGATGGAAATATTGAACTTCAGGCACTTTCTTCTAATAAGGAGTGCTATCAATTCAACCTGCTGATCCCACACAAGTTATTCCTTGGCTTCAACCCCTACATGGAACATGCCACTATGCCACCCCCTTGTGGCCTTGTGGCTTTCCTCATATAGTATATTAATCATAATATTCTACAATAAAAAAATACCTTATTATATTCATTCCTGTCCTTTCTATTGGACTGTTGTCTTCCTCAATCAAATACTGAATTCTAATTGGTTCAGTTGCAATAGTGGTAGCAGAAATAGGTTCACAACCTACCTAAAAGTAAACCCCCCCCAAGAAAGGACGGAGTACAGGCCATATGGCTACTCCCCATCAAGAGACTTTCCTGCCAATCCCCAAGGGGGACATCCCCAACGGGTATGTCACCTATGAAGATCAACTGGCACTTACAAGTGTGTATAATTGACTCCGCCTTGGACAGCGCAATGCAAGTGTCACCCTGCCCCAATTGGACATTTCCCAATGCATGCTCAACCTCCATCTTAAATCTTTTGTGGGTGGTGTCAAAGGAGCTGACATTGCCAGTTGGCTCCACTCTACCAAAACCCGCCTCCATATCTGTCAAGTTCCTGAGCCCATGTGAGTTGCCACTGCTTTGGGCTGCCTTACAGAGCCTGCTGCAGTCTGGTTCACCAACTGGGCCAGCCAATAAATAGAGATTACTTGGGCGTTGTTTAGGAACGTTGCAAAGTCCCGCTATAGCAAAACTTTCTCTCCTATTGTGGTGTAAACTTCCCTCCTGGCCATTAAACAGACCAGGTCTGTCCCTGAATACCTTGCCACCTGGCAACAAGCTCTTGTTGCCACCCCAGAAGCTGTGACCAATGGGAATGTCATGCTCCTTACATTGATTATTAATGGGCTCAAACCTCATATCTGCAAGTGGGTTCTCGTAGGTTGCTGCACCTCCATTGACAACTGTTACAAGGCCATTGTGGAGGCCAATAACCAGGCTTCAATGGACTTCCCCCAGTCCAATGACACACCACCCCAACCTTGTCCCGCACTTGGCAGTGCCCTCAACCAAGTAGGCTGCTGCCAGTCCCACCAATAAGAAAATGGGGTTAAGCGTCCCCGCAAGGGGGAACTCCAACTAGCACAAATCAAGGACCAGGGAAAAGCCTGGGGGTTGCAGCTACAAGAGGTTCTACAACCCCACTTGACCCTCACCCTCAAGCCCTCCTCACAAAGAACCCCTGTGATTACAACGTGCATGAAGTTGAGAACCTTAACGTATTCCAGGTTCACAGTGAACTCTGTTCTCCAAGCAAGCCACTCTTCAAATAAAGTAAAATGCTTGGCCTATCACTTTTGTTTTCATGGGAGCACCCACAAAATATTGGTAGATACCAGGGCCAACCACACTATGGTTGACCAGGCATTTGCTGACTCTCAACAATTAGACCAAGTGCCAAGCAGATTTAAGGCAGTACAATTAACTGATTCCCGTAGAGTGGCAATTACCCATGAGACAGTAAACTTCTCCATGAGAATGGGGAACATCCAGGTTAAGCTCTCTGGGCCAATTATGGCAGGTCTCAGTCACAATGTCATTGCTGGCCTTGACTGGCTTTGTCACAACTTTCCCTACATTGACTGGGATACATCTGTAATTACCCTCAATAGAAATGGGGTAGATTTTCAGATATATCCTGTTGAAATGAGCAAGTTACTTCACAATACTGTCCTTGTCAGAATAACAGAAACAGGCTTGTATGATTTCAAGGGGGAACTAGACTTTAACCAATGATCAGTCAAAGTTATCTGCGCTGAACCACCTGTGTTCCTCCCCTTAACCACTTCACCTCCACCAGCACTTGCCACGCTCCTCAAGGAGTACAAGGATGTTTTCAGTGAAAAACTGGACCAACTACCCCCTCCCCAGGAGATCCAGAATGCTGTACAACTACAAGGTTTGCTTCCTAAAGCACGTCCCCTCTATTGCTTAACACCAAAAGAAGATGAGACCCTCCTCCAGTACCTCGTAGATGCACTTGACAAGGGCTTCATCTGCCCCTTGCTCTTGCCATACAGGTCTGCTGTCTTCTTTGTAGCCAAGAAGGACGGGTCCCTTTGCTTGGTCACAGACTACCACACCCTAAATGAGGTGACTGTTAAGAACAAGTACCCCCTACCGTTGATTGACAACCTGTTTGACACACTTGTGGGTGCAAAAATCTTTAGCAAGATTGATCTCACTGCGGGGTACAACCAGGTCCACATTGCACCAGCGGATGAGGCAAAAACTGCCTTCTGTACATGCTACAGGTTGTTCAAGTGCCAGGGCATGAACTTTGGAATGACCAACAACCCTTCCACCTTTGCCATGTTAATGAATAAAGCATTTAAGGAATTGATTGGAAAGTGTGTTGTTGTGTACCTTGACAACATTATTGTCTTTAGTCATGATAAAACCACACATCTCCAACAACTTTGTGCTGTTCTTGACACTCTTTGTAAAAACCAGCTGAAGGACAAGCCTTCCAAATGCAAATTCCTCAAGTTGGAGCTGTTATTCCTTGGGCACACCATCTCTGCCCAAGAGATAAAGACCGACCCCGCCAAAATCAAGGCAATCACAGACATGCTACCTCTCACTGATATGGGTCAGGTGCATACCTTTTTGGGCATGGTTGCTTATGTGCGCAAGTTTATCCCCAGTTGCAGGGAACTAATTGCACCTCTCACTGAGCTCCTAAACACCAAACAACGCTTCTAATGGACCCCTGTCAGAGATCAAGTCTTTAAAACTTTGAAACAAAGACTTAATCTGCACCTTTATTGCAATTCCTCAATTGGAACCGCCAGTAAAAACTTGAGACTGATGCCTCTGACAGAGCCATAGGGGGTGTGCTAAGGGTGGAAACTGACAAGGGCATCTTCCTCCCTGTGGCATATGAATCCAGGAAGCTTGCTGACTTGGAACAACATTATCTAATTCATGACAAGGAGTTAGCAACAATGGTGCACTGCATCAAGAAATGGCGCTGTTACTTGGAAGGGGCCACCTTTCCACCCTGCGTCCTGACGGACCACAAGTCACTCCATTATTTTAACACACAGTCCCACTTGACATGCTGCCAAGCAGGATGGGTCAAGCGCCTATCCCCCTACCAGTTGCGCATTGAATACAAGCCTGGGAAAGAGCTTATTACAGCAGACACACTCTCAAGGCTCTATGTGGCGTTCATCACCAGGGACAACAGCTTGGAACCAGATTGGCCAATGCTTTATCTCCTCCCTGAAGCAACCCACTACAAAGGCCTTAATTCAGTAACCATTTCCAAGCTAAAAGACAATGAAAGTCAGTTCACCACCAATGCTGTCAACTTCTGCCGCCAGGCAGAGACAGGTGAAAAGACGCCTTAAATTCTCACCACACAACAAGGGGACACAATATTGCACTACCATCAAACCCTGGGTCACATCAGAGGGCGTAACCTCTTCAAGATCATGAAACAGAAGGTTTGGTGGCCACATATGTGCCAAGACATCTCAGACCTCCTTAAAACATGTGTGTTGTGGGAAAAGAACATGTCTAAGCCTGCACCCTCCAAGTCTGTCCTGCCTATTAAAGCCATGGAACCCTTCAAGCAGTGGGCCCTTGATATTGTTGGGCCCCTCCCCAAAGACAGACTAGGGAAGAAGTACATCATAACAGCCATCAATTACTTCACCTGTTGGCCAGTAGCATGAGCAACTATTAACCACACCGCCACCACCATCACTTACTTCATTGACAAGGAAATTGTGGCCCGCTTTGGGCAACCCAAATGTCTCATTGCAGATGGTGGCCCCGAGCTTGTTGGACATGTCATGAAGGCTTACTGTGCCAAGAATGCCCTCCAACAAATAGTCACAACTCCCTACCACCCGCAAGCCAATGGTTGCGTAGAAAAATTGAATGGCTTCCTGGTCTAATTGATTGCCAAGCTCTCACAGGAGCACCCCAATACTGCGTGGACTGAACACCTGCCCACCGCTCTACTCATCTTACAAGCAAGAATCAACAGGGGTACCGGGTTCTGCCCCAGCGCCTTAGCCTTTGAAACACCTGACAGCTTGACAGGAGTAGAACAAGGAAAATTACAATCCACAGTTCCCAGGAAACCCACATTGTTGACTACCCCTTCCCTGAGTCAGTGGCGTGCCAAAGCCTGAGTGTTAAACACAAGCAAATTGAGGGAGGGACAAAACACTTTAAGGCCAGATACGCTGTAGGTGACCTCATCTATACCCTCAACCCCAATTCAGCCAAATTAGAATCCAACCACTTGGGGCCCTATAAGATAGCCGCGGTCTATGAAAATCACACTTACCAACTTGAAGATGCCCAAGGAAACACCAAGAAACTTCACCACAATTGCTTGCACCCCTGCTGTGCTATCTCCATACAAAGGTTGTTTGTTCAGACCTTACCAGATCTTCCGTAGACTTCAATCCTGCTGTCTGACGGCAAGCAGGGGCAAGGGGGGTTGTTGCAACCAAGTTTCCAGACTTGCCTGACAACGTATCTCACATTACACAGGGGGCGCTCAATGAGCCGTCCCTTGACATATCTAACAACATGAACCAATCTGATGACAATATTGAACTGCAGGCACTTTATCCTAATTAGGAGTGCTATCAATTCAACCTGCTGATCCTGCACAAGTTATTCCTTGGCTTTGAACCCTACATGAAACATGCCACTATGCCACCCCCTTGTGGCCTTATGGCTTTCCCCATATAGTATATTAATCACAATATTCTACAATAAACAATATCTTATTCTATTTATTCCTGTCATTTCTGTTGGACTGTTGGCTTCCCCAATCAAATGCTGAACTCTAATTGGTTCAGTTGCAACATAAGCTACAGGGTAAAGCTTATGATCATGCCCCTCCTGAAGCAAAACCCCTCAATGTGAAGTCAGAAGCGTCTGTCTCCACAATGAAGGTTTTATTGTAAACTGGTATTGCCAAGACAGGGGCAGACATGAAGGTGTTCTTTAGCAGCTCAAAGGTGGATCTGGCGGCATCATCCCACACAAAGGGGTGTTTCTCAGAGGTAAGGCGGGTCAAGGGCAAGCAAATCGAAGAAAAAATTTGGACAAATTCCTGGCAGAAGTTTGCCAGGCCCAGGAAACTTCTGACTTCCTTGTGGTTCTTAGAATCAGGCCATGATGTCACGGCCTCTATTTTGTCAGGTGTCATAGCAAGTCCTCCTTTCAGCATGTTTTATCTAAAGAGCTCTACTTATTCTTGGAAGAACTCACATTTTTGGAGTTTAACAAACATTCTGTGTTCCTTGAAGCATTGTAGGACAGCTTGAAGGTATTTTGACATGTTCTTTAGGGGTGCGGCTGTAGATGAGTATGTCATCTAAGTAAGCTAAACACTGATCTTTGAGTCCTCCCAAGACCATGCCCACCATGGTTTGAAAGGTGCTGGGTGCATTGCACAACCCAAACGGCATAACCAGATATTCTTAGAAACCTTGCCTAGTCTTGAAGGCAGTCTTCCATTTGTCACCAGGCCTGAGCCAGATCTGGTTTAAGCTATCCCTCAAATCAACATTTTGGGAAGATGTTGGCTCCTGAAAGCTAGCCTGAGAGGTCTTAAGCATTGGGTACAGGGTATCTGTTTTTTACGGTGATGCTGTTTAGGTCCTGGTAGTTCACACAAGGACGTAGGTTGCCGCCCTTCTTTTTAATAAACAGTAAAGGGGACAAGCAAGGAGATTTAGAAATGTGTATGTATTCCTTCTTTAACATATTGACCAAGTACTCTCTTAAGGTAAATTTTTCCTTTATGTTGCAACTGTAAACAGGTTCATGTTTAGGTTAGGTTTCCAGGAGGAGGTCAATGGCATGGTCAAACTGACTGTGTTTAGGCAAGGTAGTGGCTTCTTCTTCTGAGAAGACAGACTCCTAAGGCTTCAAACATTTTGGGATCTCAGCTTTGTGAAATTCCATGGTGATGTTGTTTAGCTATGGGGTTTGCTGAGGGTTCAAGCATGGGACCTCTAAGGTTTGGCTCTCATGAGTGACAGTCACCTGATGATTCTTATAGTCTAAGTTCAGTTGGTGGTCAACCCATCATTCAAAACCTATCACTACAGTTTTTGGAAGCTTCTTCATGACGTAAAATCTGGTGGGTAGGAGTTTCCCATTTAACTTCAGGGAGACAGACTCTTTGCATTTTTGGGACAGGTCTGATGTCTTGTTGCCCAATGTTAACAGTTGGGAGTTTCCCTGGACTGGTACACCCAGTTCCTCAGATAGACTATGTTCCATGTAGTTGAGAGTTGCCCCACTGTCTAGGAGTACTACAGTGTTCACCTCATGGTCATAGTAACATAAAAAGGTGCCAATGATATGATAATGTTGTAACTGTGCTGTTTTAGCAGAGTTACAAGGGGAAAAATGTTTAGAGGATAGATAATAATCTTTATTGTGAGATAGTGATTATATAGCTATTGTGAATCAATGGATAGAAGGAACATGATTGGTGATCACATGGCTGAATAGAAGAGGAGGTGGCTTGATCCTGCTAATGAGTCAAGCGCCAAATTGAGGTATCCACCATGAGGGATCATCATTTGTTCATGTTGATTGATTTGGTAATCCAAGTTGACTTCCGGGTCTGGCTTCAAGTGGCCAGGTAATTGGATTGCGGGTCACAAACCTAGCTTGGTTGGAACCTTGCTGGTGGGTTGAGCCTGCGGTTTTGACACACCCCCCCGGCAGAAAGTTGGCCTCCTCAGGAGGCAGGTTGTCAGGAGCCCGGGCGCCATATTGAACCAGTTGTTGTTTGGTGGCAGGCAGGGCAGTTTCTTGTTGCTCCTGTCTTGCTTTGCAAGGTTGTAGGTGGTTGTGGTGTAGCGTCTTATCTTGCTTGTGTTTCCCAAGCCCTTGCACAAGGTAAGTGTTATTGTCGTTTACCTTTAGGATTATTGCTGGCCCTAATTTTTCAGGTTGTATTTTGCTCTTGTTGAAATTCATGACCCAGACTTTGTCCCCAACTTCATGTCTTTGACAGATGGGAATGAAGGTCTTTTGTAATTGTTCCTTTTCTTTGGCTGCTTGTTTGCTGTTGGCCTCTATTACTTGAGGGTCAGAGCAAGGGGGGACTTGACTTGGGATTTCCAGTTTGGGTCCTGTCAATGCTTGAATGATATTAGGCTGTGTGCCATATACCAGTTCAAACGGGCTTTTCCCTGTGGATCTGTTCACTTGGGTTTGGCACACAAGTAACACAGTTGGTAGCTGCTTATACCAGTCTTCAGGTCTCCCGGCAGTGAGTTTGGCTAGGGCTTGCACAAGGCTACCATTAAGCTGCTCTACGCGTCCATTGGCCTGGGGATGGTATGGTGTAGTGACAGTGTGTTTGACCCCATTTTTTGGCAAGGTACACGTTAGTGTTTTTGGAGGTTAATTCTTTGCCCCCATTGGTTATCAGGAGTTCTGGCTTTCCAAACTTACTGATGATTTCTTTGCCAATGAATTGTCAGACGTTGTTACCGGTGTGTGATTTCACCGCTTGGGCTACTGGCCACCTTGTCGCAAAATCAATGGCTGTAATGATGTATTTCTTGTCATTATGCTTTCCTGGCATGGGGCCCACAATGTCCAGAGCCCATACCTTGAACAGTAGTTGGGTTTGAATGGGGAGTACAGACTTAGGCAGGGTTTTGCTTCTGGCAAACTTTTTGCAGACCTTGCACTGTTCTAACACTTCCAGACATTGCGGTATAAGGTTGGCCACCAGGCTTTATGTTTTAGGAATTCATATAGATTTCAGCTCTTAGTATGTCCAAGATCTCTGTGGTAGCAAAGAATGGTATCAACTTGTTGATGTGTGGGAATGTAGGGGATGGTTGTGCCATCCGACATCTTTCTGTGAAGAGTCCTGTATACGTCAGCAAAGAGGTGCTCATTCTTGATGACCGTTTCTTTGGTGATATTGGTTGTGCCTGCAGGGAGCCCTTTGTCTTTTGTACAGAGCACTAGGAGAGGCCATTCTGGGTTGAGCCCATTCTCTCCCCTAGAAGCGCGGACATACAGGCAGGACAGGGCGTCTGCCATGGCAAGTTTGGCCCCAGGCTTATATTGGATGAGCATGTTAAACCTTTCTAAGATTTCCATCCACTGCACTTGGCAGCGTGACAAGTTTGCCTGTGTCTTGAAATAGATGAGCGACTTATGATTGGTTAATGCTGTGAATTCCTCCTGCTGTTCTAGGTAACAGCGCCATTTTAATAGGCAGTATATAATGGCCAGTAGTTCTTTGTCGTGGATAGGGTATCTACACTTGCCATCTGTCAGCTTGCGCAACTCATAGGCTATGGGCAGGAAGTCACTGCCACTATTCTTAATTTGCAGAACTCCCCCAATGAATGCATCTGAAGCGTTGGTTTCCATCTGGTATTCTCCATCCTGTTTGGGGTATTGTAAGATGGGAGCTGTTGTGAGCTTTTCTTTGAGACGTCTAAAACAGAGGTCATGTTGGGGGGTCCATACAAACTTGGACTTGGCGCCTGTTATGGCGGACAAAGGGTGGTCAAGACGCCACAGTTGGGTATGAAGCATTGTACATAGGCCACCATTCCCAAGAAGGTGCGTAGTTTTGACTTGTCCTTGGGGGGTGGCATCTTGCAGATGGCTTGTATCTTCTGACTGTCGGGTTTGATGCCGTCCTTTGAGACTATGTGTCCCAAAAAGGGTAGTTGCTCCCGGAAGAACTGGCATTTAGAGGATTTGGCCAGCAGTTTGTGTTGTGCCAGGGTTGCAAAGACTTCTACCAGGTCCTTGTGATGCTGTTCTACTAAGGGGCTGTAGACAATGATATTGTCCAGGTACACGAGGGCGTGTTTGCCTATGTGTGGCGCAAACACTTTCTTCATGAAGGTTACAAAGGTGGACGGGGCATTGGTCATGCCAAAGTTGAGTACCACAATTTGTAGGAGATGTACTTAGTGCAGAAGGCTGTCTTGGGGATGTCTTCCTCCTTGATGCAGATCTGGTTGTAGCCCGCGGTTAGACAATCTTGGAGAAGACAGAGGCTCCTCCCAAGGCGTCACAGAGATTGTCAATCAGTGGCAATGGGTAACAATTATTAATGATGACTTTGTTCAAGGCGCAGTAGTTGGTGACCAGGCGTAAGGCACCATCCTTCTTGGCCACAAAGAATACGGCAGCCCCAAAGGGAGACTGTGAGGGGCAGATAAGTCCTTTTTCCAGTGCCTCCTTGAGATAGGCGCGCAGGGTGTTGTCCTTGTTTGGGGTCAGCCTGTAAATGGGGTGTGCCTTGGGTACGGCCCCCTTGAGTTGGATAGAGTGTTGGATGTGCTTCTCAGGGGGTAGCCCAGGTAACGCCTCCTTAAAGATTTCTGGATGACGGGCCACAATGTTGCAATCTTGCGGCGTGGAGGTGTCCTGATGATCCTTGAAGTGTATGATTTCATACTGGCAGGAGTCCCAGTCAATAGCTTTCAGGTTTTCCTTCTCATCCAAAGTCTCTGTGATGCGTACAAAGACGTGGTCTTGTAGGAGTTGGTCTACAGAGTCTGGGTAGATTTGGTGGTTGACACCTTCACGCTTGATGGTCAACACTGAGGTCGCCCAGTCTATGTGAGGATTGTTCTTCTGTAACCAGTCTAGTCCCAGTACAATTTCAAACTTAGGGAAGTCAATGACAGGACCTTGGATGGTGAAGTGGAGGTTCTCAAGCATGACAGAGAAGGGAGCAGTTTCTTTTGTCACAGCAATGTGATGTTCATCAGCCAGGACCACGTTTTTAATCCGCATAGGATTAGTGGCCAGCTTGAATTTATCCACAAAGCTGCTGTTGACTAAAGTTTGATCTGCGCCCAAGTCCAGGAGTGCTGAGCCTGTGTAACTGCAAAAGCAGAAAGGGTAAGACATCAATTTATTGGGATGTCTGGCAATGGTGTATAGTACTGGGTCTTCCGAGGGCACTTGGATCATTGGGCATTGGTCCATGTCCTTGGGTTGGTATTCATTGTTGGGCAAGTCAGGAGTTGCATGGGGAGAGCTTGGCTTGCTTAGTGCTCTCCCCGGGATTTTCCCTCATCTTGGTTGCCTTGGGTGGCAGTGACACTGAAATGGGTACAATTTGATTGGCCGTTATTTCCATTTCCATTCCCATTCCCATTCAAACCCATGGGCTTGTGGTTGTTGTTGTTGCCGTTGCCTCCAGGAGGTGGTCAAGAGGAGCGCCCACTTGAATGTGAGTCCTTGGGTCTCTCTTGTTTCCCAGTCTGTGCCTTGTGCAGAGCATTGGATGTTTGCTCTGCTTTTTCTGCTTCACAGTACAGGCTTTGTAGGTTGGTAACTTGGTCCAAGTTCACATGTCTCATTACGTGCAACTTGAGAGTGTTGTAGTACATGAGGTGTGTTGCTGGAGTGTCAAAGGCCATGTCGGATGGGGCGCAGAGACGGAGTTCCTTGTAGGCGCGGGTGAGTTCTTTGACAGTGCCTGTCTGGGTTAGGTTCTTTAATTGGCGTATGATCATGAGTGCTGTGTCCTTAAGCACAAAATTTGCCAAGAAGTCCTGTTTGAAAGTGTCCCAGTTCTTGTTGGTGTGCTCTTTGTGCCACTTGTTGCACCAAGTTCCAGCGTCATGGGTCAGGCAAATGGAAATCTCCGCAATCCAAAAACACTGTGGGCATTCCATCTGAGCCAGCTTGCTTTGGGCGGACTGAATCCATGCAGCAGCATTGTCGTCGTTGGCCCCTACAAAGGGTTCCAAGGCGGTGCTGCAAAGTCTTTGTGCTACATAGGTGGGCATGGTGGTTTTGTCAGCTGGTTGCGGCATTGTGGGAGGTGCCTGAAAGAAACCTTGTGCAGACATGGCATTGAAGGCGGGTAGCAGGATCACTGTGTTTTGGTAAAGGACAAAACCATCAGGGATTGTGGTACCAGGAGTATACGGAGTCCAGTTGGGCGGGAGGCCAGACATAATTCTGTCAAGGATTTGTTGGCTGTGGCGTATGCAGGCAACAGGCGGAATTTTTCAAGATAAGGTAGGATGGAAACCCTACCTGTGCTACCAATGTTGTAACTGTGCTGTTTTAGCAGAGTTACAAGGGGGAAATGTTTAGAGGATAGATAATAATCTTTATTGTGAGATAGTGATTATATAGGTATTGTGAATCAATGGATAGAAGGAACATGATTGGTGATCACACGGCTGGATGGAAGAGGGGGTGGCTTGATCCTGCTAATGAGTCAAGCGCCAAATTGAGGTATCCACTGTGAGGGATCATCATTTGTTCATGTTGATTTATTTGGTAATCTGAGTTGACTTCCAGGTCTGTCTTTGAGTGACCGGGTAATTGGATTGCAGGTAACAAACCCGCTTGGTTGAAGCCTTGCTGGCGGGACAAGCCTGCGGTTTTGACAATAAGACTGGGAAGCATTGTTTATTGCTGAAATGGTGACTCCTTGGGTTCTGTTGGCGCAGCTAGTGCAGTCCTTAGATAAGTGGCCACTCTGGTGGCAATAGAAGCATAGCCCACTTCCAACATTGTGTTGGTACTCTTCTGGGGTCATTTTCAAACAAGGCCTACTAGAACCAGGGGTCTGGTTGTTCCAGGGTTGATCAGCGTGATATCCTTGTGGTTGGCTGAAGTTTATGCCTCTGGCAATAGCCAGGAGCTTGTCTTTGGGGAGGTCACATTGATGGTGTCTCATTAGGCTGATTTGGTGTGGATTCATACTGTTTCTGAAGTTTAACCCTGTATGTTGTCAGGGATCTTGGCTGCCTCTGCCAGCGTAGGTGTCAGGAAAAAATCTGCTTGGAAACATACCACCTAGCAGGTGTATGGCCACAGATGAATTCAACCCTGTGACTAGGGAATCAATAGGGACAGAAACCATTCCCATGTGGAATAGTTCTCTAAATATACAACATCTACCAAGGAGTGGATTGAATCTCCCCAAAATGAAGTAGGCTCCTAGATAACTAAGAAGGAAGGCAGAAGCCAAGGGATGGAATAAGGAGGGCAAAGCAGGCTGACTGGTTCCCATAACATGCAGTTTCTCCGTAATGGGGGGATTCTGGGACAATAGTGTGGCGGTGTACCATACGCCTGTATCACCAGGCGCCACAACTTATTGAGGTATTGGGGATGGGACAACCCAGAATTGGCTCTGGTTCCAAGTGATACGCTTGCTGTACAGGCCTGCACAAGGAGCAACCAAACCAACCATTTATACCCAAATAGCTTCCATTGGGAGGACTTGGGTAATCTCATGGTGTTGGGTTTCAAGATTAAGGAACCAAGAAAAATAAAATCAACTAGTGTATAGGGAATTGACTTTATTAACTGAACAAAAAATAAAGGCTGATTCTATCAGGCTTATATAGCAACTGATGAGTAGAATTGCTGTTGAAACCTGGAGAAGGAAATGAGTAATTGAGAGGGAAATTTGGAGTTTGGAAGGGGGATCCCTAAGAAGGGAGCAACAGTTATTCTAAAATATGTAATTTAAAAACACACAATTATGAACTTGTGCCCCCTAATATCCCCAAGCTGTTTGTTAAACAGTTGGGGAATTATACCCACTGGCCCCACATATTCTGGGGCCAGGAATAGGGGAACCACAACAGGGATCAGCAGCCTCAGAGTTTACGGAGCTTACAACGGATTTAATAGTGTTGTTGCTATGCACTTTTGAATTCAAACTCAGAATCAAATTTGAACAATTTGATTGGCTGCCACTAGTTAAGAAAAGCGGTTCTTTCAAATCAGTAATGTTACTAATTGTTTTTAGGCGCCCGTTGTCGTTGAGAGAGATCCCGGGTTCATCCCTGTCCCTACCAAGAGGGATTGATGCTGTTGATTAAATTCAACTTCAAAAGGTAATTTGGAGCTGATGCTACCTACTAAAATTTCCTTCTTAGGAGTGAAGCTACACCCTGTAGGGAAGGAGTTTACCAAGGTTGAGCTGTTGATTTCAAGGTTGGCAGGAATGATGAAATTAATGTTCCTGACAGTAGGAATTGTTGTATGTAGGTCTCCAGATTGTCCCTTCCCTGGGTCAGGCAGATGAGCCCCATGTAGGCTTAGATCTTGGCCCCAGCAGGGGTGGTTGCAGAGTTCATTCTCTCCAGGAATTGGCCGTAGGAGAGTGAAAAGGTCCAGTTCTTCCTGTAGACTGGTCAGGAACGCCTCTCTGGAATTGTCCTTTAGTTGAGCGGCCACCATCATAACCTTCTGAGTGTTGTCTCTGAAGCTCTTGGGGTGGGCACAGAACAGGGTGTTTATCATTATCATTCATTTTCTGAACCCAGCAAAATCACTTTTTGGCAGGTCAATAAGGTTTGTGGGGGAAGCAGTATTTTGGTTTGAGATGGAGATTCTCACAGTCTGAACCTGGGATGGCTTGGCAACAGCTTCTTCTTGGCCTTTATTTGTTTTTGCTTCTTGGTCATATGCTGTTTTGGGTAGTAAGCTAAGGTCAAAAATAAAAGCATACAAGATGACCCTATAATCAAAGAAGAATAGGGGCCCAGGGTTACTAGTTTTGTTATGGTTGATATACTGTCACAGCCCATACCAGAGTCCGGCTGGACTCCCACAGGGGAGGTTGGGCCTGAAAGGCCATGTACACAATTGATGCTATTCTAACTAGGTAATTCACTGCTGTAGCTAGGGGATGCCAACTTCCAGTATTGGGCACAACCTGGTTGGCCAGCCCCAATACTGTGATATATACAAACCCCAACTTGCTAAAGTCCTGGGCAGGAGGCGCGTTGGGCAGGAGGGGTAATAGAAATCTCCTTCATATTAGGCGGAATGGTAACTCTAGGGTATCCAGGAGAGAGATCCAGGTGATGGGGATGGAAGAACTCCAAGTTAAGAGTGCAAAGTGGCTTAACCAAAGTGACAGGAGCTGAACCAGGAGGGAAAAAATAGGGGCAGTTATAATGTGTAGTAGATTCACAAATAGATGTAAACAGAATATTTATATTGGTGCAAAAATAGATAATTCCTGCAAGAAAATAATGGGTCCTGGGCATAAAGTTGATTATTTTATGATGTCAACAGTAAGGAGGGCTTTTCTCTCCTCACTACTTATACTTACTGGGAAATACTTAGCCTTTTGTGCCACAAGAGGCCTGGTGGCATTATTTTCAGTGATACTTACAATTGGGCTAGGAAATTGCATACTTGAGCCTGGGGATGAAAGGGCATTAGCTGGTATAACAGGAACCTTGGTTTGACTGCAGCAGGCCAAGGTGCCACAGCTATTATTAGATCCTGCAAGAAATTGTTGTAACTGTGTTGTTTTAGCAGAGTTACACGGGGAAAAATATTTAGAAGATAGATAGATAATCTTTATTGAGAGATAATGATTATATAGTTAATGTGAATCAAGGATAGTAGGAACAAGATTGGTGATCACACATATGGATGGAAGAAGGGGGTGGCTTGATCCTGATAATGAGTCAAGCGCCAAATCAAGATATCCACTGTAAAGGATCATCATCTGTTCATGTTGATAGATTTGGTAGTTTGAGTTGACTTCCTAGTCTGGCTTCGGGTGACCGGGTAATTGTATTGCAGGTCACAAACCCGCTTGGTTGGAACCTTGTTGGCAGGTTGAGCCTTCAGTTTTGACACAATCAAGCACCTGATTGCGCAATTGAACAATTGCCCTCTCAATGTACCATTTCTCAATAGTAAATGGCCCCAAATTTTTTATTGAATTTTGTTGTGAATGCCGCCATTCACCGTGTTTTGGTTTCACCTTTGAGGGGTTACTTCAAAGATGAATCTCTATCTTTTGCTTTTGCCCCTTGAAATGAGTCTATACCTAAACTGGGAAATACAATTGTTTGGTTATCTGACTCTGCACAACTCACTTGCCCCACTCATGCTTATGGCAAGTGATCCTACTGTCCATGTACTGTTTTGTGGTAAAGCTACACAGTATATATTCCATTTACTATTCACCCATAAAAATATAGTTCTATTCAAATTTTTGTCTTTGTGTCTTCAAGCACTTCAGCGCCTCTCTCTAGCCACAACTAGTAGAGATTATTTAGCCAGGGCTACAAGGTAATTGCATAGCCTTCCCTGCCATCTAACCAAGACTTAGTATGAATCCAATCCTAAGGTTAGGATTCCCCGTTGTGTGTCTGTGCCGCGCCTCAGAACATGACAAAAATGGTGCTCACTACAGGGGCTGTAACCCCCTTGGCTATCCCTTTTGCATCCACGTTTTCAGGTCCTTTGCCTCCTCCTATACAAGAGCTGACTTCACCTGAAATTACCAGTCCTCCTATCAAAGAAGAAATTGCAGACCCACCTATTGTCCCTACTGTACTGAACCTTGGGAATGGTCCCCACCTAGTTGCTTACCCCATGGGTACCCCTGACTTAGAACAAGTCATGACAGTAGCCCTTGGGATAGCCTGTGACGGAGTCATTCCTTGCCTCCAACTGCAGTTCAGTTGAGCGGAATACTACAAACTGATTGTGGCTCTGCAATTTTTGCAACATCTCCTCTCAGCAGCTGGCTCCACTGAGCGCCTATTGTCTTCCTTTTTACACCTGCCCTAACCCACCATCAAATGGTGTTAGGGCTCCACAGTCAGGAGATTTCTTCTCTACAAGCAGCCCTCACTAATCACTGGGACCAGTTTGCGGCCTACCAACAGTGGATCCACTCCCTATTTTCCTTATTATCAGACAATCAGCGCAACTCTGTCACCTCCCAGACCCGTTTAGTTAATTCCATTAAAAAAATGCATCAGTCCATCCCTGAATACGTCATGGAATGTCTACATGAGTTTCACCAGTTGGAACAACCCTGACAAACTCAAGTAGATTCCACTTTAAACGCCTATCTCACCAACTTTGAACAACTTGTACAGCAACTCAGTGTGTTCAGCACTTATTCCTTTGAGCAACTGCAACAGGTAGAAGACCTTGCTGCTAAAGGCCTTTGTGAGATCAATGAGGAATTTGATCAAGAAAGGGTTGTCACTGCTGCCGCTATTGCCAAGCTCCAGACTCAAGTAAATGAATTATCTATGCCCAAGAAAAATGCTCTGACTTCTCCCCCATCTGAAAATTTGGTGGATAGAGAGCAAATACTATGGGATGCCATTTGAGAGCTGCAAGCATCTACCTGCAGTCAAGGTTGCCCTACTGAAGCCCCTCAGCCTGATCCTCAGGTGCTTGCTTTGATAACTCAAGTTGCTGAGCTACAGCAGGAACTTGCTGCCCTACACAAAATGATGGCAACTGCTGCTAGTCCAGTTAGAGTTGTTAATGAAGATGGCTGCTGCCCTGACTTGTCAGGAGCCCCTCAAATCCAATGTACTAGGGAGTTGATTGCTCTAGCTAATGAGGTGGACCATTTGAAACAAGACCATGCCAAGCTAGACAGGGACGTACAAGAAATGAGTGAATTGATTGACTCAGTCAATGACAGATTTTCCCCTTGCCTCTCAGTGGGGCCTTCCCTTAGCTCTGGACTGGCTGAGCTCTCTATGGTAGTAACAACCCAAGACCAACACTTGGATTTTACTGAGCAACAGACCACCCTAGCTAATAATATGGATGCCCGCACTGCTGAGACCCTGACTACTCTTGAGGAAAGTGTTTGTTAGCTTTGGGCCAGACAGCCCCCCTCTGAATCTGAAGCATAACTTCTCCCCGTGCATAAATTTACTTGATAGCAACAATGGTGGTCCAACTCCAGAAGCACATTTCAAGCCTACCTTCAAGCAAGTCTTTGACCCCAAAACCTCGACCATTGCAGCTTTTCTAACTATCTATGAAACTGCCATGAGAAGGGCCTCTGATGAGGTTAAGAAGGAACACATTCTAACCTGTCTAACACCCAACCTGCTAAGAGGTGGTGGTGCCTGAACTGCCCACTATTGAGACTTGGGAATATATGAAGCAGCTTCTAATTGACAAATTTGGTGATGACCTTAGTTTGGAAGTGAAGAAGGACGCCTTTATGCACATTGCTTTAAAACCTAAGGAGACTCTAGCTGAATTTGCAGATAGATTCTACATGGAAGGACAGCAACTGATAACAAGCAGACAACTGCCGGCCCATGAAGCTTACATGGCTTGCGCTCAAGCCCTCAAGGTTAACCAGCTCCTGTGCCTTCACTTCAAGGCCCA